>ML681973.1:23341375-23449704 GCA_007922195.1 Podocnemis expansa
CACAGCCTGCCCCCTTCCCTCTGCCCAGCCCCCGCCTGTTCCCGAGTCTCCCCTCAGCCCAGCCTGCCCCGCCCCCCAACACACGCAGCCCTTTCCTCTGAGCCTCCCCCCAACGCAGCCAGCATCTTTCCCCGGCCCCGCCCCCACTGACCTGCAGGCGCTGCAGGTAGGAGGCCGGCGCGTAGCCCGTCTCCCCGGAGCTGGCGCGCGTCACCAGCCACCAGTGCTGGTTGCTCCGCTCCAGCAGCAGGAAGGTGTCACCGGCGGCGAGCGGCAGCGAGTTGGGCTCGGCCGAGCGGAAGCTGTACAGCGCCCGGTACATGGCGGCGCCCCGCCGCTCACCGGCCCGCCAGCGCCGCCCGCACACCCCGGCCCGGCCGGCCCCCCCCCCCCCCCCCCGGCCCCCGCCCCCCTGCGTCCCCGCGCAGCCCCGCCTCCCGGCTCCTGCCAACACCGCCCCTCTCATCCCGCCCCGCCCACCGCCGCGTCCGTCATCAGAGCGTCACCCACAGCCCCGCCTCCCGGCCCCAGCCAGCACCGCCCCATCGCACGCCGGCCCCGCCCACTGCCGTCCTTCGCGTCACCATACGTCACTCCACACACCCGCTTTCCGGCCCCGCCCCCGGTGCGCTCTAGCGCCCCCTGCTGGGCCGAGCTGGCGCGCCTGCTGCTCGCTGGCCCCATGGGGCAGCCCTCCCCCCACCCCCTCCAGCATGGAGACTTCAACGAGAAACAGCTGGATTGAAATTAATATGCAAATTAGACTGTGCAAAAAACAGGCTTAAATCGAGCCTATGGCTTCTTTTCCCGTTACAACAGGTGATTTGACTTCAGCTTTCCCAGGGTTTGAATCTTAACAAGTTCTCTGATTTGCTGCGAGCGGCTGTTGCCAATTTCCAAAGGGGGAGCCGTGTTTGTGTAGGCCAGCCAAAAATAAAACCAACACGGAGTCAGTCATGTGGCACTGAAAGACTAACAGATTTATTTTTCACCCATCTTTGAAGGATCTGACGAAGTGGGATTTTCTCCCACGAAAGCTCATGTGAAAAATAAATCTGTTAGTCTTAAAGTGCCACACGACGCCTTGGTTTTTTTGCTGTTACTGTATGGCCTGATCCAATGTTTTACACTCCCTTGCATTTATTTTCATTCTATTCTGTAAATTCCCCCATTTTCAAACCATCTGGTGAAGCGGGATTTTCTCCCACAAAAGCTCATGCAAAAAATAAGTCTGTTAGTCTTAAAGTGCGGCAGGACTCCTCGGTTTTTTTATTACTGTCACCCCCCCATTTCTCCCACCACTACATCATACCATCTCTTCCCCACCTCACATAACTCCTCTGCCAACCCATTGCACCCCTTGCCTGGGGGCATATAACACTTTGCATTCCCCCACACTGGCTCACGCTCACTGGTTGCCCCCCTTGCCTCCCATGATGCCCGCCTCGCCTCAACTCCGTGTGTTGGAGCATCCTCCACCATCAGAGACAAAAGATTAGGATGTATAAAGGAAAGGGCTAGGGAAGAATACAGGAAATGATACGATATCATGCTATAAATCAAAGGTTCGACCCTGTATGGAAGACCCTGAGCAGTGCTGGTCACCTCGTCGCAAGCAGGCGATTGCAGAAAATTACAGGCTCAGAGGCAAGCAAGGAGAATACTAAAGGTCCTAAAGAAACTCATAGGAAGAGAACTGGAGAAGATTAGGGTATTTATCTTAAAAAGGAAGTGAATAAGAAGGGACATGGCACAAGTCCGTAACATCACATACACAAAACTGACATTAAAAGAACATTAATAAATATAGAAAATCAGGCACTCAACCACCTGTGTAATTATAATTCAGATCCCTTGTGCTCCACATTATGGTAATCTTTAATTACATGACCACACACGGTTTCATCCACCCGCTCTCTGCCTCAGTCAGTGCACGGGTGGATGGACAGTGCTCACTGAAAGAGCAGTTATTCAATGATTTTTCTCCTTGTTCAGTGTCTGGCCTTGGGCCTTATTTACTGCATGTTATTCAACCCTTGCTATGAAAGCAGATTTATTCATTTCCTCATGGGCTTGTCCATGGTAGTCATCATTAAGCATGCAAGTGCTGCACAAACTTTCATTTATTTTCACAATTGCCTTGCGAGATGATTGGGTATTACAATCCTCACTGTACAAGTGAGGAGAAGAGGCACTGAGAGATTAAGATCAAAAGTAGCGACACTGGGTGCAAGACTTTGTTTTGCTAAAAAGCTCAAGATTTTGAAAACTTTTTCATTCCATAGCAGAATAGAAGAAAAAAAGATTCTCAGACATTTGCACAGAATGGCTGCCTGGCCGAGAGATTGCTCCTCATCCTGGAGAGCAGGGCAGACCAGGTTGCTGGGCAGGTGCAGGATGAGCTGCTCACACTCCCCTGAAAAAATGGGGTCCCTGGGTTCCAGGCCAATCCATGAGAGACCTGCATCCTGGGAGCTTGGGCTGCTGAAGAGCTATGAGCCTGAGAGCCAAAGTTCTCAGCGCCTCCAAGTTCTCTGCACTTTGTCAGCCTGTCAGGTGGGATGCTAAGGAGCCAGACAGGCAAGCTGGCAAGAAACAAGGCAGGCAGAATTATTTTGGCAACCTTTCTTGTTTACATCAAAGACAACGTGTTCTCACAGAACATTTCTATTTTGATAAACCAGCATTTTCCAGCAGAAAAAACATTTTGTTAGAAAATTTCTAACTCGCTCTACTCAAATGTTTCCATTAATCCTGGGTGCCCAATCTGACACATCATAACTTGCCTTTTCAGAGTTCAAAGCTTTATAAAACACGTTCTTTGTTAGATCAGAAGCTCCTGTTCTCCCTGTCTCATAACACAAGAACAAAGGAAGAGCTGACAAAAAGGAAAGCTGATAAAAAGAAATATTTCTATGTGCAAGACACAATTAGTCAGTGGAATTCACCACCACAGGTTGTCACTACTAGCAAGAATTTAGCATTATTCAAAGAGGGATTTGATAAAAAAAAATTCCCTTCTCACCCCTATGGGTGGTATGTGTCTTCCTCAACCTCAGGTCCTCTACCAGAGGCCTGGGAGTTTGAGGGTTCTGCGCAGTATCTTAGCTGTTCCTAGCACTGCACTCTTCTGGACAGAGAGCTCTGATGTTGTTCCTGGGATCTGTTGGAGCCACTCTCCCAGCTTAGGAGTCACAGCCCCAAGTGCTCCTACCACCACTGGGACCACTTTGGCCTTCACTTTCCACATCTGCTCTAGTTCCTCTTTCAGGCCCTGGTACTTCTCCAGCTTCTCATACTCCTTCTTCCTGATGTTGCTGTCACTTGGCACTAATACATCTATCACCGCTGCTGTCTTCTGGTCCTTGTCTATTACCACGATGTCTGGTTGATTGGCCAGTACCTGCCTGTCCGTCTGGATCTGGAAGTCCCACAGGATCTTAGCCCTGTTATTCTCCATGACCTTCAGTGGAATCTCCCACCTGGACTTGGGAGGGTCTAGCCCATACACTGTGCAGATGTTCCTGTACACAATGCCAGCTACTTGGTTGTGCCGTTCAGTGTATGCTGTTCCTGCCTGCATCTTACATCCTGCCACTATGTGTTGGACTGTCTCTGAGGCTTCTCTGCACAGTCTGCACCTTGGGTCCTGTCTAGTGTGGTAGACCCCTGCTTCAATGGATCTGGTGCTCAGTGCCTGTTCTTGTGCTGCTATGATCAGTGCCTCAGTGCTGTCTTTTAGTCCAGCCCTTTCCAGCCACTGGTAGGATTTCCCAACGTCAGCCACCTCAGCTATCTGTCAATGGTACATCCCATGCAGGGTCTTGTCTTGCCATGGCACTTCTTCTGCTTGATCTTCCTCCTATGTCTGCTGCTGCCTCAGGCATTCTTCCAGCAGCTCATCTTTGGGTGCCATCTTACTGATGTACTCCTGGATGCTCTGGGTTTCGTCCAGGACAGTGGCTTTGACACTCCCCAAACCCCGCCCACCTTCTTTCCGGCTGGTGTACAGTCTCTGGGTGTTGGATTTGGGGTGGAAACCTCCGTACATTGTGAGGAGCTTCCAGGTCTTCACATCGGCAGCCCCCATGTCCTCCTTTGGCCAGCTCACTATACCGGCAGGGTATCTGATGACTGGCAGGGCGTACCTGTTGATGGTGTGGATCTTGTTCTTCCCATTGAGCTGGCTCTTCAGGACCTGTCTTATCCTTTGGTGGTACTTGGATGTTGCTGTCTTCCTTGCCTCCTCATCGTAGTTCCTATGTGACTGTGGGATGCCAAGGTACTTGTAGCTGGTCTGTATGTCTGCTATGTGGCCTGCTGGTAGTTCCACCCCATCAGTCTTGACTGCCTTCCCTCTCTTTACTACCATCCAGCCACACTTCTCCAGTCCGATTGACATCCCAATATCCTCACTGTAGATCCGTGTCAGGTGGATTAGCGAGTCGACGTCTCGTTCATTCTTAGCATACAGCTTGATGTCATCCATGTAGAGGAGGTGGCTAATGGTAGTTCCACTCTTGAACTTATATCCATATCCAGTCTTTGTGATTATCTGGCTGAGGGGGTTCAAGCCAATGCAGAACAGCAGCGGGGACAGCGCATCACCTTGGTATATGCTGCACTTGATGGCCACTTGTGCAAGCTGTCTTGAGTTGACTTCCAGTGTTGTCTTCCACAGACCCATCAAGTTCTTGAGAAGGTCCTTAGTGTCCTGTTGACTTTGTATAGCGCCAGACATTCACAGATCCATGTGTGCGGCATTGAGTCGTGTGTGCGTATATATATATATGGATAACTAGAATATCTAGAGTTGTTATAGCAAAAATCAAATTAAATTAAAAAGGGATATAAAGCTTCTTGCTTTACGGTTGATATCAATCTGTAACCATTGCAATTAGGGAACTGGTCCAGATGGAATGAGGGTCTGAATTAGTATGTTCTGAAATCAGTTTCAGAGCCCTTCTACCCAGAGAGCTGCTGTTGTCAAGTACCTTTAGGCATTAATATTATCTAGTATGGCAGGAGTCTCATCAGTCAGTGATAAAACTAAAGATTATAAAATCACTTAAATGAGACAAAGTTCAAAGAACTATGAGCTGTAGCGAACAATGCAAAAATACAATGGAAATCATGCCAGATTCCAAAGGGGCAGCCCTGTTAGTCTAGTTCAGTAAAACAAACAAGGAGTCCTGTGACACTTAAAGACTAACAAATTTATTTATTGCATGAGCTTTCAGGGGAGAAAATCCCACTTCATCAGACACATTAAACATGTGGGAATTTACGGAATGGGAGAAAATAAATGCAGGGAAGAGTAAGGCATGGGAACAAGTCACACTGTAGCGGCAAAGGCAAATCATAGAAGTTGTAAAGATTCAACACTGGGGAACAACATATAGAGGAACATGAAGTCAAATCACCTTTTGTAATGAGAGAAAAATCCAAAGTCCCTATTAAGCCCTGAAACAAAGCAATCAAATTTGCAAATAAATTTGATCTCAGCTGCTTCTCTTTGAGGCCTTGATCTAGTATTCATCTGTCTGAGCACAGGCAGTGTTGGATCAATGGCAAGATCAGGAAGATTGAAATGCTGATCCATGAGTTTTAGAATGCTGTGATTTCTGATGTCAGATTTGTGCCCATTTAGTTTTTTTGCAAAAAGACTGTCCTGTTTGTCTGATATACAAGGCAGAGGGGCATTCTGGCACACAATGGCATAAACCACATTGGTGGATGAGCAGGCGAATGAGCCTTTTTGATGGAGTAGCTGGTTTTATTAGGTTCTGTCTTTTGTGCAGATATGTAGATAAAGCTGATAGTGTGGTTTGTTGCAGGGATATGTGCCTGCTTTAAAGACTCTGTTGTTAGGTCTGTAGTTGCTGGTAAGTATCTGTTTAAAGTTGGGGGGCTGTCTGTAACCAGGGTCTGTCTTCCAAGGCTTGAGAGAGCGAGAGATCATCTTGTAGAATAGGCTGTAGATCCCTGTTGATGTGCTGTAAAGGTCTGACTTAAGGGTTGTAGATGATGACTAGAGGCGTTCTGCTGTTTTCTTTCTTTCTTCTGTAGTAGTTGACTTTGGGGTACACGCCTGGTTCTGTCAATCTGTTTCTTCACTACACCAGGCAGGTACTGTGGTTTTCAGAATGCTTGATAAGAGATCCTGAAGATGTCTGTCTCTATCTGAGGGATCAGAACAAATGCAGTTATATCTTAGGGCTTGGCTGTAGACAGTGGATCATGTGGTGTGTTTTGGATGAAAGCTCAAGGGATGTAGGTAACAATACCAATCAAAAGGTTTTCAGGATAGGGTGGTTCTTATGGAAATGATGCAACTTTTGGTTTAATGAATACCCAGAAGAGGGCAGTAAAGATTCATGAAACAATAAGGACACATTTCATTGTCAGTTTTCTGTACAAGCCTGCAATGGACCCAGCAGTGCCCTCTCAGATTCATAAAGTGGAGTAAAGCAGAGCTGTGCAAGCAGATCAGAAGGTGGGACTCAGTCTGTTGAATCCCAAAGAACACCTGTGCAATTTGATTTATTCCCAATGTTGAGTCAGAGAATGATTGCAAACAGTGTAGTGGCTAGCACCTCTGCTTAACATGCAGAAGGTCCTGGGTTCGATTGCCAGGGGGTTGGACTCGATGATCTCACAAGATCCCTTCCAGCCCTATGATTTGATTTGATTTGATTTGAATCTTAAAGCATTCTGGGTAATCATGCAAACAAGCACACAAACCTGACTTTGCTTCAGAAATTGCTTCCTAAACACCCAGGCCCTGATTCTGTGTGGTGCCTCAAGAGAGACAGCCCAGTGAATGGGAGAAGGCAGCAAAGTTAAATTTAAGCCACCTCAGCATTCTGGGCCCCACCAGGAGCTCAGCCGGCTTGTGGTGTGACTTGCAGTCCTAGCAGTTAGTGGGGGCAGGCACACAGGAATCAGGTAGCAGAGCAGGCATATACTGGGATCAGTTTGTGGGGTAGGCGAACCATGATCAGTTTGCTAAGGCCTTGCACTGAGTTAGTATTAGTCTTTGCACCACACCATAATAACCTAAGCCCATAAGCTAGGACAGTACTGAATTGAGAGGGTGCCTCAAAGATCTTCATGTCAGCATGCAGAGTCATTGCAGTCTCCTGCTTGTGCATGGTTTCTCCTCGTGCAGTGAACTGTCCATCAGTTAGCTGTTCCTGCTGAACTTTATGTGCTGTCAAAAATGCAAGTAAACCTAAAAGTGTTTTCCCCCTCTAAGCAGAGGCTTCTGAGGATGGACTTGAAAGAGGTACCAGAGAACTATGAGACTAGAGCAGTGGTTCCTAGAATTTTCTCTGCCGTGGCACACCACCATATAGTTTCCAAATGAACTCATGAATATTCATGAGTCAATGAGCCAATCCAGAGCTCTTTGAGTCTTTTTTAAAATATTTTGTGGCACACCTGTGTGCCATGGCACACTGGTTGGGAAACACTGGACTAGAGCAGGGGTCTCAAACTCAAATCACCATGAGGGCCACATAAGGACTTGTACAGGGCCACACGAGGACTAGTACATTAGCCCAAAGAGCTGCACCATGGGAACCTTTTAATATAATGATATTGCAAATATTGGTAACAAAAGTGTCATTGCAGGCTATGTTCCCCTCTAAGCTGCGTGGCTGCGCAGCCCCTGCTGCTGCCTGGCACAGAGAACACTGCTAGCACGGCCAGCAGCTGCAGTCCCTGCCCGGCCGCAAGACAAAGTCTTCTGGCTGACTGAGAGCTGCTCCAAGCTGGGAGTTTTTAAAATGCCCACTTGGAGTAAACTCTCACTGAGCATGCACTGAGTCTCTGTGCATAACCGATGAGAGCTCCTTTGGCTGGAGGAGCAGCTGGGGGCCAAGTTGTGCTGCTTTGGCGGCCAGGTAAGGGGGCGGAGGAGTGATTGGGGACAAGGCAGGGGCAAGCAGCCATGAAAGGGGGCAGAGAGTTGGAGGGAAGACAGGGTCAGGCCGACGAGGGGGTGACCAGGAGAATGGGGGGGCAGGATAGGGCCACTGGCGGGGGGGCAATGCAGCGAGCAACAGATGTTGTTCAGCTGCCTTTGAGCCTTAGAGGGAACTTTGGTTTGCAGGCCACAAGAAATAGCTTTATGGAACACATGCGGCCTATGGGCTGCATGTTTGAGGCCCCTGGACTAGAGTATGGTAGCCCCTGCAAACAGAGGAGACCATGGTGGCAAAGAGCAGAGGTATCTTCCAGCTAAGGAAGAAGGTCCAAGGGAGAAAGGCAAAAGAATCCAGCTCAGCCTGGAAGGTGGGAGGAGAGAGAACTAGTGACGGCAGACAGGAAAAATCAGCACAGGAGGCACAGGTGAAGTGATCATGAGACTGTTCAAAGTCAAAGAAGATAGATCTCATGGGAACATGGCTGAGGAAGAGCTTTCTGGATGGCCAATAAGATCCAGGAGACTGGATGGCTGCAGAGAAGCAAACAGGCCTGACTCAGGTGATGGCGCATACTCAGCAAACATTATGATGGAAGAGTAGAAAGGATTTAGCTGAGTTACAGAAGGGGAGGAGGACACTGATGGTCTAAGGTTGTAAGGCAGTCAGATGCAGTGACTAGGGATAGGATATAGCTTTGATAATCTGATAAATAGCACCTGACAAAGTGGGTTGCAGCCCATGAAAGTTTGTGCCCAAAGAAATTTGTTAGTCTTTAAAGGTAGCGCAGGACTCTCATTGTTTTAGTTCTGATAATGCTGGAGGAGAACCCTGTTGCCTGGCTGACATCCTGAATACAATAAACATACTTCCAAGTGCATTGTACGCAGTGCTGCCAACTCTCACATTTGTCACATCTAGTGATAGTTTGAGTTTTTTTCTTAAAGTCCCAGCACCCAGATTCTTGTGATTATAGAAGGAATCAGCTTACAAAAGTGTTTCTAGCCCTCTTGATTGTGGAGTAAAACTAGAGAACATGGCCTGAGTGCACCCTGAAGGCTCAGAAACCAGAAGGTAAAGGAAACCAACCCAATATTTAATCTTTAGAAAAATGCATCATTTTAAAGTCAATCTCTTGATGTTTAGAGACCTAACTTGTGACTGCTGAATGCACAAGGTTGGCAATACTGTAATGCTCACACCAACTCACTCTGAGAAGGAGCAATGAGACAGGTCTCCCAGAAACGTACGCCTCCTATGGGTTCCCAGAAGAGAAAGGAGGTCTCTTTGAGCTAGTAGGTTATCATTACCAACCTCTTGACAAGGAGGTAGTCACTCCCCTACCTCCTCAGCCACAGCAAAACAGAAAGAGGAGGTGGAGAATCAAAGTCCAGGCTTTACGTATCCAGGCTGGTTTGCATTTTGGGGCAAGATAGTCTTACTCTGGACCATATCAAACCCATTTTCTGTAGTCCTCAGGGAAGAATTAATGTCTCCTACCCTCCTACATGTCTCGATATAGAACAGAAAGGCCCCCTACAGACTGGCTGCATAGAAGGTCCACGCCACCAGCTGCATGGTGGCTCAGAAGAAGCTGAGTCTATTTCTCATTCTCAGGGAGATATGGATGGTAGAGATGATAGATTCCTAAAGTACAGTAGCACAGCTGGCAGGTGTGGACTGGAGAGTGACTCTGGCAGGAGCCATCACAGGGCACACAGTTTCTTGGTTGATAAACAAACCAACCACACTCCTAGCCCAATATTCAGTGTTTGCTTCTACCCCTTTGACGAACAAACAAGGAGCCTGGTGGCACTTTTAAAGACTAACAAATTGATTTATTGCATGAGCTTTCGTGGGAGAAAGTCTCACTTTGTCAGACGCTCGAAGATGGGACACTTACAGAATGGGAGTAAATAAATTAGTTTGTCTTTAAAAGTGCCGCAAGACTCCTTGTTTGTTTTGCTGAACTAGACTAACATAGAGTAACTGGCCCTTTGGAACTTATCCCTTTGTAGAGGATTTGAGTGAAAAGCACCCAGGGACGCTCACTGTTAATCACAGGAGCTGAGAGGCGCTAACACTGTGCCCATCCATGCCTAGGAAAGTCCACCTGAAAATGCTGAGTCAGGGCAGGCTGCAAAAGTAGAGCAGATTCTCCCAAACTGGTAGCTAACACTGAGTTAGATGCACCAACCAGTCACACACAGTGCTTTGGATCCCCCCAGCCCCTATTGCTACATTCAGTCTTTGGCTCCCAATTAGCAATTAGGTCCAATAAAGACAGGAGAAGGGTTGGTTTTGGATTTAAAGTTTCAGGCAGCAACTCCCCCTTCCTCCCCAAGCTGTACTGGCTTGCTGGGAGAAGGGGGTTTCCTTTTTCCCCACTGTTCTCTGACTTCTTTTTTTGTTCCACCCCTCTCCTACCCCTGTCACACACACCCCCATTACCAGTTCCCCATTCCCTTCCCCTCAGGGCTTCCTGCTGCTGGCCCTGCACTTTCCTCACACCCTGCCCCTCCTCTGTCCAGACACAAGGAACCTTCTGGTTCCAACATGGTGTCCACTCCTGCTAAGAAGACATCCTCTACACACCTTGCTCACCAGCTGACTGATGCTGTCTGCACCATCTCCACAGCAGGATATGAGCCCCTGAGCTAGCCCATCCTATGGGGCCCTCTGCCCAGACTTCCTGGCCCCTGCAGCCAACTCCAGGGCTTTGCTGAAGGGTGGCTGTCAGCACCATTTCCATTCTGCATACAGCAGTCACCTGCAGGGCCAGGTGCAGCCAGCACCTTCCCTGGAACGTGCCCAGCTACTGTTTGCACCGAGCATAATGGAGCCTTATTTCCATGAAGTCAACAGCACAGTATGTGCCATGAGGTGAATGCAGCAACCCCCACCCCCTACCTCCCACACAGCCTCCGGTGCGCCAGGGCCTCACCCTGTGCTTGGCACAATGCACCGAGAGGGGATTGCAGACACAGTGCCCTGAGGGGATCCAGGGTTTCCTCTCTTCTCTAATAATCGGTGTTGGTTTCATGTGCCCAAGGCCCCCTCTGCAGGTGAGGGTGGCATTTGCAAGGCCCAGCTTGCACTGTCTGCCCTGCTGTTGCTGCTGTTTAGAACACCCTAAACAAACTAGCCCAGCCTGTAGTTTACAACACATCCTGCTTGCTTAATCAAAGGGAAGGGGAGAATTCCTGGACCAGAGAGCCAGCTAACTCCCTAACCAAACCCAAACTAACTCCTGTTTCCCCCTGCCTCCATTCAAGGTTCTCCAGGTGCACTCATCTTCTCTCCCTTGCTGCCTCTGGGGGACATCAAAGAAGATACCCAGTGTAACACAAACTGGAAGCAAAGCAAAATATCATAAGTCTCAGTTTGTGAGGCTACCCCTCCACCTGATGATGAACCGTGTCCTTCTTCCCCTTAATACCGTGCTCAAATCCCCACTGCCAGCACACCCTCCTGCCCTCAGTGCAACAAGCATCCTCCCTCTGCTTTCAAACCCCTCCCTGGCAGTATTATTGGGCTGGCTTCAGGAAGTCCTGTGATTATGGTTCTGCAGTAGCCTCTGCATAGTTAAGGTGAAAGCTAGCAAAAATACCAATGTGCAATCTCTACATACACTGACATCATCCTAGAACAGGGGTCTCAAACACAAATCACCATGAGGGCTGCATAAGGACTAGTATGTTAGCTTGAGGGCCACACCACTGAAACTGTTTCATACAATGCTATTGCAAATATTTATAATGATAGTGTCATTGCAGGCCACAGGAAGTAACTTTAGGGGCTGCATGTGGCCCGCAGGCCTTAAGTTTGAGACCCCTGTCCAACCATGTCTTATAATCAGCATCACTGGTCAATGCAGCCACAGATAAATCATTCCTCAGCTATTCATAAAAGTACCGGTCTACCCTACAGTCGTGTCCTAGGTGGAGAATGCATACCCACTTCTGGTATCAATTAATGGATCCCAGAACTAGATTTCATTTGAATCTTGGGGGCTTTCTGACAAGGTAGATTTTTGGAAAGAAACTCTAATTTTGTGGGGATGGAGTGGGTAGCTAGCTGGACTTCACTGCATTTTGCTTTCAGTAATTTAAATTAAGTGTCTAGCTTAAGGGTTCCTTCTCAAGCTGGTACCAAGGTCTGGTGACTCCATTGCTTGGCCACTTGATGTTTGCTGTGTCTGAATGGTTGTTTTCTGTATGTCCCAGACTGGAAGCTTTTGAGGTAGGATTTGTGCCTGCACTGAATTCCTCGCCAAGTGAACTCATAGCTGGCTCTCAGCAAACAACAGCAACTGCCAGGTTCAGAGGGGGTGGTTGATTAGACAAACTTCAAACACTACTGTGAAGGTGAGGTCGCACTGTCCCCTAGACTCTCACATGGCAGGAGGAGTTATGTCTGCAGCCCTTAAGCAAGAAGAAACTATAAACTGTGCACTGAAGTTCATCCAGGAGTTTGCATCACTGCCCTCCTCCTGCCAGGCAGAAATACATACTCTTGCCCTCATTTTTGTTCACAAACAACAAATTGCTCTACTTAGCATTACAATATCATGCTCCATGGAAGGAGAGGGCACACCAGAAGGAGTCATTCTCAGCAGAAGCAGACATGGATCCAGTAAGCATGCTGGCCCACACACAAATAATGCTCAGCACTTCCACCCAGTGAGCTCACAGCTCCATGCCCATGTTACAGATAGGGAAAGTGAGCTACAGAAAGGAGAAAGGACTTGTCATGGTCACACTGCAAGTTAGTGGCAGATGGGCCTAGAGCCAAGGTTGTCCAATTCCCAGGCTGGTGTACTATCTGCTGGACTTCCCTCTAGCTCGAGCTCACATGTAGCCACATGTATAGTCAGTCACGTACATGGGCAGCTGCCCACATACATTTGCTGGAAGACTCAGTACTTTCACTGCTAGGCTGGTTAGCAACTGTTTCACATGCTGGCATGATCAGCTGGTTCAACCCATGGAAGGTGGGCAGGATCCAAGATCTTGAGAAGAAACTTGCACAAAAAGATTGGTTTTGATTTGCCCCAGGTACTTGGACTGGATACACTGGCACTTCTCAGTCTCTGAGCTGTAAGGTAACATCGTTCTAGTAAAGTGCAAGTTCTCATGTTTAGCTGCAGGGCAACCATATGCTCTGCTACAAGCTTCTCTGGCCTCATACCATACAAATAGGTAGGCAGCCTTTCCATACTAACACATGCTATATGCTTTGTGCATGCACTCCACCTCCAAAGGCATCCCTGCCCGTGGCCAGCTACCCATGCATTTCCTGCAGGGGCCATACAGACGCTGCATAGATGCACAGGGATAGAGATATACAGTCCATTCTGCATAAGGTCTCCTTTTTTGAAGACTACCTATGTCGAGGTGGGCAGCCGCACAGAACTGATGGCGGCTGACACACTTGCTAGATAGATGCATCAGTTTTTGCCAGGGCTGAATCCTTCATTTGTGCCCTTACTTCCCATAATGCAGGATGTGGCAATACAGTGCCATGCAGAAGAGCACATTGTATGCAAAAAAAGGAAGAAGGCAGCCAGGTTGTTGCCTTGCATATGTACGGCTGTGTTCACATATAGGGCCTTCAATAAGTGCTCTGTGATTCCAGGCACCAAAACAAAGATCTCCTGCCACCGTCGGGGAAAGGCGAGAATAAATTGTCTCAACAGACTTCAGAAGAGAACATGGGGGTACGCCAGCAGCTCAGTGTAAACAAGGCCAGCAGGCTGTCAGGAAAGGGTGAGGGAAGGGGGCATCCAAGGACCCTAATTGAAAACACCATTGAAAGACTGCACAGCCAGCCACTTCTTCCAACCCTGACTCACAATGAGCAAGCAAGAAGTAAACAGAAACCTAAGTCAGAGTGCTGACCGCTGGCTGGAATGACTCTTCTTTGAAGAGAGAGGACTGTTTTGTTTTGTTTTCCTGTGTTTCCCTCTTTCAGAGTTCTCTTGCATAATCTGTTGTGCACAGTCTTTTGACTTCCAAGCCTTGGGGCCAGGGCCCTCCCTCCCAACAGCAAAGAAGGAACATTCTGCTGCTATCAACAGCTGGAATTCTTAGAAGCCAAGACGACAAAAGGTTGCGTGGGTCTAAGGAGCACAGCAGGCAAAAGCAACTAGTTCTCCCAGAGTGGAGTGTGGGAGAGTGCAGTCAAAGGGATCTTCTGTGCAGTCACACACACTGCATAGCGCAAGGCAAACTACCACTGCCTTTAGCTTAGCCTGCCCTTGCCAGTTCTGCTCAGCAAAAAAAAAAAAAAAAAAAAAAAAACCTCTTTGGCTTACTCCAATTGCTCTCCTTGCTGATTAATCATTTCATTTGCATCTTGACATTTATTGCTTCCCAAACCCTAAGGATCCCCATATGTTGTCCCCCCCAGCACTGATTAAAGTGGAGGTGTAAAGAGAACTGAAGTGACTCATCTCCACCGTGTAGTTTGATCCCAGGGTTTAAGGAAAGGCAGGTGTGCCCCACCTGCGCAAGTAATTCCATGTGCCCTTTAGTCAGCTCACTGCTGGAGTTCCTTAGCCCATGTCTAGCGGCTGGACTGGATTAGGTCTTTCTTTGTCTTCTGTAGCTATAGCTATAAAACCCCAGAAAGAATCAAATGCCTTTCCCAGAGGAAGGCAGAAGTAACAGGCGAGCACAGAGCTAGGATTTCCTCCTCCGGGTCCCAAACACACTTATCAAAAAGATGAGGATGTAGAAAGATGGTACAGACAGGGCTGTGACTACAGCAGGGCCAATAGGGTTTGCCCCAGGCGCACCAGAGCAGCTCAATAGAGCCACTCATTTAAAAGGCATATCTCGTGGTGCCGGCCCCAAGTGCCGCTAATGGCTAGGGGGCGTTCCGATCGGAAGGTGCCCCGGGCAGCGAAACAGCACGTTACGGCTCTGTGTACAGGGAAGCTCAGAACAGCTTTCCTGAGGTCAGCTTCCTCCCTTTTGCATCATGGTGACATCAATGGTTTCTCTACCAGCACTGTGTTGCAGGGTGCCATAGGCTAGAGAAATGAATCCCCATAGCTCTGGTTTTGTTAATGATTTTACCTTAGCAATGATCATCCCCTGCCATTCTCTGGCTCCAGGAGTTAAAGTATAATTTGGTGGGCCCTGGAACCCTCCTAAATTTCTGGACACCCTGACACAGGTATGGGCCCCCCTTCATGAACCTCAGCTACTGCCCCCCAAACGCCTGCCTCCCCACCCCAGCTACTGGCCCCCAAATGCCTGCCCCCATCAGACCCCTCTTTCCCCATGTCTTCCTCAATCCCCATTCCCTAAGCTTCCTGCCTCCATGTCCCCACCCCCCCCAGCTCCTCTATCTTCACTTCACCCTTTCGGCTTTAACCCCCTCCACACCTCCCTAGTCACCATCAGTCTCCTTGTCCCCATTGCCACACTCCATGCCCTTCAGCCCCCTAATCCCTCACACTTCCCCACCCCTGCCCTCGCACACTTTCCTCGCCAGAGCCTAACTGTCCCCAACCCCCTACCCATGCCACAGAGGAGTCGAGCATGGGGGAAGGAGGCTGTGGCACTGGCTGGTGAGAGGGGCACAGGCCTGAGACGGGGCCTGGGCCGCACGCCCTGCACAGTCACAGCTGGAAGGAGTGGGGCCACTGCAGGCCCTGGGAAAAGTGGGGGAGAGGGATGGCCAGGCTCTAGCCTGTAGCCCCTCCCCTGAGCTGGCCCTAGGGGAAAGTGCCAGAACGCTGCGTTCAGGCATGTTTTTTCTATTTTTAGGGGGCCCTGGAATGCAGCGTTCTGGCACATTCCCTGATTTTTAGGGGCCTCGGAGCACTGTCCACCTAAAAGTAGGGGGCCCAGAAAGTGTTCCCCCTTTCTGGCTCCTTCTGCTGGGGAAGGGCTGTGTACTTTATAAATTTATCCTCCCAGAGGATGAGACCCCAAGGGGTGTTACAAGTTGTCTACACATAGCAGCTGCTGGCCTTAGAACCAGCAGTTCTAACCCCCAAACCTGTACTTCAGCACCAAGGTCATTCCTCTTTCTGGTGGCTCAGACTCATGGAAAGGCTATTCATCCCAGGGCCCTGTTTAGAGGATAGCTCAGGAAGGCTTGTGAATGGCCAGCTAGGCCCTTCGTCTCTATAGCCTTGCCCCCCAGTAAGACGCAAGGTCAATGGGGACTGGCTGGTTTACTGAGCACAGGACTACATTCACATTTTGTGGTGAGGTCTCTACATCATGGCAAAGCTTTTGAGTGAAATGGAGTGAACACCAACATGGCAGGGTGGGCTCCACTGGCCACTGTTCAAGCTAAATGTATTCTGAGGACAGGCAAATGGCGGAGTCAGTCTTTAGTTGTGCCCATCTGGCATCCCACATTGAGCAGAAATTCACTTCTGAGCCCCCCATGATGGGTGGTTCCTTTACAGAATTGCAGCAAACTCTTGAAAGCCAAACCCCAAACCCACAGTGCAGGTAGAGACTCAAAAACAGCAAGTTACCTAGGAGGGCATGAAAACACCAACTGAATGGAAATTACACCCTGCCCAACCCTGACTCCAACTGGGGCCCAGCTTCTGCTCCTCCCAGAGCAACATTGCATCCTGGGCAGAAGGCTCGTCACCCCAGCTCACCCTGGCCGTAGGTTTCTTGGGGCCTGGTGCTGCAACTTAGCAGGTAGGATGGCTTTGTCATGTGGGGCTTCTGGACAAAAATGTGAACCAGTTGCTCGCAGCCTATTCTGAGGCAGCCATAATGACACCCAGTGGACCACCGGGGTTAATTTTAAGGTACTGTGGTCACCACTCACAAGAGCCTACCTCCCACATGACAACAGCTTTGCCTCAGGAAAATAAATTACACAGCAGCATGAGAGAGATAATTGAAGGCTGAGCTGCAGACCTGTGTAAACACTGGACTCCCAAGATTATATTTTTACCTTTAAAATAGACGGATTTTATTTTTAAAATGTCAGAGATTACAGGAGTTTAAAATAGCTGGGGTGCCTTCCCTCCCTCACACAATCTTTAATGGCCCAGGACCCCAACTGCACCACTCCCCTACAGCTTCCCCATGTCACCTTCTGAAACCCATAGCCTCTTCTTCCTCGCAGCATCCCCCTCCACACCTCTTGTGGCCCTTACATCTAGCCTCCATCACCCCCACAGCTGCAGCACCTTGTGCTGGTCCCCCCAGAGCAAGTCCTCAGCTCTCTGTCCTACAATCTCCCTGAACCCATCTTCATCTTCCCTTTCAGGCCTTTGGAGGGTGGCACCACCTCTGAAGTGTTCTTCACGTGATCAGACTTGGCTCCAAAGACAGGCTCAACACTGGGCTCCCCCCCAACCCCTCTTGGCACAGGCTTTTCCCTAGCGTGTACTCTGTATGAATAGCCATCTGATATATGTCTCACTCCACGGGCCTCACAGCCTCTCCAATGTTCTCCAGCAATTTTAATTTGGGAGTAAACAACTCCAGACAACATTTTAGCAAGATGTGCCTCCCTTGGGACTGAAGAGCTGCCTTCCCTCAGACCTCCCCTCTGGTGATCCTTTCACAAAGACAGGGAGTTAAATCTGTTCCTGCCATCATCTGAATTATCCATCACCATGCACCCAGTTACACAGCAGAAGTGTAGCATTAAACTAATACAATGACAGGAAACACTGTCCTTGCGTGATCTACCTCAGGGGTTATCACAACCAATTGTTTGGTGGCCCCAGAGTGCCGCCACCAACTTTTGCTGTTGGCTGCTCTGACAAATTTTCCTAAAACATTTAATTAATGCTATGAAAAAAAATAAATGTGCACACGTACATGTCCAAATCAATGTCATTTATTTAGGTTGTGTTTTTTTGCAGACTCAAAAATAAAAACGTACAGCTGAATTTTGATGACTCTGGCCCTCACTGCCTCCCCTTGACCCTACTCATCACCTCTGGGCCCCCTCTACCCCCTCCCTCACTCCCCACCCCCAGCCCTGCTGCTTCCCTCCCCTCCATTGCCCTGAGTTACCTTCCATGGCCTCACATCCCAGATTTACCTTGCTCCTTTCCTCTTGACCATGGCCCAGTAAGGCCAGCCCTGCTGAAGCCCAGAGCCAGCGTTCTGCAGCTGAAGCTGGGGCAGGAAAAGGGTGGATGTGGGGGGTGCGGCTGAAGTCCACCCCTGGATCCTCTGGGCTTTTCAGGGAAGGGCAGCTGCTTTGCACCTTCCCCATCTATGCCTAGGAAGCCATTGTGGCCACGGGAAAACTTCCTGGTGGCTGCATTTGAGGAAAAGCTGACAAGCACCATTCTGAGGGCTCCTAAGACAGTGGGTTCAGTTCTGGGCCCTTCAGTGCCAGAAAGAGATGGAGAAGATGAGGGGAAGAACAATGGAAAAAAAGAGCTAAATATGTCTAGCTTGGCCAAAGAATGACTGTGAAGGGGTTGAACCATCGACGAGTATCTGGGAACACCCAGGAGGAAGATTGGTTGAAGATGCGCTAAATGTGCATGAGTGGAGCAATGGGATGAAACTGAGTAAAGGACAGTTTAGGATGTAAATATCAGAACCACATCCTAAGAACAGCTACAAGAATCTCCTAAGAGAGACAGCACTGCAAGCATTGAAAGCTAGACTGGAGCAATTTCTGGAGAATAGGATGGAGGAAATAGTTCTGGCCATTGGGGTGGAGGTGCGAGTGAGGCTGGGACCAACCATGACAGATCCTATCTATGTATCAGTAACACACATTAGAGCGCTCAAAGAAGATTTGAGGCACCTTTGGCATCAGTTAAAAGACCAGCCACATTAAAAAGAAAGCAAAGAGCAGCTTTAAGATTCTGTGGCTCTTGTTACTCCCAGGCCATCCTTTGCACGTGGTGCTCGACTCTGTCCTCAGACAGCTCCTGTGGAAATCACGCAGTGTGTGTCAAGGCTGAGTATGGGGGCTCAGCATTCAACCCTCCTTTCTGCTACTGTCCCTTGATTGCAGAAGCCAGTGAGTGAGTGTAGCATAACAGACTTGAAGTGTAGTTCAAAAGCTCATCCCTTCCGCCAAGAGAAGTTGGTCCAGTAAAAGACATTTTCTCACCCCCTTTGTCAGCACAACAGAAGCATGCAGAGCATGCAAAAGCACCATATGAAGCCCAAAGGACCTAATGAGCCTCTGATAATATTGAAACATATGAGCCAGCCAACATTCAGTCAATGATTTTCTTAGAAAGAGCCACATCAGGGACTGAGGTCAGTAAGCAAGAGACACATCACTGAAGGTCAGAATCACCATAGGATCCAGCTTAGTCGGTCCTTAGCCCACAGCCTACAACAGAGGCACATGTCTCCCCTGCCTGGTCAGTCTAAACATCAGGTCATTATCAGCCAGAGCGCTAGGCTGTAATGTTTATAAAGCAGATAGGCAGAAGCTTGCATGTGTAATAACATCTCCCTGACAGTTTGCATCTTGGGGGAGATATCTGGGAGCTGGCCTAGACCTTGAGGCAATACAGAGCATGTTCATGTGGATTAGCAGGTAGGAGAAACTGCAAGATCAAAGAATGGTGAAGCCAGCTTCTCCATTCATTTTACATGCAGGCAACCACACTGAAGTCCATGCACTGGTTTGGTGAACAGAATTACCTAGCATCCAAGAGCAACTACATGGGAGTTTCTCTCCCTCAAGGCATACAAATAGGACAGTTAATGCTGTTTCTACAGTACAAGGCACATTGAGGAGAGGAGAGGAAGAAATCAGTCCAAGAGAAAGCTGTTGGCAGAGTTGGGCTGCGAAAAAGGGGGAGTGAGAGAGCATGGGAATAAGAGGGTATGGAAACAGAGTGGAAGCCAGTATCTCTGCCCTGTCAGGGGAGGCATAGGACAGGTTTTGTTATTGGTTATATAACTGTTTTTATTCTTGAAACACACATTTTGGTCCTGGCCAGCTTGTGAGTTGTGCTGCTGCAAGTGGCCAGAAAGGCAGAGGTTCCACAGTGCACTGAAGAAAAACAAGGCAAGTCAGAGAGAAAATGTGGCTCATTACCCAGCCCTATGCAGTGCCCAGCATGGAAGGGTGCTAGGAATGCATAAGTGAACTCAGCCCCGGAGGGGGGACACAGCACTGCTTGGCATCACAGGACAGCTGCTGTGTTGAAACGCCATTGGCCTCAATCCAGCCCCAGGCCCTGCCCATTCCTGCTCCAGGGTTTGCTCTGCCGGCACTGCTCCTGTATGGAGCTGAATGAGCTGGTCCCTCTCCTCAGTTTGGGTGAGGCTGGGCCCCAGCTGGCATCCTGTTGAGTTGTTCATGGCATGGATTGTTTTTCTCCTCTCGTTCATGCCCATCACCAGCACAAACCAAAACACATCTATATCCTTTCCCTGCTGGTGCTGTGGAGCTCCCTGTTTCTTGATTCTGCAACTGGGTTCCCTTCTCCTTTGCTGGGAAGAGTCCAATGTGCCCAGCCCTTTGGTCCACTCCGGAAAGCTGTCCTCCTGTCTAGCAGCCATCTGGTAGCCTCCAGAGTTCATGGGAGAGTGGAGCAGCTTCCTGGGATTTGGGTGCCTCCTTGCCAGCACAGGTTATCTCCCTGCCCAGAGGATGACAAGCCCTTCCACCATGTCATTTTACAAGGGTGTTTCCAGAGACAATGGAAACTTTCCAAGCAACACTGGCACATGCAGGAAACTAGCCTGGGTTCAGGCTCTCGGCTGCCTGTACTCAAATTACAAGTGAGCCTTGTGTCACAACTGCATCCTGTTTACGCTGGGACTGCGCACTTCTGCTGGTCCATGTCTCCCTCCTCAGTCATGTATGCCAGGGTTTCCTTGAGCTGCTCAGCCAGAGAATGAGTCCTGCACAGGTAAACAGCCCCAGGGACACCAGGGAGCTATAAATTGTAACATATTAACACAGGGAATAGTTGACATTTAGCAGAGGCCTGGCTGAGCCGAGACTGGAGACCAAAGAGCCAGGCTGCCCTACCCGCTGCTCAGAACTGTGTGTGCTCCAGTCCGGGACACGCTTGGCCACAGTTGACAAATCTGACGCTGCCAACCTTGGTTTGTGCTGGTGGAGGCCGGTCCCACTGCATTCGGCATTTGAGTCACAGTTTCTGGTCTCACATGCCATACAAGGGTCCCCGTCCAGAACACTGAAACGGAGACATCCCTCTGCCATGCCATGACAGACTGACCCCACCATTGCAATCCAAGGCTGATGTGCTCTGGGGTGATCCACCAGCCCCTCTTCCACCTCCTTCATTAAAGCAGTTCCAGGAATCCTTGCTGCTGTTTTCCAATGGACTAACAAACCCTCTATGCTTTGAAAACATTGCCTGGTGTCACCAACCTGAATCACTAAATAAGGTGACTTCTCAGCCAGCATTGGCCACTTTTCATGCTCTGTGGCTCTCATGGAGCAGGGGAGGTTGCTCTGCTGGTGACTTCCTAATGCTGCCAGCCCTGCACCCTGGTTTACCCCTGTTCCCAGGGGTGACTCTAGTGTGCTGCTTATGAATGCATCCTATGCCACACTCTGCATTGCAAAGCCCAGGGCTCCCACAAAGTCTGTGATATGGGGTAAGACATGCTATACCTAGAGATCATGTTCAAAGCCTCAAGCCCGAATTTCACATGTACCATCTGAAAAGTGCCTAAAAAGCCTTCAAAACAGATCTTGAAACACAATTGTACATCAGTCAACCCCCACAGGCCCACCAGAATGCCTGTGTGAAAAACCATGAATTTTCTGTAATATCACATCTGTGGGTGCCTCAGTTTCCCTCTCTATTTTACATTGCTACCCAGTGGCAGGGGAAGGGTTAAGACTGCTCTTGAGGCAGCACAGGAGACATAAGGTGTGCACATCACCTAGCTGTCTGCGAGGGGATGAATGGGTCAGTGAAGACTGACTGAACCCAACCCAAATCAACAGAACATCCAGAGAGACAATAGAGTAAGATGCTCCAAAGACTGAAAAATGAACATTTAACAGTGGGAAGCTCAGGTAGTCAGGGGATGTGAATTCAGTATGGCTCTGTCTGAAGACAAAGGCCTGAGAAAGGACAGTAAGGCAGGGATCTCAAACTTAAATCACCATGAGGGCCACATGAGGACTAGGACATTAGCCCAAGGGCTACACCACTGAAATCTTTTCATACAATGATATTGCAAATACCGCTAATGGTAGTCTCATTGCAGGCCACAGGAAATAACTTTAGGGGCCAGTTTGAGACCCCTGCAGTAAGACGACAAGGGCTGACTTCTAAGAAGGCTCCACTTGCCTCATCTGGGTCTATGAAACAGACAGGGAAACAGAGTCCATAGCAGCTTGGCTGGCTAATTGCACTGACTTGGCCAGAACAACTATGTCTTAATTTTTATTTCTCTGTGGTTTATTTTCTCCTCTGCTCTGTTCCAGGTGATTAACAACCCCGACTCTGTCTTACAAAAACTTCTTGGTGTCACCCAAATACTTGCTGAGATCACTTCTCTCTGGGGCATGGGCAAGTCTCTACCAGGAGACTAACCCAGCTGGACATGCTGGATAGAGTTATGGCACGAGAGGGCTGGGGCTCAGTCACAGAGGTGGTGAGGCTGAAGAAAGAGGGTGACCCTCTGGGGCTCTTCCACACTAAAGAGGTTCCACCGTAGGACTGTGTGAAAGCTGGGGGCATAGCATGGATCCTACGGGTCTGTGATGGCAGGTCAGCTCGCTTTACCCTCACTTCACAGAACATAAAATTCACAAAAGCCCTGCACCTTCTGTAGCTAGTGGCACCAGTGAATCACTGCTAACATCACTGGGAACCAGTCAGTCGTGGCCAAGCTGGGACTAGAATTATGAACCCTGACCACCATCTTGGGGCTACAGCCGCAAGCCCTTCCAAATCACTGCATAAAAAGCGTCCCAGAGCTCCAGAGAGAGGAGTCTCTGCTGGGCAGGCAGAGCAAATGCTGTCAGGTGGCTGACTCCAGGGCAGGTCAGTCCGGTGAGAGCTGACACTGCCACAACCTATCATGTTCCCCCTGGCCACCAGCGGGGGGAAGACAGAGAAATTCTTCCAGCCATCCCCTTTCATCCCAAAATCTCAACTGACCAGATGTCCTCAGCAAAGCCCTTTGTGCTGAATGGAACAGGCTGTTGACAGGCCAATGTGGATGCCCGAGTTACACAATTGTCATGGTGTGTAGGCAGCAGTGACACTGTATTCTATGGCAGTCAAATAACCACAGAACAGGCGAGCAGTGAGGTGCAAACAAAAGCAATAGTAAAGCACAAAGCTTGCCATGACAGACGGGTTGATGAAGCAGCCAGGGTGCCTCTGGCCTGGGAGATTCCTTCTCTGCATCCCTCCCGGGCTCCGTGTGCTCCAGTGTTTGCAATGCATCTGCACAGGGATGGGCTCACTGCTTGAACAGAACAGCCTAGAAGGAACCTCTCCCACAGGATCACGTTGCAAAATGTAAACAACCTAGGCTTGGTCCTAGCTGTTCTGAAACAGGCAGCATCGTAATAGTATAATATTAGCATTCAATAAGAGAGTCTGGGCACCACCATAGCCTAGGACTGGATATCAAATTCCTGCAGCCCCCTTGGTGGCCCCACCCAAGCAGAGGAGGAATAGATGGGAAACGAGCAATGTGAAAGGCTCTCCACCGTGGAGAGCTTGGGGGCGAGCAGAGGCCGAGCTCTGTTCTTCCACCCCACCCCAGGCCAGCAGTCCATCCATGGGGGCAGGGCTGGCTGCCAAAGGCCACCCCACAAGGACAGCTCAGCCCCACTGCCCAGGGGGAGCTAATGAGCCAGCCCAGGGCCAGCATCCGGCCCCAGACCCCTCCTCAAGCAATGGCCTTCCCACAGAGGGGCACAGCCCTAGACTGGAGGAGGGCTTCAGCCCCAGGCAGGACCCCAGTGCAAGGGGTGTGGGAGGCCCGAGGGCCCCAATCCACCTCTGGAAACAAGCAGCCAGGTTTCCCAGAAGAAGGGGGGTTTTGAATTTCTCCTGAGCTGCCCTGGGCAGATTCATATGAGCTAGTCACTTGGTAACAAGGCAACAGCTGGAGCTGCTCTCACCTCTTGCCCAGGACAAGGGCTGCAACTCAGCAGTTTGGCTCAACAATTTTGCTTCTGTCAGCGCTGGAAGGAAACACTCCTCTCCTCTGCAGGTCTGCCCAGATCTGAAACTCTCAGCATTCCCAATACCTCATCTCCAGACCCGCCCCCCCCATCCATGCTGTCCCCTCTGCCCTCCAAACCATTCACCTACACTGTACCCTACCCAAATACCCTCAGTTCTGCTCCCATCCCAAACTCTGCACCCCTCTGTGCTGCCCAACCCCATAATAAGCACCCCAGCTTCCACAGCTGCCCTACCAACAAAAGCAATACTTACAACTGTATTTTCTCTACCTGGGATGCAGAGCACTGTACAGACATGGAGTAGCATTAACTCCACTTTACAGGTGGGAAAGGGAAAGGTCCCCCGATTCCTGGGAACAGGCAGCATCTCCTCTGCCCCCTCAGCCCAGCAGGTTCCCATCCCCAGCCTTTTCAGACACCTGGATTGGTGCTAACAGGACTCACCTGTGTAGGGTCCTAGCTCCTGATGCCCTCTTGCAGTCACATGATAGGTCAGTGAAAAAAACCCAAGACTAAAATCTAAGCATCCTGATGTCACCCCACAGGCTACGCCACCTTATAGTGTTCAGAGAGGTGACCAGGTAGGAAAAATGGCTCCTTACTCAGTTGGTGTGCCTCTTGTGAGCCACATCTCACCCCATTAGATCCACTGACCCTGTAAACGCTTATACACTCTTGACCCCATATCCCTGTAGCAGCTGATCCCATGAGGGGCAAGCAAGCTGGAAGACCAGCACCCCAGTTAGCAGCTCATCCCATGCAGATGATGTCAGAACCAGAAAGAACCGAGCTGGAGTTTCCAGGCCCAAAGAAATTTGTGGTTTTGGCAGACAGAAGAAATGATTTATAAACTGGATCCCTGGATGACATCAGCAGAGATGTCATGTTTCAGGCTACATTACACTGCAACCAAAAGCAAACTGCTTCACTTCTCAGACAGCACCAGTCACTTCAGACACCCCCCATCAGTGAGACTCAGTTCTTTAGTGACAAGAGGGATGGCATACCCTGAAGGCCCTGGCCTGGGGTTTAGGACAGCTAGGTGGGAATTCACTGTGACCATGGGCAAATCTCTTGATCTCTGAGTTAAATTCATCCCTGCTTGGCACAGATTTGGAGTTGGGGAGTAAAAGTGGTTTTACCCCATTTTTGTGCCTTCCCTATTCAGGGGCTGCTGAAGGTCTCTTTGCCTCCAGAGCAAGTTAGCATAACCTGAATTGCTGTTCTAACCTGCACCCAGGTGCCTATAACCCCTATGGCAGAGGTTCCCAACCGGAAGTCGGGGGGCGGGGGGCCAAAACTAGCCCAACGATCCCCTCCTGCTGGCTGCAGAAGGGAGCCATGGCCTAAGACCCAGGTGCTAAAAGACCCGTGCAGGCTCCTTGCTGAAGCCAAGAGGACAGGAGATCAGCAGTCCTCTCCTGCTGGCTGTAACAGGGAGCACAGAAAAGCACTCGACCTAGGTCTGTAGGCGCTGGGGTCCTTGTTGGAGCCAGAGGGAGGGGAGCCCTGAGCTTGTGTCCTCCTGACTGTAGAAGCGAACCACTGCCCAGCAAGCCAGGAGGATCGCACAGGGATGTGTGCAGTTTCCCTTCTGTAGTCAGGGAGATGGGAGATCAGCAAGGAGGCTGCCTCCTCTGCACTCCTGCTGTCTGGGTGCAGGGCTGAGGGGCCTGCTGGTGGAGGCTAGTGGCCCTTCAGGATTGTACAAATGGTATCTCTGGCCCTTGAGCCAAAAAGGCTGGGAAGCAGTGTCCTCTGGGCTACTCCAGTGGCTGGAAGAGCAGGGTCATGGGAATGGCACTGCCATGCCTCCACATGCCCACGGATGTCTTCAGCCACCCCCTATGCCGAAGGCTCATGCAAGGAAGGGCACAGCACTGACAGCGCTGGTTCTGTGTCTATCAGGGACTTACTCTATGCCAGAGTAGGCCCAGGATGGCCCTTATGGCAGCATGGTGGCTCTTTTACACTCACAAAGCTACTGTAAAGAAACAGCAGGGAACCCACAAAATGGGCCATCTATGCTTGGTTTCCCCAACTGTAAAACAGATAATTGCACTTCCCTGCTCCCAGGGTGCTATGAGGAGAAAAGCATCCATGGCTGAGCAGAGCAGATGGGCTAGTGCTGGGGCCATGTAAGTACTGAGCTAGCCAGACATTTACAGTGACCCCTAGCTCAGCCTGCCCCCCTGGGCATCCCTTGCAGAATTGCGACAGCTTAGCTACCCAAAGGAAAAGGAAAATCATATTGACTGGCTGACAGGTACAAGGCCCCATCAACCCAACTTCTCACAGCTTGCTGCAGCCGTCCCAAAGCATGTGACACATCCCCAAAGCCAGATCCTAAGCCCTGCTTCTCTCCGGACTTCAGTAGTATTGCTCTGGTTTTGCACAAGTGGAAATTAGATCAGCTGCTAGCTCTACTTCTATTACTTTACCCACCATTGAAATGCAGCCCCCTCTGGGGCAAAATGCCACAGCTGCTTAAGCTCACAACATGGGGTTACTCAGGAGCTCTGGACAAGAGATGAAATAGTAGCCCATCCATAACCAAGTGAAATTGCAGATGGAATTTAGGTTGTCAGACTGCAAGATCGTGGCTGTAAAAATCCCAAAGGCTGGGACAGTCCTCAGCACAGCTCCCTTCTGAGTCCAAGCTAAGCCAAGGTTGCTACCAGCTGAATCCTTATTGTGCGGCCCTCGGGTCTGTAACCAAACGCTGACTACACTTGACCTTGGCTAGTCTGTGGGAGTTGATGCGATTAGAGACTAAAATGGCTAGGTAAGAAAGACACAAGCTGGTAAATAAAGCCCAGTCAACATCCAGGGGCAGAGCCTACGTCCTTAGTGCTGAGCTGGCCAGTCAGCAGCCTAGGCCATGCTGGTGATATAATATGATTATAAGACACCAAGAGATCTTAGCTGCTGCTCCCTGCATGTCCTTGCCTGCTCCAGAATCCCAAACAGACCTGCCAAAGAGGCAGCTTTGGGCAGAAGGTTGCATAATGCTCATTACCATACAATTCAGGGAAGGTGGCTTCACTCAGCTGCCTATTTTTAGCCCAAATCCCAGGATACAAGCTGTGTAGTTGTCCTCTTTGTTCAAGTCTATAAGCTCCCTAAAGCAGCCTCGCTGTATCCATCGGCCCAGAAAACGTCTAGAGCTGGGTCAGACACCATGCCCAGTTCTTGGGAACCATTATGCACTGAGGAAATGATGGGTTCAAGGGACAGTCCCACCCAGGCCTGAGCATGGGAGTTTGCTTGGGACTGAGGAGCACCACACCAACACCTCCCTATACGAAATACCTCTAGGGCAGGACCAGAGAGTACCTACTTTTCATGTGGAGGGATCTGGGTCTGAAAGATCCCTAGCCAGTCTGTGTGAAAGGATCAGGTCCCAGAGGAGAGTGAGCTTGGAGCCTTGGGGTGTGGGGTGTGGGCACTGAAGCATAGACAGAGGCTGGGGAATCCAGTGTGGGACAGCAGGTCTCTCTAGATCTAGTTGATCTCTTAGGGTCTAGTTGATCTCGTGTCTCTCTGCAGTGTGCTGTTAGTAGCTGCCATCTATTTGGCACCCACTTTTCCAGAGTGCAGTTTGTAGCAGGGCTGTGCACCTCTCAGGCCTGCCCATACTAAACCTGCAGAGCAAGGCTAAACAGGACCTGTGACGGGGAGCTGCCTGCATGGCTGGGGGGAGTCCTGCAGAAAGGGGCTGCCAGTGGCAGAGACCTGTGGGGGCAGACAGCTGCATTCAGTGAGTGTTAGGGGCTTGTAATTCAGGATCCAGTGTGCTGCGGCGAAGGTTATCCACAAGTGTAGGCAGGGGACTGCTCCAGGAAGAGGGGCGGATACGTCACTGAATGGAGGGAGAGGAAAGGGCAGCATATGAAACACAAAAATGTTCTTAGGAGTGACTTTCTATGCCCATGCCCAGTGGCTGAGTCCCAGCCTGTTCTGCTCTGCAATGCCCTTGCTCGTGTCCCCTCCCCATTGTGTGCCAGACAAACCCCTGCATTGTGTCTTTGCTCACTTGCATCACTACCGTGGGCACAGGGTGGGGGCGCGGAGGCCTCCACCATCTGGGCCAGAAGATCTTTGCCCTCCCCTGAAAGAACCTTTGAGCTGCTAGCTCGCAGGCGTGCAGGGACAACGGCCTCTTCTTGGGCTGCTCTGCTGGGCCAGTGAGGCACATTGCTGCCCCCTGTGAGACAGAGAGGAAGGCATCCAGCCAGGGAGAGGAGACATGGCACCGACATGGGCTTTCAGCTGAACTGACACCAGCGGGGCCCAAACTGAGCAAAGAAAGAGGCCAACCCAGTAAATCCTGCTTTGGGACTAATATGGGGAAATCAGACACCCTAGGACAAATTGGGGAGCAAGAGGAGATGCACCACAGCCACACCTACACAGAAAGCGCTCTGGCAAGGTCCATGAATCTTTGGTGCATCAGAGACAAATAAAGGCCTCCAGTGACCATGGAGGCAGCTGCCAACACCTCCTGTCACCTCCCTAGCCTTGGGGACAAGAGAAAGCCCAACTCTCTTCCCAGGCACCAGCCCTGCATTCGTAGGCAAGTGGCTTAACTTGCCCCTCATCGCTGCTCGTCCCTCCCTGATTCCCAGCTCTGGGAAAAGCTCTCACCAGTCCTCTGCAGCCTCCCCACTGCAGACTCAGCTCCACTTTCCAGGACATTGGGTAGCATTTGAACAGTTAAATCCTTTTTGAGACAGAGCTGACAGCTCTGCCCAGCTACACCTAAGCTTTCTGTAGGCCTCTCACACCCAGCTTCACGCCTTCTCCAGTGCTGCCCCGTGTTCTGCAAAGACCCACCAGCTCACCAGGTCCTTTTCCACTTTAAACTCTGACTGAAAATCCACCTGCCCCCAGAACAATTCCAGCTCCTGGGATGCTACGTTCCCCATTCCCTGTAAGGCACATCTCCGCACTGGGCCCGCTTCTGCCTTTTGACCATGTGAACTTGCACTCAAGTGCCAAGGGAGCAGCACAGAGCCGTAACGCTCTGTTTCAGCACGCTGGGTGCGTTCCAATTGGTGGCACTTGGGGCTGGCTCCACAAAACGTGCCTTTTAATACAGTGGCTCTATTGAGCTGCTCCCGTGCACCCCAGGCAAAGCCTCATTTTCCCCACCATAGTTACAGCTCTGGCGCTGCAGCAGCCATGGCTCAAGGTCACAGAAATGCTGAGAACACAGACGTTAGGCTCCAAAAAATCCACTCCCACATCCTATGGCTGCACATGCTCAAGTGGTCACTGCACAGTCAAATTCAATTGCACAGGCTAAAATTCAAGGCCCTGACATCTGTAAAGTATCCCATAAATCATAATCCTAATTAATAGATGAGTCCTCCTATCCTGCTTGTGCTGAGGAGCCTGCTCTGCCCACAAAGCAGAGGTAGGTACCAAAGGAAGCCAGCTTGCCTCTTATCAAGGCACTCAGCACAGCCATCTCCTTAAGCTAACTCTCCCAGTCTCTGCCTCAAATCCACATGACCTTGTAGTGAACGGTTGGAGGCATCGGTGGGAGGACAACAGAGTGAAACCTGCCATGAGACACTAACACGCAAGCCGCCTCCATGCCTGCTATTCAACTGCAGGCATGCTGCAGTGCATCACAAACACACCACACCCTGTCCTGGGGGACAGAGATGATGGCAGAAAGCCAAGGCCCTCATCTCAGCCATGGCTGGAAAGTGAAGGGGCAAGGGAAGGGGGCGGCCTGTGAGTGGAAGATTGAGGGGCTGTGGTTGGCAGTCCCTAGCTGTCCCCACCACAGCTGGCTCACTCTGGGACTTCACCAAAGCTGACTTGGCAGATTCTTGCACGTTTTCTTATAGGGCACAAAACGTCTGGCAGACCAAGGCCATCATGGCTGCTCCCTGCTGTAATGCTTGCGCTCAACACAGCAAGAAACACTTTGCTCTTTTTATAAGACTTAATTGTCTTGTTTTCCTCTCTGACTGTGACATCAACTGTTCAAAGTAACCCCAGCGAACACACGAATAACATCACAGAGCAAGAGCTCATCTAAGGCCAGCTTAGCATAGGGTCCTGCTAGCAAAGCAGTCCTGCTCTACCCTTTCCTTCCCTTCCCAAGGGGGCAGAATGCAGCAGGGTCCAGTACAGGGGTCTCAAACACATGTCCTGTGGGCCACATGCGGCCCCTAAAGCTGTTTCCTGAGGCCCACACTGACACTATCATTACTGATGTTTGCAATATTGTTGTATGAATAGGTTTCAGTGGTGTGGCCCTTGGGCTAATGTACTAAGCTTCATGCGGCCCTGTACTAGTCATGAGGCCCTTGTGGTGATTGAGTTTGAGACCCCTGGTCCAGTGTGAGCCAACCCAAGCCTGGGTAGTGCAGAGGTTTGCTGCTGCCTCTTCCTCACTCTCGTCCTTCACAGCACAGCAGCCTATTCCTGTTTGCCACCACCCACCTGGTGTTGCTAACCTATTGCCAGAGCAGGACAAGGCCTGGTCTGTCCTCAGATGGCAGCCATCCAGGGACCAGCTAATCATGGCAGGCAATTATGTTAATCATCTGATAGTGGATGCTCTTCCCACTGACTCATTAGTGACCCCAGCAGGGAGGCAGAACATGCTGTGCTTCTCTGCAGGGCTTTCAAATAAGATGTGAAACAGCTTGGCTGTTTGTGGGCATTGAGGATTCCCTTTCATGGTTTTGAGACTTCAGGTGCTAGCTCCTGCAGGCGATAACAGCCAGCCACCTAGACAGTCCTTGCAGGCTCCTGAACTCCTTGAGTCCCTGGCCAACATGGCTGCACTGTCTAGGTGTTGCTTGCTGAGGAAGAGCTGTCACAGTGCTTCCCAACCTTTTTTGGCTTGGGGACCACAGATATCATTTTGACAACTATGAAGCAAAGGGCCACCTGTCTCAAACAGCAACCTCCTCCACACAGTCAGACAGCAGGAGTCTTCATTGATCCCCCTGGCTGCAGCAAGCAGTCCCATGTGATCCACCTGGGTCTCTGGGCAGTGGCTACCCTCTGCAACCACTGCCTGGGGGCAGGAGATCAGCAAATGAGAAGGGGGGTGACACACGGGGAGCAATGGGAAAGAGGAGGAGAGGGGACCTGATGAAGAAGATGGCAGAGGTCAGGACAGAGGTGTTGCTGGTGCCTGGCACACAAGGGCACGTGCCCCGAGTCCCGGCACCAGTGCCCCAAACTGTTGGCAAGCCCCTTGCCTTCCCCGGCCCTGTGCCCGGCCAGGTATCAGGGGCCAGGCCAGCTGTGGCAGCACCTGCCTCTCCCAAGCTGGGCTGCCTGCGGCAACCACTGTCTCAGCTGGCCTAGTCCCGTGGCCAGGGGATCGGGGCCTGGGCTGGCAGCAGCAGGAGCCCGGGGCCCCGACTCCAGATTAGGGTCCAAGCATTAGCCTTTGGTCTTTCATCAGGGCAACGAAGGTCCTGGGTCAGGATACTTGACAGTGAGGCAAATAGGAATGAAGCAGAGAGGCTCCAAGGGCCTTAAGGTGGAGCTGGATGATGACAATGATTTAGGCCCCCCAGGCCTCAAGATATCCCAGAGACTTTCTAATTCAGGGGTCTCAAGCACGCAGCCCGTGGGCTGAATTTGGTCCCTAAAGCTATTTCCTGTGGGCCGCAACAACACTATTGTTACCATATTTGCAATATTGTTGTATGAAAAGGTTTCAGTGGTGCAGGGGTTAACGTTTTAGTCCTGATGCGGCCCTTGTGGTGATTTGAGTTTGAGGCCCTGTTCTAATTCCTGTCACTGCTGAAACCGGAAAGAACAGACTTCTTTCTCTGCAGCTCAGTTCCATGACACGCCAGTCCCTGGGTCCCGGCATCCTTTGTCTCTGTCCACAGGGGAAGCCAAGCGCCAAAGTTTATTTTGGCGACACTCACCTGTTGGTGCTGGCTTTGCGTTTGTTTCTGTAACTTGGTTGGCTTTGATAGCAAAGCTGTCTCTTAGCCCTTCACAGACCAAAGTCTGTTACTGCAGCCAAATACAGCCCCTGACCTAGAACCCACGGGTTCACAATCCAACCAAGAAAGCCTGCTTTCTGGCCCTACCGCTCGTGGAATCTGATCTCCTAGCCTGAGGGAGAGCCCAGAAACCTGTCCAACATCCTCTACGTGGCCCAGCGAGACTGGAGTCTCAGCTGCTGGCTCGTAAGCTCAGGGAGACAATGGCAGGGCAGCACTGCACTGACTCCGGCCCAGTGAGGGCCCATCCGCCAAGAGCTTTGGGATCCTGCATCGGTCAAGGCAGGGACCAGCCAGACAAATTGAAAGGAATTTTCCAGTTCTCAAGATTCCTGTTGCATGCCCCACAGGGGGGCTGGTGCTTTCACGCTGCCATCATTTCCCCCCGAGGAAAGTAATTAAGTCCCTTTGGCTGGAAAGTCTTGATCCTTTTTTATTAATTAAAACCTCCTTATGCTCTTTAACAGGCTAGAGCTAGACGGCTTGGAGCCCAGCAACATGTAAAGCTGATTGTGAGCTGCTTTCAGCGTCAGAGCAGGCAGCTCCAGGGCAGCACTGTCCTCCTGCAGCCACAGCCCTGCACACTAATGTCCTGGGATCAGGAGCGTGAATCTTGCCATGTTCACAACACAACATAAGCCCCACCTCTATGCAATGGCCTTGCCTACGGCGCAGCCTGAGAGCTGCCTGGAAGATGAAAGAACAAGGAGAAAGGAAGGGAACAAGATTGCTTTACCCATACCAAAGTGCCTCCTGTCTCCTCGACAAGGACGGAGAGAGGAGCTGCAAGGGACCCGTCTGCTTCGCTATCTGCCCTTAACACTCTGATTCCACAGCAATGGGCGCGTGACTAGACAGACTGCCTCTAGAGCATGCCCCCAGATGCAGGCCTTGGGGCAAGTCTAGCCTTTTAGTTTTTCTGCACTAGTGCCAGTTCTCATGAGAGCCACCACACCCAAATCCCCTCCCCACCTGCCAGGCATGCTGCAGGAGCATTCACCATAGAGTTGATTCTCACACATGGTAAATCTTGCTGGGCCCCGAGCCTCACTGAGTGTCATGGAATTAAACCTGCCACTGCTGGGTGAAAATGCCCACAGCTCTCTTATGTGGCCTCCGTTTTCGCACAATCTGTTGTCTTCCAACCCTATGAGTTGATTCGATTCGACTGCAGACAGTGCCTTCTGAAAGGGAAAATGAAGGAGTGAGTCGAATGGGTTAATGGTCCATGGAAAATCTGCAGCCTGGAGCCTCCTCAAGAGAAACACAGGGCCCTGCTAGAGCCGCACTTGAGTTCTGAAGGCTAAATGTGGCAGGTTGGGGGGGGGGCAGCAAACAGAGGGCAGTTATCCGCTAGGGGTGGGAATGCCTCACATGAGGGGTGGTGTGAGCTTGAGAAACAGTTAAAGGGATTTCAATTGCACTTTTATCCAGAGAAAAGAGCAAAATACAACCACTCTTGGGAACATCACACATACCACAGTAACCTTGACAACTTGCCCACGGCAACAGTAAAGGTTTTAATGGTAAGCACTTTAAAAAACAAAACAAAAACCAGCTGGATGCAGCCCACTGAAGAGCAGAGCAGGAAAGAAGCATGAGGAACAACCAGGAATTTGAAGGTGACTTAGAAAGGGGGAAAAAATGAGGTTTTTCCCCGTTTGGATTCTTTCTGTCAGATGAAGATGTCTGACGGGTTTGGGGTTTATTTTATTTAAGGGTTTTCTTTTTTTTAATTACTTTTTTTCAGTTTGGAAGTGTAGCCCCCTGGATGATGACAATGAGGTAGGCTGGGGGTTGAGCAGTAGTCCAATGAGGACTTCTCTAAAGCCAAGAGAGGGAGCATGGGAGGAAGGAAGGAATTCTTAGTCGTCCTCTTTAAACTGTTGGAGGCTTTTAAATTAAAGATACAACACCCTTACCCCTTAGCAGTCCAGGCACTCACTCTGAGACTTCCATAGCGTTCTCCAGCAAAACCAGTGAACCCAAAGCAGTTGGCCCCAGCTCTATGAAAGGGAGCAAAGAGGGAGTAATCTGAGGAGTACAGAGAACATGTGGTAACGTGAGGCTCAAGGTGGGGGGTAAAGACAGCATCATTAAACCTTCATGCAGTGCCTCCCCACTGGCCCCTGCCCAGCTGGCTGCTCAGAACCAGATGAATTTAGGGAAATAAAATCTAGTTGCTTCCTGCTGCCTCTGCAAGGCTTCAGTCAGCAAACACAAACAGCTGCTCATGGAAGGGCAAAGTCGATTTCAGCTGCCCCATGAGGGTCCATGTTAAGGTGGTGGTCCCCCCAGAGGACTGTTTGGGGGAGTTCAACAGGGCCCAGGTCAGCCCCCTCCCCCAGAAGGCAGGGAGGGAGTGCCCCCAGCTCCGCTCCAATCCTGCCCCTGCCTTCTTGGCCCCATTTCTGACCCAGGCTCTGCTCCAGGCCACAGTCCCAGCCACAACTTCGGCCCTGCCCCTGGCTCCAGACCACAGCCCCTGCAGGGGTGTGGGCAAATTCCATTAAAGTGCTAGGGAGTCCATAGAGGGGAGCTCGCATTGCATTTCAGCACAACTATGAGACACCCCCTGTTCTAACAATGCTTGGGTGTCACTGTACACGCCTGGAGGTACATGCTCAAGGCTCTAGAGCAGCCAGTGAGGTGAGAATCCATGCAAGCTTTACCTGGAGCCCAGAGTGGATTGAGCCAGACTCGCAGGACACAGAGAACGCAGTCGTTAAATCTCCCTCTGGCTGCTCATTGCATGGCCAGTAACTAGACATGCTGGGCACTGATCCATGGCCAAGGCAGCACTCAGCAGGATTCTTGTCCCCAGGGCATGGGGACCTACACCCAATGCTGGGGTGGGGGGAGTTCTCTCCACAGGAGTGTGTTTTGTGGGGTAACAGTGTTGTGATGGGCACCTGTTGTGGGCATGGCATTCACTCATCTGGCAACTGGGGAAGTCGCCTATTGGTATCAAAAGGGTGATACCAGGGGACACTAAGGAAGGAGGCTGGAGGACGTGGGTGGGATCTGTTGAAATGCAGCAGGAGAAAGTGAAGCAAGAGCTCAAGGGTCTTCTCTGGAGCGTGGGCAGCTGGGGCTCTGTTTACTCTGACTCCAGAGCAGTTCTCTAGCTGCCAACCCACTGACTCTCCCAGGGCTCAGAGCCACAGCCAGGTTCGTTCCTACCTGAGCACCAGCACAGCAGAAAAGATCCTGCAGGTCCAATTAACAGGTTCAGAGCTGTTCCCCCCTTCAGCTGCACCTGCACAGGACATAGCAAACGGAGAAGCGGCCTGGCTCCGTCATTCTGCTGAAGATGCACACGGAGGAATTGACTCCAGCTCCCCTTCCTTGGAGCTGAGCTGGCACTGCAGTGCTAAAGGGACTGAAAACTCGCTTTCATTTCTTACAGTCAGCAAACAAGAGTCCGCTAGGGCCCAGGGCAGCGGCTCTGAGCCCACTAGCACCTGGGTTTGGGAGCAGCAGCTCGAAGGCCAGCAGTGCTGGTTTTGAGTCCAACTATGCCTGGTAGTGAGAAGCAGCAGCTCTGATCTTGTGAGCTGCCAGGATGGAGGGAATGGATCTGACACTGGGAAGGAGGGAAGAGGCTCCGAACCCATCATGAGGTCTGAGTAAGACAGGCCCAGTCTTAGAGTCACACCTCACAGGGGAGCTGCACTTTAACGTGTTTCCAACGACTGGACGTTCACCCCTAGGTGTTCAGACACGGCAGGCTGTCCTGCCGTGTGACCCCATCGCTTCAGTACAGCTTAAGCTGGACAGTGGAGCTTGAACACAGCCAGCCCCTGGAACTCTGCCATTCTGGCTGCCTGTTTCCGTCCCAGCCCTCACTTTGACCTGACAAGCGATGAGGCCTCCAGCAAGATCAGGGGTCTGAGCTCCAGGCACAGGGAGATGGGGCTGCTGGAGCAGGACTTGCCCAGCTGAGGAGAGCAGCTGTGCTCACAACGGCTCTGGCATCGCTGACCCTAGAGCAGTGGTTTTTAAAGCACAGACTGGGACCCAGCACTCAGCCCCAGACCCTCAGGTACTGGGTCGTGGCACCCCCTGCTGCTGCCACAGGAAGACTGGAACGCCTTGCTCAAAGATGGAATTATTGGGTTGTGGGCACAAATGATTTTTTTTTCAAGAGTCCTGACGAAAAAGTCTGAAAACCACTTTCTTAGTGAGCAATTTTCTCCGTTTTTTCTGCTCCTGAGCTACATCAGCCTGCATTCCTCCACAGGGAGGCCTCATCTTGCTGTTGGGCCTTCTTGCAGCCAGGCTTGTGCTGCTCAGATTAATTTATGGCTGGTTGATGTTTACCCTGACTGAAAAGTACAGCACAGCCTTTGGCTCTCACAGCTTTCCACCTGCCATTAACCCAGAGAGGCTCAGGGCTGGGGCAGGGGCAGGCCTGTGGAAAACCTCACCAGTCCCATTTGTCTGTCCTGGCCTTAACTGCCTAAAAATAAGACACAGATGCTGCAGCAGGGGACAGCCCCTACCCAGCCGTTGTGAGGGCTTGAAGTGTCTGAGACACAGCAGGCCTCAGATGGCCTTCACATCCTGGCCTTAGCTAATTATCTGGTCACACATTGCTCTGTCCCTGCCTGGCTGCTGCCATGTGCCTGCTCCCCCTCAGAAATTCAATCCACCCCCAGAAATTGCAGCATCCTGCTGGGGACTCTGAGTTTGGCTCCTCATTGCTTGATGGGGTGGGAAGGAATCTGCTGTAGGAGGGGGATTTCCACTCTTCCTGCCTCCGCAGAAGGTGAAATACCAGTCAGACAGGGAGATCAGGGCTCCAAGCTAGGATCAACCATGTCCAGGGGCTTATCACCAATAGCAGTGGCCAAGCAGGGTCTAAGTTTAGCTCACAGGACAGATATCACAGCCTTCCCACCCCTGCCCAGAGACACTGGCAAGCTAAACCTAATTCAGTGGCTATCAAGGGCATGGGAGAGGAGAAAATCTACCACGCCTCCTAAGGAAAATCCCATTGCTGGGGATAGATAAACCAGAGCCCTGGAGAGCACAGCATGAGGGCCCCTGGAAGGTGTCGGGGCAGTCAGGAGTGAGGGGGTGGCAAACGACTTGGTGTAAAAACTGGACCAATAGGGCTTCACCAGCTCTGATTTCATGGCTGACATTATAGCCGCAGAATTCAACAGCATAAGAACAAACAGCTCAGAAGGGGGGGGAGCACCACAGCCAACAGGAGATGCATGGAGGCAGATGGAAGCCAGTCCCTTAGGCACCATCCAGACAGGTGTTCAAAACTCCCCTGAACTCAGCAGTGACAAGATTGGGTTGATCTCTCACCCGTAGCCAATGCCAGGAAACCACATCCACTGCACTGAGGGAAAACATCCCAAATAAAACACTCACAAACCCAACAATGGAACCTGGGAGAGATGCCAAATTGAGGATGTGAGCCTAAGAGAGGCTGGGGGAGGCTCCAGGCTGAGCACTGAGGCCATGGGAGGCACCCGTCTGAGGGCTGAGCCTATGGAAAGCTTTGACCAGACAACTGATCCCAGGGGAGGCTCTTAAACAAGAGTTTGAAAATCCAGTCCATTTCACACCTGCAGCTCTCACTGCAGTACGACAAGCACTGGTTGGAAAACCTGGCTGTGATTGTGGGTGCTGGATCCTTTTGTAAAGCTGGCCTCCTAAGGCTCCAGCCAGCATCATCATAAAGCTCCATGCTTTGCTCTAAGGTCAGGGGATGGGTAGAAACCTTTGGTCTGGTCATTCAGGCAATTCCCTTCCTGTTCTTTACAAGCAGGCTTAGGGTGTGTGCAGATCTCAGAACATGGTGCCTGTGACCAAGCAAAATCAGCACAGGTCCTAGCAGTGAGTTTGTTACAGAGGTCCAATCCCTCTCCAGGGGGTGAATTTGCATGGCTCCCCTTAGGATGAGTTGCAGTTTCAATTTCACAACCTGGCAGGATCTATTTTCAGCTGTTTCTGCCTCAGTCTTGGCGTGTTCTGGGTAGACACTGTCCCTCCCAGCTTTTATTTTAATAACCTAGTCCACGTGGGGTTTTCAAATTGATTTAAGGGTCTGTCTACACTGCCATGTAAGGCTAGCATTACAGGAGAACGTGATTTAGCAGACTCTGGCTTTGTTAACCTGGGCTGAGTGTCTACGCTCATTTATAACCTCAGGTTAGGATTCTGTGTTAGGCAGACCCAAGTCCAAACACTGATAACCCAGATTTTCTAGCGACCTCCCCAAATGAGGACACTCTAGTCCTTTGTTCGTGGGTGCATTACTGGAAAACTTGATTGTCCCTCAAACCTGACTGTCCAGAAGACAAAGAAGGTTGGCCTGTGGGATTGCAGTCTATTTTTGACAAGATTGTCAGAGCACAAGTCCAGTAGGGCTGAGTCTATGCTACAAAGCAATAGGACGAACACTGAGTCCTGGCTTGGATCCTCCACTCCCTGTGGGGTCTGTTAGAGCAATTCATGCATAGACAGAAATGTGGAGGGTAGGCCTGAGCCTGACTTGGACCCTGGCTTATGTTGCCCTGCAGGCATAGCCTAAGTTACTTAGGAGCACACATCCCTAGGACTTGCACTTCTAAGTCATCTATGCGCTTTGTAAATCTCACCCTTCACCATCAAATGTCAAACAAGCCAGAGCCGTTTTTCAGCTGAAATGCATGTGAGCGAAGAAGCACCTGATCTGAATTTAGGACTGGAAGCCAAAAACTGCTGTGCTTTAATCCTTTTACCAATTCCCAATGAAGCTCTGGTCACGCTCTCCCCCAGTGTTGCCGTCCATACCCACCTCTGAGTGCATGGGAGCTATCTGTAAAGCTCTCAATGCTAACGTTGCTGGCTCTGCTGCTCAGGCACTTTTCTGGCAATGTGAATCGGCTTTTCTGTCTCCACGTCACCTCCCTTGGCTGGATCCTGAACAAGCAGGGCCAAGTTTTTGCTGACTCTCTCCTTTTATGAACCTGGACAAGAAAGGGCAAAGGGAAATACAGAAGCAGAGTACAAAGTATCTCAATTAGCAGGTAAATAGCTCTTTTATCTGCCATGGGGAGGGAGAGAGAGCGAGCGCAGCAAGTGGGGAGACGTGTTTACTTGCTCTTAGGATTCCTCTGTGCTGCACAGTTACGGAAAATGCCCGTGTATTATCTGCCAAGCAGGGCATGCCATCCAGCTAACCGCCCTAGCTGCCATGGGTGGAGCTAGTGGCATGGAGCAGCTACTGCTCCCAAAGATGGAGATTCTTTGGGCTAGCTCAGCAGGTATTTGAGATCTGTTCCAACAGAGAGAGCAAGACATAACACTAGAAAGTTATTGAACAACAATTTCCTGCATCAGCAGCCAGGATCCATCACCCCCTTGTGCCCTTCTGCTTGGAGATACAGAACCTCCCAACTCCTGAATGGAGCAGAGATCACCACTTGTCACATCTCAAAAGTTCTCATGCCCCTTTCCCAGCCCCACCACAGGTCAGACCAGAAGCTTCATCAGAGCATGCACTTTTCTCTGCTGTGGAACAGGCAGGCCCCTGCTCATCTAGACCCACCGCTCTCTTAACACATTCCCTTTCAATTTGTCCATGCCTCTGATTGCGTAGCTTTGCATGCAGCCCCAAGCAGCACAGTTGGCCCCACAGAGGAAGTCCCTTAGTCCCGTGCAGTCAGACCTGCAGAATGAAACACCCAATTAGCCAGGACAGTGAGGATCTCCCCTTCCCCCATGCAGGTGTGGAGCTTGCTCTTTCCTGCTGCTGGTGTCTTTGGCAGCCACGTTCATCAATTTTTCCTTCAAATGACATTTCCAAGTCTTCCCTGAGTCATGTGCCTCCCTGCTGAGGCTTGCAGTGACTCATGCATTAGCAAAAGGATTAGAGCAATTTTAACCTGAATTGTGATGTCCTTGGAAACTGCTCAAGAGAGCATATCAGTGGGGGAGATAGCAACTCACAGCAATGGAACAGGAAACTGATGTCTATGGGAGGTGGACCCCATTTTGTTGGTTGCACATTTTCCCCAGCACGTGTTGCTGGCACCGGCACAAGCTACATGCTCGACTGTTCTTGGTAATAACAGAGGACAGAACGAGGAGCAATGGTCTCAAGTTGCAGTTAGGTAGGTCAAGGCTGGATATTAGAAAAAAACTTTTTTACTAGGAGAGTGGTGAAGCCTTGGAATGAGCTGCCTAGGGAGGTGGTGGAGTCTCCATCTTTAGAGGTGTTTAAGGCCCGGCTGGACAAAACCATGACTGGGATGGTTTAGGGGGAGTGGTCCTGCCTCTGGCAGGGGGTTGGACTAGATGACCTATGAGGTCCCTTCCAACCCTAGGATGCTACAGGCTGCAAAAATCCTGCTGTCTCATGCACTGAGCATCATTCCCCGTTGCTGCTATAAAATGAGGTGTGCAGCACTGACAGGAACATCACTGGAACATCTTCATAAGGGGCCCTACCGCTTCAGCCAGTCTATGGGGATTAACAGTAGGTGATGGCCCAGAGTGAAGAGCCCTGTATCTACAGCCCCATAGGGCCCCAGTGCTCAACCAGGAGAGCCATCTTTGGGTGGGGGGGCGGGGTACCCAGTTTTCATAACCTGTACCAGCCTTAGCCTCTCTTCCAAAACTTGCAACAATGGGGTCAGGGAGTGGCAATTTCTGTGTTGTGAACATGGTATTTGAATCACCAGGCTGTGCTCCCACCCCCACTACAACACTTGGAGGAGGCAGTCACAGATCTGGCATTTCTCACCTAAGAGATTGCTAGCTGGAATTTCTGGACAAGATAGCAGAAGTAAAAATGCATGTGCTTTTGTGCCAGCCTCAATAATGCTGCCATTCAGATCTTCACTTCTCATCAAGGTTACAGCTTTTAACCCTGGAGCAAACACAATTTAGGATTCAAGGCAAACTCAGTCTTGTTGCTCCCGGCCACCCAAAGGGAGCTGCCCATCTCAATATACTGACTATATGCATTTTGTTCATTTGTTCCTCAGCCTGGTTCTGGTTTCACCTTTTAAAATGACAAGGGAGTTAGTTATGTCGTACCCCCTCCCCACACTCACCCACAACTCCTTCATGTCTGGAAAGTTTCTTTGATCTGCAATTCCCTGTCCAACTGTGTTCTTGATGCTTTGCAACCTGTTATAAACTCCATAAGCATTAAGGCAGGTTACACTGATAAAAACAATGGATTAAATAGCATTGACTAGTTACTATATGTGCAGGTGCTAAAGTGAGATCTTTTCAGCCTGTCAACCACCAAAGCTCTCCAATTCCAACCCACCCCATTTTTTAGGCAACAAGCCTTCCTTCACCGAAGGCTGTCGACCAAGTGGTGGTCGAACAAGATCCTGCCTATCCAAGTAAATCTCAACCCAAACTGCAAATTAATACACTACTATTTTTTTCCTCCAGCCAATACCTGGGACCCTCAATCAGTGAAGCAAAGTATAGAAGAAAATGGCTCATTCTGGAGTCACTAAATAGAGTTTTATTAGACCAAATGCTTCCGAGAAGAACCTATTAAATTTGTTCAACACCAAGGTCTGCATGTAACAAAGCCAAATGAAAGAATCGTTATCAACTCCTTTCCACCTTGTACACTGTGGCAAAAGCAAAGTTGACTCTGGCTGTGGTGTGCAGAAGGTGGAGGATTATTTTTACACCAACAGCCCAACGATAGGTGAATGCACTACATGCAGATTTTTCACCGACTTATTGAACATTATTGAAAATGAAGCTGAAGAGCCAGCAAAAACACAAGGAGTTGGGTGGCACTTTAAGACTAACATTCATTTTTTTCATGAGCTTTCGTGGGAGAAGATCCCACTTCCTCAGATGCTTCAAAGATGGATGAACTTACAGAAAGGAATGAAACTAAATGCAAGGGGGTGTGAAACATAGGATCAGGTCATACAGTAACAGCAAATCAGAGCAGTTGTCAGGTTCAAACCATGGAAAGCCTGAAGGCAAATTACCTTTTGTAATGGGAAAAGAACCCATAGTCTCCATTAAGTCCTGCTTTCACAGAATTTAGCTTGCATATTATTTCAGGTTCAGCTGTTTCTCTTTGAAGTCTTGATATCCCAGCTACATCTCTAACGACAGTCTTAACAAATCAGTCATCGAGTGATTAGGAAGATGGAAGTGCTCAGCAACTGGTTTCTTTGTTCTTTGATTTCTGATATCAGCTCTGTGCTCATTCAGTCTCTTACGGAGCGATCGTCCTGTTTGTCCAATATATAAGGTGTTGGGGCATTTCTTGCACATGATGGCATAGACCACATAGTAGATGAGCAGGTAAATGAGCCTTTGGAGTAGCAGGCTTGATTAAGACCTATGATGGTATCTGTTGTGCCGATATGTGGGCAGACTTGGCAGCGTGGTTTGTTGCAGGGGTGTGTGCCTGCTTCAATGTTTCTGTTGTTAGATCTGTAGTTGCTGGTGAGAATCTGTTTAAGATTAGGGGGCTGCCTATAAGCAAGGAGTGGTCTGTCTCCTAATGCTTAAGGGGGGGGGGGTCATCTTTTAGAATAGGCTGTAGGTCCTTAATGATCTGTTGCAGAGGTCTGACTTGAGGATTGTTATGTGGTGACTAGTAGTGTTCTGTTGCTTTCTTTCTTGGGTCTCTCCTGTAGTAGACGACTTCGGGGAACCCGTCTAGCTCTGTCAATTTTTCTTACTTCCCCAGGTGGGTACTGTAGTTTCAAGAATGCTTGATAGAGATCCTCAAGATGTCCGTCTCCGTCTGAGCAATCAGAGCAGATGCAGTTATATCTTAGGGCTTGGCTGTAGACAACGGATCGTGTGGTGTGTTTAGGATGGAAGCTCGGAAGATGTAGGTAACTATACCGATCAGTAGGTTTTCAGTATCAGGTGGTGGTGATGCGTCTATCCCTGATTTGAACTGTAGTGTCAAGAAAGTGTATCTCCTGTGTGGAGTGTTCCAGGTTCAATTTGATGGTGTCGTGGAAATTATTGAAATCTCTGAAAATCTTCAAGAGCATCCCTGCCATGTGTCCAGATGATAAAGATGTCATCAATGTAGCGCAGGTAAAGAAGAGGTGTTTTGGGATGAGACTTCAGGAAACGTTGTTCTAAGTTGCCCATAAAGATGTTGGGATATTGTGGGGACATGCAGGTGCCCATAGCAGTGCCACTGATTTGGAGATATAAATGATCCTCAAATCTGAAGTGGTTGTGGGTGAGTACAAAATCTCAAAGTTCAGTCACAAGCTGCACTGTGAAATGCCCCAACACCTTATGTATTGGACAAACAGGAAGATCGCTGTGTAAAAGGATGAATGAGCACTGATTTCTGATATCAGCTCTAAGAACAAAGAAACCAGTTGCTGAGCACTTCCATCTTCCTAATCACTCGATGACTGATTTGTTAAGACTGTCGTTAGAGGTGTAGCTGGGACATCAAGACTTCAAAGAGAAACAGCTGAACTTGAATTAATATGCAAGCTAAATTCTGTGAAAGCAGGACTTAATGGACACTATGGGTTCTTTTCCCATTACAAAAGGTAATTTGACTTCAGGCTTTCCATGGTTTGAACCTGACAACTGCTCTGATTTGCTGTTACTGTATGACCTGATCCTATGTTTTACACCCCCTTGCATTTAGTTTCATTCCTTTCTGTAAGTTCACTAATCTTCGAAGCATCTGAGGAAGGTGGGATCTTCTCCCACGAAAGCTCATGCAAAAAATAAATCTGTTAAAGTGCCACACAACTGCTTGTTGTTTTTTTTTTTTTTACTGGACTAGACTAATACGGCTATCCCTTTTGAAATTGAAAAGCCAGCATCACTTTGCAATAAGTAGGATGACCAGATGTCCTGATTTTATCAGATGGTCCTGACATTTGGGGCTTTTTCTTAAACAGGTATCTATTACCCTCTACCCCCACTCTTTTTTCACACTTGCTCTCAGGTCACCCTAGCACTGATTAACCCATCCTTTTCCACTTGGCCTTTCAACTCATTATTTTCACTCATCCCTCAAAGAGGTAAAGGAGGATTTCCTTGGCTAATTCTTACCAAGCCTTTTGAAACTGAAAGGCTGAGATTATTATTTAGCAGCAGCATTCATGGTGATGCCATGGGTAGTTACACAGAAACAGCAAGGTCTCCACCGGCCCAGCAGTGTAGATTTTCCGTCTGCGGCCAATACTGATTCTTCAGGGGAAAACGCAAGCAACCCAGTAGTGCAGTGGTTCTCAGCCACTGTGTCACCACACAATGTGTCATGGAGAACCGGGGAGACAGCTAGATTTGGCCGGGGGGGGGGGGTGAATTGGTGTCCTGTAGGATTGCAAAATGCTGCCAAGCACTTCACAACCCACAAAAGGCTGAGAACCACTGCACTAGTGAACGATGGACTAACATGCTCACAGTAGTTGCTCCCCAGTCACAGGCAGTTAGTAGGTGGGCTATTCCCTAAAACACATTTCTAGCCTATCAGGATTAAGTCTTAACTCTCATTGTACTCATTTAGTTTGCAGAAGCAGCTGCCTCTCCCCCCAACTGATCTGATACCACATGAAGTCAAAAGAAATTCCCTAATGGTTTGGCTGCTTAAAGGATGCCAAAAGGAGCAAAGGGGATTTTGCTGCCTGTCGTGATCTGTCAGCTTGCCCTTCCTCTGTATGGGGGCTGGGATAGACAGGATCTCAAAGGCAGGAAAGCAGTCCCATAGGCTATGAGCTGCAGACAACTGCTTCCTTGATTTTGAGATCCTTTATTTAGCAACCCAAACAAGGACAAAGCGTGTATGCGCATCCAACCTGCAAAAATAACGTGGATATCTGCAGATTTGCAGAGCTCTACTGCTGCTTTTACTTTTTAACCAGTGCCAAAAGCTGGTGGCCACTATAAGAAACAAACTATTCAAAAAGCTGATAGGAAAGAATGAATTTCTACAAAAAAGCTGAAATAGTAGAAACAGAATATTAAGTAACCAGAATCATCAATGGGCAGAAGAAAATCAGCAACGTCTGGGCTTTGAATAGGGGAATATGATGGTCATGCCATGTTATCAGCATGAATATTGCAAATCAATGTCTTACCTGCAAATCAATGAGCATCACAGCAAGAGATCGAAGACTAGCAGAGACCTGCTTCCATCCTGACTACAGCAACATCACTGCCTCTAGCCTCCCCAAAACACACAAATCTCACTCCCCTCTGATGCATCTGAGAAACTGCTAGGCTCAACTTCCCTCCCCTTTTTGAATTTCACAGGGCCCTTCATAACTTGCCTGCGTTGTCTTGTCACATCACCTCATCCACTCTGCTAGCTTCACCTGCATGTATGTCAGTGGCTTCCACACAACCATCTTAGCATTCTGATTCATGCTATCCCTTCTGCATGGGTCTCTCTCCATGAAATGACCCATAAGGCCATTACTCTTCTCCTCCCTTAGGTCTCTCCTTACAGACACGTACAATAAATCATGGTTTGATTGTGCATTGCTAAGGAGAGCTAGTATCTGTCTTTTAAAGCTGAACATTATTTGGCATCGCTAGGCCATTCAATAACTAAATCTCTACCTTGGTGACCTCACTGTGTTACTTTGTCTTTCCTCACTTCGTTACACTTGCTTGTTGCCATTTCTTTCAAATTAGACGTTAAGTCCTTTGGGGGGGAGGGGGGTGGTTGCTTTTCACACTGTATTGCAATCCACCAATATCTGTGATTAAGTGGAAGTTTAACACTTTAAGGTGTTCTTGTGTGTGTTTTGGTTCAATTGATCCTTATGGTAATACCGTACAACTATCCAAATGGAACCATTTACCTACAGAAGATTTATAGAAAAAAGATCCCGAGATACTATAAAAACCATTTACTGGTATCTTATTTCCCCCTCAACCACCAGTTATCAAAGCCAATTTCTGTACTATGACTGGGAAAATCTGGGAACACTGATTCTCTTTGCTAATCATCAGCAATGACACCATCATCATTTACAATGAACAAAAAAGAATTTTATTGGAACATATACACACAAGGATAACAGAGGTATCTGAATCATCAAACGTGGAATGTTTAAGAAAGACTTAAAATAAATAAGGATACCAAGATTTGCCAGTGCTCGGTCCAGCACCATTGTGAGTAAATGCCCTCCTCTGAACAAGTCGGACTCTGACGGGACCACCCCGACAGAATCTGTAAAGAGGCCAGTAATTCTGGAATACAAAGAGTCACTATAGTGCTTTCTACTGATGCTCATTCAAATGGTTTATTCGCTGCTTTCGTCTCTTATTTCTTTAATAATACCTATTAAGTTCTGAAGTCCAAAAACATAACCCGTGTCTTGGCCCTCGTGCACCACACTATCCTCCCCATAGTACTTGCAGGTCGTGTGAGCAAAGTCTATCATACGCACATCAACAGTACTAGCAGTGGGCTTGTATGCATAAGCTCCCGCTGATTCATCTGAAGACTCCTCTGAGAGATCATCCAAGTCCTCTGGGTCTGAGTCCACAGTCACGTCCTGCAACTCCTTGCCATCATAAATGATGAGCAAGGAGCTGGAATAGAAACGGTAAGACTCCTGCTTTTCTAAGACAGATTTGAGTTCAGTCAATTTTTTAATAACCGGCTCAAAGAGTTCCCTGCGCAGGTATTTGCCATTATGAAAAAACTGGTAAAGTGCTTCTTTAAATCCTTGGACTGAAAGCTTTCGCCCATGGTATTTATTCATGAACATTAACTGACCAGTGCCCGTCTGGTAGACCTGCACAGGAGAGAGAAGAATGGTTGGATTGCCAGCAGTTGTAATTCTGAATCACACCCCCCAGAAAACTAATGTCCTAGAAGAGAAGGAAAGTTTCACTGAGGTACATTTGCCTCTTAAAAATTGCTCTGACACAGCTGGATGGAAAAGCATCTTCGCAACCACATGCCCACCAATACCTGAAGTATTGCTAGTCACAAAGGAAAGCGAAAATTCCTCAGATTTAGACTTCATTCATCACAATGGAAAAGTTCAAGAGTTTTAAGTCAGATTAGGAAGGCTGAGGCCAAGATTTCTAAAGTCAAGTTACAACATGTAAAGCAGCCACTCCATATCACTCACTCCATTAATGACTACTACATGCCTCTGCTGGTGGCCTTATCAAATCTATCCCAAGAACTGTTCCCAGCCTGAATGACAGCAGCTGCATATGTGATGGCTTGCTTAAGTGTTGCATAAAGAAGAAAAGGGTATTTTTAGCAATCAGTAGTCACTGCTTTTCACTACAAGCTGAGGTCATTTCTATCAAACCCACAGCTCAGGCAGAGCATTCACTCTGTCAAGCAGAGCAGGGAGTGCTGAGTGAACAATCTGGGTCTACAGAATGGGAAAGGGGGTACCACACAGAACTGTCCTCTGCAGGACAGAACTTCTGTCCATGGCACCAGGCAGAAGTCATTTTCCCCACTTACTCAGGCCACCAGTAAGAAAAACATGCCCTCTCCCAACCAGCATAAAAAAAGAGACACGAGAGACTTAAGTCTCTCACAGCAGCTGGAAAGGCAAGAACAGACAGCCATTACCCACTTCATAGCAGCAGAGCGAGGGAAGACTTCACTCAACCCTCCACGCAAACAGGTGCGGGCAGAATGCCGTTCCATCATCAGTTGTAGGTGGCCAGGACAGCAGATGAGATTTGTTAGGAGAGCACCGCTGCTTCCTCCTACCAACTACTGCCTGAACAAATAACCCATTTCTACACTAGCTGATTTATAGGAATCTGAACAAGACTCACCCTCCCATATAGCTCCAGAGAGCTGTGACCTCCTTTTGTGCCAGCATTCTAGTGGAGCACTGCTGGAGCCATGAAGACATTTCTCCAGACTCAGTTGCCAGAGAACGGTATGTAAACTGCAGTGCATTACTTTAAGTGAAAGCCAAATCTGCTCCCTCAGTGTCTCTGCACTGTAATCTTATCACTCATATTTAATGATCAACTTCTTGTTTGCACATCACACAAAGTTTACTTTCAGTAGGGAAAAAGAATCCAGACTTATCAAGTCTCCAGGATATACTAATTGTAGTAGTAAGTTCCCTACCAGGAGACTCCCCCAGTTCCCGATTTGTTCGCTCAGAACTCCCCTGCTCTGCTTGGCAGAGCGAATATTCCTGTGACTAGTCCTCAGCTCACTGCCTAACCTGGAGTACCAAGAACAGAGAACCAGTCAACAGAAATGGAGGGAGGGGCGCCACATTTGTTCACCATACCACACAATACCCAAAAAGGAAGATCCGCGCACAGTGACAGAGAAGAAACACAGGCTTGTCGTCTTATCAGGACACAGTCACTGCAACCCAGAAAAAGAGCTGCTGGGTGCTACACTGTCACTCTTCCCTGACTGATTAGTGACACTGGTGGACTCTGAAGAAAGTCATCACATTTCCTTCAATAAGAATGCTGAATGAAAGGTAGGACATCTCAAGGATAGGGGATGAAGTGGGATGACTGGATAATAAGGAGATGTCAAGGACTACAAATGTGAAGAATATAGTGGATTAAGAAAGCAACAAATTTCATTTTCCTATTGCCACCTTAATAAGAATGTTTGTTATTGACTGGAAATTTACTAAGCTCCCATTTCGGCTATTACCAGTCAATCAGTTCTGAGCTGCTGAAGGCTTCTTTCTGAAAGAAAGCCAGAGTCTTTGCTAATAGCATCAAATCACAAAATGTAAAAATAAAGCGACCTGGTATCTATTTCAGACTCACTTGCATGCCACACACTCGGACCCCAATAACTGCTGAAGTACTCTGCTGACACTTGCGGATCTGATTAGCTTTCTTCTCTTCTGATGCATCATCTCCATGCTGCCGGGTTCCCATTTTAAGGTCCAACACACACGGCACTTCATATCGACAGGTCAGGTTTTCCAACAAGATGAATTCTGACTGGTTAAGAGAAAAACCTTATAAGAAGAAAAACAGGTTTTAAAAAGCACTGACAGTCTGATTCCAGGGGAGGTGGGTGGAGTCTTCTCAGCTATCAGTAAAAGTTAATAAAAACCCCCTAAGAAACTGCTAAAAAACAGGGGCCATCCAAACTTCATCCAGCAATGACTACCCTAGCACTTTACCAAAAGCCAAAGTGTTACCCCTACTTTGCATTAAACAACGTAGACTGCACATCACCTAGTCTTTCATTTGGTTCCAGCGTGCACTGCTCTCTCAATCTACAAGCTCCTCCAGATTAGAGATGATTTATTGAAAATCAGCAGGGGCTGCATTATTTACTAGGCTGACCTCGTTCTGGCAATCCCCAGTCTAATTTTAAGTTCTCCATGTAGTAGGTAAGCCAGGCAAACACTGTGTCCATAAAGGGAGGGAAAAATGTTTCAGTGGTGAAAACACGGGTCTGGGGTTCAGGAGACCTGGATTCAATTTCCTGCTTTGCCACAGACACTTGCACGATCTTGGGCAAGCCACTAAAATTCTATGGCTTAGTTCCCCATGTGTAAAATTGCGATAACACTGCCTTATCTCACAGGGATGGGATGAAAATAGGCTCAAATATTTGTGAAGATCACAGATATTACAATAATGGAGGCCCATTAAATCATCTGGCTAGAAACTCATCACTAGGTTTGTTGCAGTTAGACCTCAGAAGAACCCTGCGTTATTTGCATTAACCATTCTCCATGGTTTTAATGGGCTAATTCTGCCTATCCATACATATTTTTAGTGAGCCAATCATTAAATAACTCACAAGATTGCCATCCTTAAGCAAGATCTTTGAAGCATCCATGTCACTTTCAAGCAGAATGTATTCATAATAATTCTTTGTGCCTTATTATGGAAGAGAGCTAGCATCATGCTAAAGGCTCACAGGCATATAGATTCTTTTTGTCATCACTGGGGTTAAAAGTGCTTGTTCTGATGGCTGCACTGGCACAAACAGAACAAGGAAATCTAATTTTTTTTTCCATCACATGAACCACCTTAGAATCAGAGCAAACAAGTATAATCTGCTTCTGCTTTTAGAAAGTTGCATTTACTAAGGATTTTCATTTTTCCCCAGCTATAAACCCAGATTAAACTTTAGGCTCTGTCTGCTTTGACTAAAAAAAAAAAAATTAGCTGAAAACAGGAAGCTGCCGGCACCGGCAGGGGACTAGCCTGTACAGAAAATGTCTGCATTAAGTTCTACTACTTTTCCACTCAAGGAACGAGTACTTTCCACCTCCGACTCCCATTAAAAACAAATCCGCTCATATATTAAAAAAAGCTGAGAAGATAGCTCATTTTTGGAGTTAACAATGTGGGGAAGTGGAGGCTAAATCTTTTGACATCATCCTAATAATAACTGTCCACACCAAGGAAAGCAGAAGAAGAACTCCACACCTCTAAGCTCATGCATTAGTAAATTCGTCTAGTCGATGATCATTTAATGATGCTGAAAACTTTTGCACTAACAGAGATTCACACCAAAAACAGACACCTTCAAGCTGCCCAGCACAGATGTGTTTAAGTAATGGAAAAGCCCAAATTCTGGCAAAGATCCCTTCATGATCACCATCCATCATGATTTCAGATAATCCCATTGTTAGTGCCATAACTAAGTCTGGGCTGGGCATGGGGTGGGGGGGGGGGGGAGGGAGAAGCAGAGTCCCTTCTTGCTCTGCTGCTGTGAGACATGCTTCTGGGAAAGGATACTATATTGGTTTCGATGTTTTGCATTTTCCTTCATCCGCCGTAACTGCTGCTGGTGACACTTCATACTCCAAGGGTTGTGATGTTTAAACTGTGAGCTGACATTCCCCTTTTTCTCTACATTGTAATACAAGACTTCAGATTTCTTCAGCCACTCAAATTCTTCCTCTAATTTGTGACTGGAAAACAAAATGAAGTCAGAAGCCAAAAGGAAAGAATTTAATTTAAAAGATAATTTATTCTAGCTTTACATATTACCCCCTGATGATCCTCAGCTACCGAATGTTTTCATATCCCATTCATATGTATTTCATAATATTTCTACCAACTGTTGGCATAATCCATTATTTCATTATACACGGGTCTTGGCAAGTGGCCCTTTGTTGGTATTTCAATCTTCATAAATCTGCTTCCACAATCTGACTATATAATTTATATTTACAGATTTCAACAAACCCTATGAAACAAACGGTATCTAAAGAATCCTTCACCAGCTTGACAGAAGCACTGCAGGACATAGCTGTAAACTTTCCAGATTTTCATTTTGTTACAGCTCTCTGGTAACTGCCACTCCAGTGGATCACAGGTCAGGGGAGTTCAACTGGGCACAGGTTTACAGAAATCCTGCTTTACCTCAAACTACATTTTTCCTCATTCATGCAAAAGACTGCATTATTTAGCACAGCTGAACTTTTCTCTTATAGTCATGCTTTTGGAGCTATTACAGTTAGAAAATAGCCAGATCCTAAATCCTTCTGCAACTGACCAGTGCAAACATAACTGTGAAGAGGTTCAAATGAAACTGCCCTGAATAGAAAACACTTCTATTACTTTAAGTTTATCACAGTGGAGGAGGTGATAAACAGCAATGAGAGAGAGAGAGGAAGAGACCAATGGCATAAGAGACAGAAACACCTCCATTCTTGCAGTGAAACAAAGCCCTCAGGTGTTTAATTTTACTTGCATCTTCTTCAGAAGAGGTAAGAATAAAATTAGAACACACGGAGGCTATGTTTCACTTAAAGGAAGTTAAGTCACTTCCTTTTGACCTACCTTTTCATTTTTTCCTCTTTCCTGTGCTGCCGGACCCATTCCTTAGTCATCTTGTCATTTTCTAATAATACAGTTTTTTTATTAGTCCACCTCAATAACTTATTTTTGGGTTCACAGTCAGAATTATCTATGCTTTCCAAGTTATCATGGTCCCCATTTAATGGATAGGCTATTAGACACAGGTTTCCGTCTTCATCCTCTTCAAAGCTCACCGACACCACGCCTGAAGAAAGGAAGGAGATGACCAGTTAGTAATCAGTGACGTGACACACAAACACTTTATGCAACCATGATTTTACACTAAGAATATAGCAACTTTTGTTTTTTCTCTTACCCAGGTCCTTAGTTTTTATCTTGCCACAGGCCAAAACTCATCTGTCAACCTAACAAATATCAAAACATCTAGACAAAAATGACACCTCACAGAGAAGACAATTTATCATGGACACAAAACAACAGTGACAGAAGAGATTTCTCTCTCTCTGATGAAGAGTCAAATAATAACAGGAGACAATTTCAATTATTGAAAATTTTTATTAATTTAGAAAAAGTCTGACTGGTCTGACCCTAGGAGAGATGTAAAACATTTTATATTTACATCTTGTGTTGAAAAATAACCTGCATAGAAACACCAAAAGCTTTAAGTTTTGCATGGCAGCAAAGCAAAAAGCATTTATCCAGACAGATTTTTTTTGCAGGTTAATAGATTCCAAGGGCAAGGAAAGGCTTGCAAGCAGAGCAAAACAAAATGTCACACATTACAACAGATACTAATTCAAAGGCTTCCACTTAGTATCACCACGTTTAATTTTACATTTCCCCCCCTTTTTGGAAGGCATATTTTATTGATGTTGGTTATGCAGCAGTCTTGTGAAATAAAGAACAAAAAGCAATACAAAGCAAATCTGATTGTAGTACACAGAAACATGGTGAACCTTGAAAGCATTTTTTCCTCCTCATCTCAAGAGTCTCTAGAACACTGTATTGTGTATTGAGTCTTAGAGGAAAGTCCTGACAGGGTTGCCCCCAATGCCATATTAGAAAGTTTCAATGATTATTGAAGAAGCCGTAACAACTGGCTGAATGTTTTGTTTTGTTTTTTAATTTTTTTTTCTCTCAGTCCTTTCTCTTTATCCTCAAATCAATCAATCTGCACAGTTCTTGCCGCTCATCACTCGGCCGGAGGGGAGAGATCTCGGCGAGAGACTGGCACTTCTGAGCTGGGCAGGCGGTTCTGAGACCTACAGTAGCTGGGGTAGGGAGTGCAGAAGCTCTGACTGACAGTCCTGCTGCCACATAGGAAAGGACTACAGGAAAAAATGGGGAAGCCAGCTAGCAAATGGCCTTTGGCTTTTTCCTGGAAAAAACAACAGAGATGGACCAAATGAGGCCCCCTTACCCCTAAATCCCTCCCACGCTCCCCAAAAAAGAAAAATCACATATACTAGTACAATTGTTCTACAACATTGTATAAAGTATAATTTATAGAGCACATTTTCTTCAACAATTCCAAGAGTTTTTAATAAGATGTGTTCAAACCTCTCAGCATTTGTGTGAGCAATCAGGCAATACAACTTTGAAACATCTTCTCTGAAGTTCGCCTCCAATTTTACAATTAATATTAAAAGAAACTTGACCACCCTTACTCAGTGTTCAAGTCTAAAATGCTTTCAAAAGCAATTCAAAATCAGTAAGTGCTTCAGATTTATTTTATCAATTAATCACCAGACAGAAGTTAATGGAACACCCCACAAAGAGAAAAGCATTTTGTTTAACTAGCGCAATACTTAAAAAGAACTGGAATTTCCACTCCTACATACCATCTGACTCAGCCTCATCACAGCTACTTGATCCTTACCTACCTAAATGCCACGAATTTTCACTTCCTTAAGGGCAGAAACAAACTGCAAATGTTTAACAAGATACTTTTCAAGTTCTTTTTTTGCTATACTGTTTTTATTTATAGTGATTAAAATGTGAGCATTAGAGGACAACCCAGAACACAAAACAACACAGCTATACTTCCACAAAACATGTAGTCAGGCAATCTTACCCAGCCCCTGAAGACACACACATTAAACAAGAGGCAAAATAAATAAATAAAAATCAGAAATAAAAACAAAAGTATTACTGAGAACAGTAATGAGCTGATAGCTACTTACCTGTCTGTGCCTAAGGGAGATATATGGGCTGTCACCAGCAGAGTTGCTCTACTCTAATGCTGTTAGTCAGCCCAAAGACCCACTGGGGCAAGCATCTCCACCCTGCATCTCCACAGCCTGGCTCAGACAACATCAAAATACATGAAAAGAAACCCCCTAAAAATCTCTTCCACACAGAACAGATTTTAGAGGTAACAGAGAGCACACTTGGATTTACAAAAGAGAAAAAACCCAACCCCTTTCTCTGGTTTTGTAACATACCTTCATACTGTGGAGTGAATTTACGCATTTCTGTTGGGAGAGTCTCATAGAATTGGTGTTCCCTCTGGATGAGGGGTTTACAGATGGTCTTGTCATTAAACCGGAGGACACAGGAGTGACCCCCGACCTGGTGGACAAATGGCTCGAGCAGGACTCCCTTGGCATAATGCTCCACTTCCATTGCTCCAAATGCTGGGCTCATCCTTGTAGCACATTAGACAGAACAACGAGGCAGTAGGGAGGGCAGTTCAGAAGTAGAAGACCTGTCTCCCAAAAGGCGTATATTCCAGTTCAAAAAGTCTGTTAAAATAAATACAGTAGAATCCGTACTGTTAGTGCCTTTGTTTGTTCAGGTCTGAGCACTGCAAAGCTAAGTTTAACTTTTGTAAGGCACTGCAGAAGAAACTGAATGTAAACAATCCTCTGTACTAGGTGAAACTGAAAAGAAACTTACAGCTCAAGTGCTGAGGCAGATAAGAGTGAAGTCATACAAGCAGCGAAAAACAATGCCACATACTCCTCCCACCAAAACCTCAGCCAATGAGACTTAAATGTAGCTGCTATGCAGAACCACAATGAAGGAGGGGGAAGAGAGGAGGCATTATAAAAGAAGAGGGAGGGCCGGAAAAAACCCTACTGCTTCTCTCAGCTGTTCTCACTACTAACCCTCATAGCATTTTCTTATCAACAGAAAGGCACAGAGGGCAAACTGAAAATGATAAAACTTGATGTTTTAAGTACTTTTATTCTACATAAACACACTCATATTAGGTATTAAGCAGAGCTTAGAACCAAGATAAGCTGTAGAAAGAAGCTGTTGTGTACACTTCTAGAACTACAAATATCAATTGCAAATCCATGCACAAGTTTCCATTTACTGCATGTCATGTTTTATTAATCCGAAGCCTAAACACAAGCTTTAAAGAACGAAAGCCCAGTTAAAAATTCCCACTAAACTGGCGAATTACTTTCTCCAGGAATTGAAAAAAAGAACCTATAAATAGTTACCCACATATAAAAATGTACTTTTTACAATGTATTCTTTTGAAGGAACTTAGAACAGAAATATACTATGCACCGTTCATGTAATCTATAAAAATACTGATCACAACAAAGCTTTGAAACATTTTAATTTTTTGTATCACTCATATTTTCAAATTTAGTAAGCAGCATAGCTAAATAAATAAATAAAAGTTGTAGTCTTTAAAATTGTTGCAGGACTCCTTGTTTGTTTTGCTGAAGGAGACTAACACAGCTACCTCTATGGAACATGCACAGCTAAGGGCACAGAAATCTTTGGTAGGAAGCCACCAGATGACATACAGCATCCAGAACTGACCACAATGATTAACCAGTTTCAGTTACCTGATATTTTACTGTTTCATTTTACAAGTAAACAGAGTACAGAATAGGGTGGGGGAGATCACACAAAGACTAAATCTTATTAGCAAATTTCAGAGGAGTCATTCTAATTAGAGACACAGCTTTAATGATTAACTTCAGTATCTAAAAAATGAATTGAAACCTTCTACTTTAAGAATGTTATATGAACAGCAAGTCATTTAATTCAAAGAAAGTGCAACATGTTCTAGGTCACAGGGCTATTTTTGTCCTTCTCAGCTATTCATTAGCAGCTTTAGCTCACCTATAAAACTAAAGAACCGGAAGCGTATGGCAGTGACCACAGTCTGACAGGCAACTATGTAAAAACAACTACAAAAAGGTACAGTACTTTTCATAAACAACATTAAGCTGTTTGTCTGCCTAATTTAATTTAGCAGAAACAATGGCTCAACCAATTCAATTCTAATTGATGGAGAATACAGTCTTCAACTAAGAGGATTGTCAATAAATTGTTCCCACATACAGTCAAGTTAACAATATATAAAAATTTCAAATCCTTCAAGAAGGGAGAACACACTAGGCAACACCATTAACCAGTAGACTTTCATACAAATTATAGAAACAAAAAATCATCAACGTAATCAATTCTATAACAAAGGAATTTAACATCCAACTTAAAACAATGGATTCTCAGAATACCATACAACATTCTAGTCACATTTTATATTGGGAGAAGCATGTCCCCATCCCAATCAAAACAAATTTTCTAATATTTTTCAGGTTATACCCACTACATCTATGGGGGGGGGGAATACAAACTGAAGGCTTTCAATATTTGGAACTAGCTTGTTCAAAATACAAGTGTGTTTTAATGGGATGTTTGTTGTCCGTAGCTTCCTGGTACCAAAATTTGTCCTCACTTACCTCACCAATGTGAACTGACTCAGTTAATTTAATCAATGCTGTTTTATCCAGAAGACAGTACTCATTTTTCAGTTGCAGCAAATTATGAGATACATCTCTGAACTTATCCTACGGCATTTCTACCCACTATACTGCTATACAATACTATACTCTACCCAGAGTCAAAATCAACAATCTACTTCTCAGCTACTGAGATACAAGACAACACAAAAAAAGTCTATTTAAAAAACAGACATTGTAATGTGCTTTTAAGAGGGCAGGTGTGCATGTGTCACATTTCAACACTCAACTTGTCTGGGTTTTTTTGAAGGTTGCCTGCAAGCCTCACTAAAGGTTCACATACATCTTTTCAGCCTAATTTTAAAATCCCCACAGATTTAATCATGCTTCCTGGAGCAAATAACTACAACTGTCTGGAATTTTGTTCAGTCCTAAACAAACAAAAACTGTTTTGCTTTAACAGGTAAACTCAAAAGCAGTACAATATCATCATGTGCAAACTTTGTTAGAACCAGTAATAGTTTATTCCAATATTTGAAGGGGAATAAGCTACACCCATCTGAGCACTTTTCTAACAGTATACATGTGTCCATACTAGAGAGACTGTAGTGGGATAACTATTTCAATAATAAAATAGATCACATTCCTTAACTTGGCTATGCTGATACAAAAATGTGTGTAGAGCAGACTTTGCATCAGAACAGCAGAATTTATATTGAAAAGTTTGCCTACACCAGCAGCAGCAGAGAAAGGAAGTAAATATCTACCAAAAGAAAAAAGGTTCACCTGAGAAAAGACACACCACATGCCTCCCCAGTGAACTCATTAGTTCTTCAGCATGACCTTACAACTTGTCTGTTCATCTACACCCAGATGGTCTATAAGGTATTTGCACAGTGTATTTAGAAAACAGTAGTCACTTGGGTAAGACATTAGCCAAGTATGTAGTTCACCACAGAAAAAAATCCCACTACTTTTATCACTAAGTATGTATCTGATAGAGGCACCACATATATTTTGCCAGCACTTGCACCAGCTGTAAGTCAAAATTAAGCCATATATATGATCTCATAACTGATGTGGTATATGCAAAATTTTATCAAACTCAGTATTTCATATTTAAGCAAAATTTTCTGTGTGATGATTTGCGGTTATCAGTATGCAGATACTTGCAAACAGGATACATTTGGACCAACCGTCAGAGGTAAATACAAATCCTTCAGAGTAGTGGGGACAGAAACTGTACAGAATGTGAGTCACTGTGGCTGTTATGCAAACTCTCCTTATATTTTTATATTACCAGATTTAATTAAATAATATGCATGTTTTGTGTCTGTGTTCTCAAAGCATGGATGTAGGAACCTATTTTAGGAATGTGCCAGATTGTGGATTTCATTACAATTAAGCAAAGCTTTGCTGTTAAAACCTTAGGGTTTGGATAAATGGGGAAACATACTGCTATAATTATTTCTTCTTGTGAACACTCATCTGGAATGAGAAGTTCACGCAATAGAGTCATTAAAAGTGCCACCAGACTCCTTGTTTGTTTTGTTGAAGGAGACTGACAAAGTTACCCCCTTTGGATCTGGAATAGGAGTACCCTTTTCTGATTCAGTGTATTTCACTTCTGAAACATCATAAACTAAGGAGAAAGACACTCATTCCCCCACAATACAGGTTTCCATACAGTCAGTTATGCCAGAATAACTCAAGTGGTGTAATTATGCTGGTATACTTCACTATACAGACAAGCCCTTAGATAACAAAACTGAGTTCAGAACTTGGCTTTATTCTCAAGAACAGACTTTGTGGTAAGAAATCCTGATTGTACTTCCTTACCCCCCAAGCTCACATTTCAACTGACTGCCTAACACTGCAACAAATTCACTCAATGAGAGGAGGTTCTGTCCTTCAGACGTACTGTACTAATATAAATTAATTCTCAGTACTCTTTAGGTAAGGAGAGCTGAAAGAACAGTTTGGTTAAATAATCTTCACAAAGTCAGTGACAGAGGCTTTGTCTAACTAGCAGTTTTGTTGGTTGGGGTGTGAAAAAAAATATACCTGATGACCAACAAAAGTTTCATCAACAAAAGCGCCTGTGTGGGAAGTATTATGGAAGTGGGAGGCGGTTTTATGCTGACGCAGCTATCACCAATAGCTGGGGGTTGTTTAATTACGTGCAGTGGGGCTCTCATCATCACAGCAGAGCAGCTACACAGGAGACCTGACAACAGCACAGACAGTCTGCAGCTTAGACAAAGCCATTGTGAGTCAACCTGATGGAACTGACTCATAGAAGTTCCTGGTTCCTAGCAGTTTTCTCTCCCATCTCAGCTACGTTTTGGAGTGCCTTTCTAGCAACATCTTTCATTAATGAGATGTGTTAGCAAAAGAGACAAAGATAAACAGATGATGCATTATAGTGGTTTTCAAACTTGGGGGGGGGGACGGACCAGTTGAAAAAAAATCATTTATGCCCACAACCCAACAATTACATCCATCACCAATGCACTCCAGTCTTTTGGCAGTGGCAGAAGGGGGCACCTTGACCCAGGATCGGGTCCCAACTGGTAGTCTGAAAACAACTACCGTGCACATCCAGAAGGAAACATCAGCAGGATTTACTAGAAGGAACCAGATGTAAGCTCTGCTTTTACATAGTTTTTATTTAAAAAAATTAACCAATAAATGATTTAATATCATCATCAAGACAGTAACACTTCTGGAGAGTCAGCTGTAATGATCAGATGGAAAACATGTACACCCATGGCATCTCTTCTGCAGAAATTCAAGAGGACTTTATTTCTGCAGGTGGAGACTACATTAAATGCACTGATCTTATGATCACAGGAATTCACATGACTATCTGTCCACTCAAAGAATATTAATCTGGGTGAAATTTGCATAAAACGACTAATCACTCCAGGTCTGCTTGCTGTGCACCTATGTCTGACACTAACAGCATCAACGGAACAAGTTCACTGGAAAAAATCTGTACAGAAGAAAAGCAAAAGAGCTACACTTCCCTCTAGTTAGCTCATTATACACTTTATATCTGCCTAGAGAGACAGAGAAATCCAAAAAGAGGTTAAAGTTTTCCCCCATATTTGGAAGATCTAGGGGACTTCTGCTACCCCAGTAAAGAGGACTGCCTCCTTGTAGAAAAACACCAGCACTGATGTGATACAATTGTTTTGCCAGTTACCTTTATTGCAGGGCTGGCAACTACAACAATTACATACCTCTGGAAGATAAAACAAATAAGCCCATTTTATCTGGAAGAGTGCAATGTCAACTCATCTTGAGCCTTTATATAATTCTTAAATAAACAAAGAAAATCTATGCCTAAGCTACAAGTAAACTTACCGAATTTCTTCAAGACTATTTTAAACACTGCTCCCAAACTGAAAGAACTAAATAGTCAGCCTAATGGATTAACTACAAAGAGGTAATTGGCTAAAAATGAATCCTGATTATCTCTAATACTAGAGATTTAAGAAACTAAAAGCTGCTCATAGATTCTTATATCACACAAAACTGCACAGGTGTTCATTGAGTGGAAAGTATCTTGTATCAGTTTCAGAAATTACACCAAGAAAGCTTCTAAAACAATTATTTATATTAAAGATGGGAATTCAAAGTTTAAATTGTATCACCTCCTTGAACTATGGAGACAACAGGAAGAATGGTCCAGTGGTTAGGCACTAGCCTGGGACCTGGTTTCAAATCTCTACTTTGTAAGGAAGACATTCCTATGACTGGCTTAGGTTAGGAATTTTTGTTCTTTTGTTTCTTGAATGTTTGCCCGCATCTAATCATATAGAATTGTAGCCCGTTGTGTCATATTTTCTAAAGACTGACTTTTATTTCAAATGAGAAAAAAATTGTTTTTTCTTTCAAATATATTTGATAGCATATCTAAGAACTAGTGCCAAAGTAGGTTAAAAATAGGTCAATTTCCAGCAAAAAGTTCAGGTAGTTTATATAGTCTTTAATTATGATAATAGATATATTCTTGGAAAAGAAATGGGTCTTCCCAGATCAGATGTGCATGCTCTTGTCTGACAAGGAAAAAGCTTTGGAATCTCTACCTTGGCTCTGTTTCACTTCAGGGGGGAAAAAAGAGAGTAAGCAAAAAACAGAACTCAAGTATTTCTCTTTGGTATTCGTCCATGTGTAGGAAACAAGGCATCAGTGATTTACACCAACCTGGATACTGGTATTCTCAATACCGCCAAAGACTACTTGGTGCAGGGATGGGTAAATTCCAGGCAGCAGCAGCTTTTACCATTACATGTTAGTGAAATTGCTTTTTGTGATAGGGTTGTGTTTCATCACCTTCTCACAAACTGAATTCATCTGCTAAAGTTATGCAGACCACTTTTGGGAATTTTAAAAGCTATATGGGAAATATCTCCAGTGAAGTTACAAAAAATGGAAAGCAAACTGAATAAAAGACTAGAACTATGATGTTTCATTAAGGCGGGTAACGCTGCCAGTGTTACAACATAAGGCAAACCTTATGAGTGACTGTATATAATTGTGTGCCCAGTACTATGTGCTATAATTGAGATGTATAGCTCGTAACTTTAATCAAGCAGTAGTGTTTACAGCTGCACTCAAATCCTTGCATTCTTGCCAGTCATTCTAGTGAGGATGAATACAAGCAGCTCTCCTGCTACCCACAGACTTTTGCTGGACCACAACCAATTTGAATGGCATGTGATTTTATGGTTTCTACCTCCTTTAAAATGTTCTGATTCTGACAGGGGATTACCGTTTATCTACTGCTGGATCATGCTGTATGTGAAAGTGATCAAAAACCACTTTAATTTAGGGATGGGGAAAGGTGTTTGTAGGAAAAAAGTGACATTCTAAAGGGTAATTTTGTTGCCTGAAGAGGAAAAATGGTACTCCTTTAACTGTCAATCTACCTAATGTACTTAGCTGGCCCCCATGACTATAGTATCCGAGAGCCTCCTGATCTTATGTATTTATCACTTAGCAGCCTTGTGGGGCAGGGAAGTGCAGTTATCCACATTTTACAGAAAGGAAAGTCACAGCCTTTCTGAGCCTCAGTTCCCTGAGGACACAAAGAGAGTCTGTGACAGAGTAGCATGCTGTCAAGTTGGCAGAGCCATTTAAAATTGATGGGAAACCAGAGAAATAAAGGTCTCCACTTGTATTTATCATGGAAAATTTATGCAGTTGTGGCAAATGCAGGGATTCTCAGGGTCCATTGTGCTCAGTGACCATAATACTGCTAATTTAAAAACTGTTTTTGTGAAATGTAGCTAGACTGTCATATTAATCCCAAGTGTACTCCAGAGCTTTTGAGTTCAGATCTTGGGGAGATCCTGGGGGCAGTAGGATGATTTTACCTTCTCACAACTGACCTTTAGATTACACTATCACAACTTTGACACAAAGAGCAGATTTTGTTTTCCTGAAATATTTTTTCCAAAAGCAGTAATATGGTGAGCAAAAGCCATCAGTAACCACCATCAGACAAGTTTTCAGGGAGAAGGTGAAGGATTCATCAGTTTTGCAGCATAAAGCATAACACATAAGAACAACAGTGAGAAAAGAGGCAAATTATTTAATGATATATACAGATAAGTACTCACAATTGTAAAATCACAAAGGTGTAATACTATGGAGTTCCATGAGAGTGTAAGAAAGCTCATAAGGCCATGATGTCTCCAGAAACTGTGATGCATTTAGATTTAGATATATAAAATGTGTAATAAAGGCGATCAATCTAATGACATAGGTGCTCCTGACAATTTTTAAAAATTATATTAGAACAAGCCAACCTTTATCTACTTTTCCCCCAGATTCAAATACTCTTTGATAACAATGACGAATTAAACGATCCCTCACACAATCTAGAGTCCCACATCAAGACCCATCCAACATTTATTTTTTCAATGAGCCATGGTGACAAGATGTGTCTCATACCCAGAAGCCTAACAAAGTCAAGCTGTGAAAGACCCAGGGTGAAATGCACTCTAAAGGCCCAGGGCTCTAACAAAGAGGGCAGCAACAGAGGGGAAACAAGATGGATCTGATTAAACTACAGGAAAGCTATTTTATTTTAAAAAGTGTCCATGTTTCCAGTTCCCAGAATTAACAGATAACGAAAAAAAAACCAAGCAAAATGAAAAATTTCATTACATGCTCCTGGAAAAATGACTATGGAACATGCTGCTGCAAAACCCCCTGGATGAGCTTGTTTATTACCGTTCCATCCTGTTGAGCCCTCTGCCCTTGGCGAATTCTGGCCTAGATTCTGTGTCTCCATCCCACCTCTTCTGCTTTCCTCACCATGGAACATCTACATTTAAAGTGCTTTTCACCTGAACCACTTTCGGCTCTAACATCTAGTTTTTAATGCTGTATGGCATGACCATATATAGAACCCAGCTACAAAGCTCCTGACAAAGAAATGAAATATTTGCTAAAGTATTAAAACAGTTACATAACTGAAATATCTTCCCAAGAAATCTATTTGCAGAAGGATGATGATTTAAATGGCTGACTTCTGCAGGAGACTCATGAATTGAAACTAATGGCGTATATGAATGGCTAATTAGAGCCAATTTCAGTATAAAATATAATCAGATCCATTGCTTCAGAAAACATCCAAGCTCTAGCTTCCAGTGATTAGCAGCCTGGGAGAGCCATGTGAATTGGTGCCATTGGAAGTCTCCAAGTAGCGCAGCAGGGATCTCTACTCTGAAATTAGCTTTCAATTTGTTTTTCATGGTTTTATCCCCAATAAAAATTACAGGTTGGTTGCTACTATTTTTGAGTATGTAGCACTGAATGAGTCTTTGAACTCTGCTACAAGCCACTCCTGGTTAACATTACATAAATTCAAATCAAATCAAATCATAGGGCTGGAAGGGACCTCATGAGATCATCGAGTCCAACCCCCTGGGAATTGAACCCAGGACCTTCTGCATGTTAAGCAGAGGTGCTAGTCACTACACTTGTCAAATTCTGTGAAAAAATGTTGATACAGAAACATGCCACCTAAGTCAAACTTAGTAAAATTTTACAGGATATAATGCTCATGATGAACCACTGTGTTCAAGGATCTCTGCACTGTTCACCTTTGGACAAAAATATATAGACCTGTCCCTGCTGTGGTTTATGTACCATGAATCCAGATTTAAGGACAGTAAAACACATTTGACATCAAGAGCTTCATTACACTAATTAGTCATTTCCCCACAGGACAATCTTTTATGAACTTCAGGCCAACAACTACAATTGTTTTGACTAAGAATTTTGTTTTACTCATGTTCAGTTCACAATCCCTAATCCCAATAACAAGCAAGGAGTCCTGTGGCATTTGAACACTAACATTTATTTATCCCATAATTTTTCATGGGAGAAAATCCCACTTCTTCGAAGTGCCTGATTTTCTTCCATGAAAGCTCATGTGACAAATTAATGTGTTAGGCTTTAAATGCCACAGGACTCCTTACTTGTTTTGCTGAACTAGATTAACATGGTTATCTCTTTGTAACCCTAATCCTAAAGTTTCTCTTGCTCTTCCACAGCTGGGTCTCAATACGTATTTTAAGGAGATGAATATTTTAAACTTAGAAGAGGATTTTCAAAGGGAATTAGGTGCCCAAATCGTACTAACTTCCAGTGTGATTTGGGTGCTTAACTCCTTAGGCTCCTTTGAAAATCCCAGCTTAAATTAAGTTTTTATAAATGGATGTAAACCATAAGTGCTCTTTTATTATAGACAGATAGGTAATTGAAATCCACCATCACCTACTTCATAACCTAACAGTGACTTGTAACAAACAAGAACAATATACATCTGCAGTCACTTATCACACACACATCATTTTGAAGAACTGGTGTTCTGCAATTTGAAGAAAGGGGTTTTCATGTTTCATTTTTTGCAACTACTTACAATTTGAAACAAAGATTCCCAAATGCAGATTTCTCCTCTTCTAGAGATTATTTCTGGTGCACCACAGAAGAGTGAATCTGCACTCGGAAGAGATGTCCATAAAGGTCATGACTGGTTACACACAAGGGTGTGCCTCAGAAACTATATTAAATGCATTTAAGCCAACAACCAGTGCTAAGCATGTCACCTTGGGGTAATGTTGCTACCTACTAATACATTTTTAATGGGAATAGCAAATTATTTAGAGGGTACATTAGGTATCTGTTCCAGTCCTAAGTTCAATTTCAAGTCAACAACATATCAAAGGCTCTTTTGGCAGCAGTACACTACTGTTGTCCACAAGGTGCAACTTCATTTGACTAAGTCAGAAATTTCTGCCAAGTCTCTGACCTACCTTCTCTCCCTTAGCATACACTTCACACATTCTCATCTGTTCCCATGCAAAACATTTTAGTGAGAGTCTACAATTATGATAAAGTACTTGCAACATTTATAGGTGGCTAAATATTTTTCAAACATGTTATTAAAAGGTTTTTTAATAAAACTGCATAAAATTTGACAATTGGATTCCCTTCCCCCCCAAGAAACATTTCTGAATGAAATGAAAAGCTCTAGTTTGATTTTTCAACTCCCTCACACCCACATTTTCTCTTGCTCCCCCCTTTACCCTACTTCTCTTCCACTCCACTCAGCACACACCTTGTAGAAAAGAGGAGGAAAAAGAGGGGCTTTTTACAGTAACACTGCCCCCCAGGCACATTTTTCCAGTTAAATAGAAAGGAGGAAGGGATAAAAAGGGTGGGGAAGAGAAAAAATAAAGTGAAATGAAAATTGGTTTCAGTTTTTTGCACAAAATAATTTTAACCATCCTTACTGTGATAAGCCTCTCTAAGGCTGACATGGGGGGGGACGGGGGACACAGTTTTGGTCTGTCAAACACTCTTCTTCAGGAATCTCACAGCCACATACTTCCTAAGAGCTCCCTAGCAACTACGGTTAAACAAAGATCATATTTTAGGAAAGTAACATCTCCATCCATCTACACTTTAATGGGGCAAATTCATAGTCAATATTACTTCAACAGTTAGATGGACATGTGTTAGGAACGTCTTTTAAAGGTTACAAAACAAATACAGTAAGCCACTAGTATTTCAAGAAACAAGGATCCTCTTAAGAACTTTTGAAAAACAACTGAATGCATAGGAAAATAGCTGACCAGAGTCAATTTATTGAATAGCAGCCAGTGCACTGAAGTGGGATAGGAGACCAATCTCTTGTGAAATCAACGCCACACGCAGCAGAGCCTATCAAGGATAAACAGAGGCAAAACAAAGACACGAGCCCCTTAAGCAAAATTTCTTAACTTGTGATACTGTTTTTTTCCAGTCATGTTGCTCAGTACTTGTCCACAACATGTGTCTCTGCTATGATTCAAGTGAAATATTAAAGTAGGTAAGGGTCTAATTCTTTCACTCATAAGAGATTTTCTCAAAATAAATATCAACAATGAACTTTTACAATCATATTATATCAAGGTGGTCCTGTTTTTTCTTCTCTACAGTATTGTTCAGATGAATTTCCTACACAAAGGTTTATATTTCACTCACTTCACACTTTTCATCTTTTTGTAGTGAGAGGTTGGTTTCCTCAAAACATCATACACGGTCTGCCACATGCCCACTAGAGCCTGTCGTCACACTCATCTACACTAACAGTGAAACTAAGTCCTGAGATTCAAAGAGCAATGGGAAACCAACTGAGTAGCAACCTGATGGTCCACAGTAGAAGGTTCCAAAATCTTGAACTCAAACACACCTGAAAATAACTCTTAAGTTTAATTAGCCCACCTGATGAAGGATGACCAAATTAACATTATGCCTATATGAAGTGTTGCTTTTTAGAGAAGCATATTGCAACAGCAGTCAGTGATTCTGCACTACATCCAAAGGCAGTTAATGATACACCTTAGATTGAGTAAAGTAACAGGATATGGCAGGCAAATAACCATTGATTGGCAGAACTCAATCCCCCCCCCCAAGAACTGAAGAATCACTCTAAGGTGGTCGCTGACAGCCCATTTCTCTGTCCACAGCCAGGCGGGCAACACCACCCTGTAAAACATTTATCGACTGGAATGGAACAGGAATATAGGTATTTTCCCATAGATTATGTAGTTTAGTATTTATGTATAATACAGGTATTTTGACTCAAAATTGCTGATTTCAGCTATAAATCAGAGTTTTCAATGGGAATGCGATTTTAACTTTTAATTTTTATTGTCTGAGCAAATTGTGCAGCTTTTTTTTTTTAAGCTTAATTTACACTTCCACTTGATACTGATAAAGCACCACTTGGGCTCTCAGAATTTTTTAAAGTATAAAATGCTTCCAAGTTATTTAAACTGTCAATATACTGTTCATTGATCTATTGAGTCTTCAAAAGGGAGGACACTATCTCTATGAATTCTGGAAACATTAATCCTCAAAAGAGTATTTTGTATTCCTACCCTCCCCTCCTCCCATTCTATACAAAAGAATTTCACCTTTTTCACAAGATTCACCTCCTTATATTTTAAACATCTGCTAATAAGGTCTCCAACAACAAATCAGCTTTAATAGGAACCTCAATTGTTTTTTTACATGGTTTAGTTACTTTTTGCATAATGTACTGATTCACATAAAAGCAGATACTCAGATTAGGTATTGTTCTGTTTAACTTTTACTTGGGAGTGCAAATGGAAACTGACCCATCTCTGGTCCAATTCTAAAACTATGATTAACAATATAATCCATCATCTCTTGTGCCTTTGCCATGTCCCCTATGAACAGAAAAGGCACATCTATCCTGAATCACTGAACTGAGACCACAGGTCAGGTATGGAGCTGGTGAAAATTAAATTCCTCAAGGCTTAAATTTCAAAAAGAATTTGGCACTTAATGGCAAAACTCCCACTGATTTAAATGGGACTAGGATTTCACCATAGGTATTTTCTAAATTTGCAAGATTACATTCCCACAGAGGTGCAGTCAAATAAATTAGTGAAATGATGTTGGCTGGACAACATCAAACATTTTCCATATTCAACATTACAGGGTAGATCTATGACTATATCTTATTTGCACTGCCCGGCTTTAATTCCACCATATTCTGTTAAAAAGTTTTACATGCATGGAAACAAGAACAAGGTAAGCAATCGCAACATGAAACCAACAGGCACAGCCTATCTGGAAGTCTACAGGATCACATTCACAGCAAAGGAAAGATGACAGCTCTAATATCCGCTCTCTAGAACCCACTGCACATATAAATGACATCTAAATAGAAGATTGCTGTCCATTCTCAAAGTCAACCAGCCATTGTAACTATGTGTGAAATCATATTTACTCTGGACTGATTCTGGTACATAAACATTTAACAATTCAAAAACATATCAATCAGAAGGTCTTTGAAAATAAGTTATTTCTGGAGTTCTCCAACCTTTTCACTCAATCTAAACATATGTCTAGCTCTGCAAAGACCTGCACAAATGGAGTGCTTCTCAACCTTTTTTATTTTTTTAATGCTTCCAAAGAGTTTGATTACAAAACCGTCTTTGTCAGATAGAGAAAGTTAACACTCTGAACCTGTCTTCACAACTATATGGTTGAAATAAAAAAAGCAACACAGAATAAAACAGTGCAAACCCGCTACAAGTGACCCTAAATTTACACCACCAGCTTTCTCAAAACAGAGTTCCAAAGGATAAACATAAAACCCTGAAAAGGCAATTTGCTTAGATCAAATCTCCCAATAGCTTTAAAGGGGAAAAACTACACCAGCATCTTTTTGGGGGTCTTCATGATATGCAATGAAAGGGCGTGTTTGATTTTTGTTGTTGTTACTTGACTTTTTCCAAGGTTGTAGATTTCTTTCCTGCTTGTTTTACATTTTAGAAGTTTGGACATTTTCTATTCTGGAAGATCAGAACTGACCAAAGATCCAGGGAAATGATAATCATTACTCAAAGATTCAATGTAGAGGAGGTAAAAAACAGAAGGGAGACTTGTTTGTTTGTTTTGGTAAAGCACACGCAATAAAGACAGGCATATTTTCAGTTTTTAAAAAGCCTTTGTGAGTTTGTTTTTAAAAACAATCAGGTGACAGGACATATTTGTTTAAAAAGCTCCCCACTTTCTAACTAACATGACAACAATTATCTACTTATGCTGAAAGCACCAAACAATATAGGTCACCCTTACTCTGGTTACTTTGCTTTCCTCACAGGCTTGAGTTCTACACCTTGTCTACACAAGAAAAGTGCAGCAGTTTCAATGTAATATATGATAATTCAGTGTAAACCCCTGTGTAGACACACTTGTTTAGGTTTAAAAGTACCTTATTTCAATTTAGCTCAAACAGGTTTCTAATCAATTTAAGCTAAACTGACTTAATCCTGGTTTAAACCAAAATAATAATACAGCCTTTGGCATCAGTTTAATTAAATCAGTCTAAAATTATACCTTATTTTAAACTGATGCAACTTTCTTATGCAGACAAAACATACCACAACAAAAACCAAAAGTTGGCATGCAGTTTCTCAGCAGCATTTCTCACCTCTGTACTCAGGAGCTCTATGAATATGGCTGATGTCACAATGAAAGTCTATGACCATAATACCATCTAAATACCTCAAGTACAGCACAGATGACTCGCTGTACATTTGGAACTGATGCAAACACAAAACAGGAGCAACTACTAAAAGAAAATGGTCTTATTCAATGAGCATGAAACAAAGATTCACCCACACTTTTTAACAAACCCCAAAACACAGTAAGAAGCTTTCTGTATCATGCTACTGCATAGCTATTTAAGAATTCTGGCCAAGACCTTCTATGAATAATGAAAAACTAAAACTGAGCACAGCAAAAATTACAAATTCTAGCTGGTAAATGGCTTAATCAAGCTAAAAATTTAAACAGTGCACAAACTGGTTGAGGTGATGACTTTTTGTGTTCATGTTTTAAGTCTGCTTTTAATCACACAGGCTAGTCAAAAAATTGGGTTGGTTCTCACTTATGTGAGCCACAGAATGAGACTGAGGGCTATCTCAAAAAGATTGAAAAGGGAGACAATGCTCTAGGGAGAAAAAGAAAAGTCCTTAGAAACAATTTTAAAGAGTTCTCAAAATTAATTTAATCAATACTTTTAATATATGCAGTGTTTGACAATATTTTCTGATGACCAAGTTTAGAATCCAAACAAAAGATCAAGGAAGGGATTTTGCTGGGATTACTAATGATGAGAATGGGCTGTTTAAAGAGGGAGCTTTTAAGGAAGGATTTAAAGAAGAAAAAGGTATCTAGCAGAAAGACAAGTCATTACAGAGAACACCACAACAGATGGCTCAAAGCAGGGAGCCTGCAAAAGAGACAAAACCAAGAGTCTACACTAGCAGGTTATAACCCCGCAGTGTATATACACCCCTCTATTCATTGAAACAATTCTCCCATTGCTTAGGAACTCCATCTCCCCAAGTAATGGTAGGAAAGATTAAAGGAAGCATTCTGTTAGTTTAACTGCCTTTACACAAGGAGTTAGGTCAGCAAAGCTACAGCATTCAAGGAAGCGGATTTTTCACACACACACACACACATCTATGCTGGCTTAAGTTTTAAAAGTGTAGACAGGAGGTGGGATGAGCACAGGAAATGGGAAGTTAACTGTAAGGACGCTAGAGCAGAAAAGGAAGATAATGTAATGCTTTAAAGACAAGCCTGAGGAACTTGTATTTGAAGTGACAAATCACAAAGGCAACAAGCAGCATAAGTAGACAAATTCTGGACGAAGGGAATAGAGCGAGAGGCAAGAAGGCCAAAGGGGAGAGTCTAAGACAGGGCTTGACAAATCCAGGATGCCAGTAGCGTAGCCTGGCCCAGAAGCCTGAAAAAAAAATAATCCTGTCCCCCACCTCGCTCCCAGCAGTGGCTTTTTTCAGCGGGGGTGGGGTGTTTTTTGTGTCCTATGCTTGCTATGGAAAGTAGCTGCAGCAGTTTTGTGGTGGCAGGAGCCCAAAGCACTCTATACTGTTGCCAAAAGAAGTGGTATTAGTGGTTCCCTTTTCTGCCACACATCTAAGGGCATCTCAGTTTGGCAGCTGGCCTGTAGGTGTCCAGAACATTTGACAAGGCCTGGTCTAAGAAGTTCCAAATTAGCTAAAAGAGTACCTGAGGCTACGTAACCACTATTACAGTTTATTTACCTTTTCCACCTACCTAACTACAGGCAGCAAATCTTGTGTTGCTGTCTCACGAAAAATTAAAAACACCGTCCTTTCTCCATTACAAAATGCTTAATCAAAATAGCTCCTTTTTGAGTTGCATCCTGAATATGAAGAAACTGATAAACTAGAAGAAAAATCAGTAACACTCTCCTGAGAAGACCAAAAATTTCCAGCCTGAAATGCAGACTAACACAAAACAACAACTGTTTAATTTTTGTGAAAGGATGAACTTTCCCCTGTGTGGATAACCATGCCTCTGGATGCCATTACTGATTTGAACAGTCCCTTTTGAAAGAAAAAGGTAAATAATATGAACCAATGTACTTTACTAGTTTGTGCTGCTTTGATGCATTTAAGCTACAGTTCTTAAAGTCTTTTTACTACATTTGATAAATCAACATCTAGGCAAATAATCCATCTATACACAATGCAAGAGTACTGCCACACGCATACCAAGGCTTAGCGTTATCACATCAGTATGATCCAGCTCAATCCTTTCAACAAAACTAGACATATTCATAACATTGAAAACACACAGCTGCATGAAGCAGGAAGTTAAAAATAAACAAACACAAAAATCCTCTCAGCTTTAGTGGTTAAGCTAGAAGTTCAGTGTCCTCAGAAACAAGTAGTCAGCCCCTGATTAAAGACATTTAAATAGGGTTTTAATTTTAGCAAACCTTTTCTTCTGCTTTCTAGATGTGTAGCGAATTTTAGACTTGTCAGGCAAACAGAAGTCCTTCCTAGACCAGTGTTTCCCAACCACTGTGCCATGGCGCACAGATGTGCTCTCACATCTGAGTGTGCGCTACCAGATTTTTTGAAAAATTACTCAAAGAGCTCTGGATTGGCTCATTGGCTCACGAATATTCATACTTCATTTGGAAACTATATGGTGGTGTGCCTCAAATTAAGTATAGGTAGCAAGGTGTGCCACGGGGGAGAAAATGTTGGGAACCACTGTCCTAGACTTTGTATCACATTACAGTGCAAGACTAGTGGTGTTAAACATACCATGCTATTTCTTGGCAATGTATTTCTATTAACAGGACAGAGGGACCAATTTTTCAACAAACAGAAATGCTGCTTTTCTCCATTAACAAAAATATCCAACAAAGTATTCTGATATCTCTAATCAAAATCTGCACCATGACATCTCAATATACCTTAAAACACTTCATTGAAAAATTACTGTAATTAGGATTATACAATGTTTTACAGATGACCCTGCATAGTTACAAAAATACATTAACCTTGAACAGTAACTACAAGCCAGATGAAGGAATTTAGGTACAAAGGAAAAATCCTCTTCCCCTGCAATGGAAAATTTTAATCTCTTCAAGCAGCCTGCAGAGATGCTTAGCTGGACTTGGGTTGCCTAGATACCAATCACACCCTCTTGCCAAGAGAGACAAACTAAGCACCAGAAAATGATACAACAGTCAAATGAATGAACTAAGCCAGTGGGATTTTTATTCCATCCTACCTCTGCATATCAACCATAAATCACAGCTTCTTACCTGCAAAGGGGATGGTCTGTGTCAGATTGATTTAGCACATACTCATAAAATGTAATGGAAAAATACTGATAAGCTCTAGTCACAACAGTCAACAGGAACACGACATCCAGTAGTCTCAACTGACCTTGGCTCTGAAACTGTGTGTTTTGCTCCTACTGTAACATTATGAACTGAATGACAGGTAGTAAGTGTAATACCAACACCTAAAAACAGTCTGCCCCGAGGCACCCTGTAAACATCACTGAAACAAAAATACAGTAATAAGAATTACTATTTAAATTTTGCTATATTCCAGTCTTCTGATCAGATCACAGAAATTTTGCAGGCATATTCTTAGCTACAGAACAAGTTGTATGTTAAAACAAGGAATAAAACTCAAAATACAGATGATGCACCTCATTATCAAATCTCATGATCTCCACTGAAATCCTGAAAATACAGTATTTAATTTACATCTTACCTTTATGTTAAAAATTGCACCAAATTACCATTTAACTACAACTAAGCAGAACAAAATCTGTGTCTTCAGATCTCATCCACACCAAGATATTTTTTCCTAAAATTGCCCACTATAGCTACCAAGTCAGTTTCACTGGTATAAGCAATGGTGAAACTGCTATCTAGCTATGGTGCCATGATTCTAGACACGTGTGTATTCAAGACCTGTTCTTGTCAGGGTTAGATGAACTAGTGGTTAGAGTGCTTGTGGGAGGACATCTGGAGCCTTCTATGTTAATACCTCACTTTTGCTATCACAAGTGAAGCTGAACCAGTGGTAACAGAGAGGCAGACCAGTCTATGAGCAGACCACAAGATGATGATACCTGGACTCCATTTCCAGGTCCATCGATCCCTGTTTTTAACACTGGGCAAACCACTGCACCCTTCTGTGCCTCCACTTCTCCTCCCACCACTGGTATTTAACTCCACAAGATAGGGGCTGGGCCTTCCATGTAACAACATATAATCTAATTTGGCTCCCAATCTTGGCTGGACACTCCAGATTAGGATTTCTATGACAGTAGCATCTAAAGCAGAGGTCTCAAACATGCGGGCCCACGGGCTACATGCAGCCCCTAAAGCTATTTCCCGCGGCCTGCAATGACACTATCATTACCAATATTTGCAATATCGTTGTATGAAAAGGGTTCAGTGGTGCAGCCCTCAGGCTAATGTACTAGTCCTCATGTGGCCCCATGGTGATTTGAGTTTGAGATCCCTGATCTAAACACAACCTAACAGAAAACTGGCCTATTTAAATAAATGAGCGGTTTGCTTTCTTTTATGAAATCACCACTATCACTTGGAAGTTATTTGGGTGTTTAATATTAGTTTTCCATAAATCCCTCCAACTCACTCCTTTCTGTACAAGCCCTGTCTCACTTTTCCAAGTCATTACTGTTCTCTACACATATTTTGGTCCCCAAAATGTTAAATGTGTTAAAAATGACCAATACTATTATTAACTTGCCCTTTTAGTAGGAAATCCCTTTTAGGTACCTATGGCACAGTTAAATTAGTTTTCCCTCAAAAATGATTATACTTATTTTCCAGCATGGAACAGTAACATTTCCAATATTTGCTGCCCATCTGCTGTTCAGCAAACATACGAATGTAATCTCAGACAAATATGTTTGTTTCTTTTTTAAGTTACATTTACCGGCAGAAAAGATACAAAAATATAGGATACCCGCCAGTGGGCCCTGGTGGGAAGCTCATGTCTCAGCCCAGCTGCCAGGACTCTTTCTATGGTGCTGCTCCTCCACCCTGCTCAGGGCCTCCATCTAGCTAGTAAAATTCCAGGGCTGTCATTCTGTATGTCACCCTGAAGCTCAGAATATCTGTTGAGTCAGTGTGAAGTGATGGAAACAATTAAAAGCATGACAGAGCTCCTTTTGTTTAGATTTTCATCAGGTTTAACCATCACTGGAATTCATGGACTGTAAACCACAAAAATTTTAAGTTCTCAACTTTTTCTATATTATAAACTGCACACATTAGACAACACGGGCTTTTAATTACCAGTATGGTACACCTCTAACAAGTGGTTGCCTGGTAAATTTTAAGTTCTACTTTCTAGCAACTCGGAAGGGTCATGTTTACTGTAATACATATTCCTCACCAGTTTCCAAATCTTAATATTTCCAAAATATTAACACAATGCAAGACACATAAAACTAACCTATGCATGCAAGTCTGATTTAAAAGCTACAACATATTCAATTTTAAATAATTTTGTAAGTGGAATGAAAACTATTTATTTGTACCCCTTATAACTGTGATACAAAACAAAAACGATGCCTTTTAAATGCATACAATTTACGCATTTACCCACAATTTTTCTAAGCTTCAAATTCAGCATGCACAGCAGTCATGGCTGCTTTCCTAGACATCTATAGCTTCATAATTTTACCTGCAAAATAAAACTGTACAAATTTCACATCAAATGGTACACCAGGCTTTCTAAATCAAAAACTATCTTGCGCACACACTAGTTGCAATTTCCAGAGCCAAACACTACAAAGTAGACCACTTAAACTCAGTGTCTGTCACAAGAACATGGCATCCAAAAAAACCTGCCTCCTTAGAGAGGACCTCCTCCCAGCCTTTCTGGAATAGTCAAAGGACCAGAACATAAATTCATGTATTAAAATATCAGTTTTTGAAATAACAGTGAAATATATTTAGCTTCTGTTTCAAAGGAAATGGAGAAAACCTATCACTACATGTGGATTCAGTTTATAATAATACTAGGAAAGATGCATTTTAAAATGTTAGCTAACTGTGTTTAAACACACTTTCATTTAGCAAAAACAAGGCCCAAAACAGGCTGGTTTGCTCCTTAATTACTAAAGTTTATCTTGGCTCCAGTATCAATAAAGAGAAATCGTATTTTTACAAACCCCAGAATCAGAAAACCTCATTTAAGACAGGAAGCCGTTTTGTCCCTGTGCCTGGAATGGTTATTAAAGGCTCCCTCAGCGACTCCATGATTTTCACAAAACACTGGTAGACCAGGATTGCTACTGCATGTGGTATGTTACTCTGGAACCATGAATCAACACATATTTAATAATAAAAACAAGTATTTTATGAGACAAGAACTATAGTTATCTTATTTCCACCTCTGTAATTTCTCAGCCACTTCGGAACATACGGCTGGAGGGAAGAAACAGAAACAGAAACACAGACAGCCCTTCTCCTTTCCACCCCAGCCTAAGTCTAAGAGTGCTGTTTCCAAATTGGTAAGGAAAAAGAAACTGCCCGATTAGAAAAACCCCTGTGTAAAACTCTGGTTTTGCTGCCTGCCTAGGGTTACCAGATACCAAAGCCTTTAGTATGAAAAGGACACTGGAGGCCACATGAAGAAAATGTGGAATTAATCTAACAGCCTTGTTTTTAGGGGGCCCTGGGCCGCTTCCCCCGAAAAACTGGGTGTTCTGGGGCAGTTCCGGCATACTTTAACCCTGCAAATAAAAACCCAGACAAACTCCTGTCTTTTAAAACGCCTGCCGGATGGGGGATGTGAAGGTAAAAAGGAGGACGTGTCCTCCTCTGGCCTGACCCCTGGCGACCCTATGCCTCGAAGCATCTGACGAAGTGGGATTTCCTCCACGAAAGCCCGTGCGAAAAAGAAATCTGTTGAAGTCCCACACGACTCCTTGGTGGGATTTTTATTTTATTTTATTTTATTTTTTTGCGGGACTAGACTAACAGCGCTATCCCTTTGGAGACTGAGCCTACGCCTGCCTCCCAGATTCAGCTCATCTCACTCTCCTACGCCCCCAAACTCCCCAGGGCAGAAGGGGAGAGAAGGGGAAGGCTCCCTTTAATAACTTTGCAAATTCCCCTTTCCTCAAAGCTTCCTCCCCAGCGGGCTCGCCTCCCACGACAGCTCCTGCGCTGAAGAAATGGCGGCAGCCCCCCAGGACCCCTCGCTTCTTCTGCCGCCTAGGGCTCAAGCTCCCCGGGGGCACCAGCCGGGAAACTGAGGCAGGCCAGGCCCTGCGGCGGGAAGCGGCTCGCGGGGGGGTGAGGCGGATGCCGGGGATTTCCGCTCCCGGGGGGGGGGAGGAGGAAGCAGGGATGGCGGAGGTTGGGCCCGGGGAGGGGGGGGGCGGGTTACCTGGCCGTGTCGGCTCCCCGCGCCCGGCGCTGCGGCTCCTTTGTTCCTCACACACCAAAATGGCGGCGCCGAGCGCGGCAGCCCCCCCTCCCCCTGCGGCCTGGCCCCGCCCCCGCCTCCCCATTGGCTCTGCCGAGCCAGCTGCGCGCTGATTGGGTGGTGGCGAGGAGCAGTGTTGCTAGGGCAGCCGGGACTCGCGGCCAGGCGCTGCGTGCCACGTGACTGAGGAGGAGCGTGGGGGCGGGGGAGGGTGAGAGAGCGGGGCTGGGGGGAGGGGCAGCGCTGCTCCCCTCCCCCACCGCATCCAGCCTGCCCCGTGGGGGGATCGCCGCTTCCCCGCCCTCCACTTGCAACAGCTGGGTGCTCCCATGGGATTTGTAAGCTCTGGTCCTCCTTTGCATTAGGCAAGCAGTGCAGCTGGGCAGCCAGCCTTTGGCTTTTTCTGCTTCTAGCTCTCACAGGGTACCTAAATGTGAGGTGCAGTGCTCGGCATGCACTGCCACAATGCTCCCAGGTCCTGGCTAGGGTTCCCAGCTGTCAGGCATGTCCTCCTTTTTACCGTCACCTCCTCTGTCCTGCAGGCATTTTAAAAATAGGTCATTTTGTCTGGCTTTTTACTTGCAGGGGTTAAGGATGCTGCAAGGTGCCAGAATACCCTGCCTTTAAGGGGAAGTGTTCCAGGGCCCCCTAAATACAGAAGAATATTGTATTAATCCTACACTTTCTCCAATGTCCTCCTTTCCAGCCTTTGGCATCTGGTAGCCCTAGTCGTGGGCCCCTTTGCTACAGTCCACTGGCCTGCTGCGAGTGCATCTGCAGCCAGCTGAAGGAAGAGGTCTGACAATCATACAGAACGCTGTATGATCTTACTTTCTAGTCGTATTTTTGCTTCTGTTATATTGGTAACACCCTTCCTCCACATTCCTCCTTCTTTAGAGAGCGTTCACTCCTCTTCTTGCTCCCCAGATCTATTGTGGCTCTACCTGAGTGATCACCCTATTGCAGGGGTAGGCAGCCCCTAGCACAAGCGCTGACAGTGGCACCCGAGCCCATTCAGCACAACACACATCACCCTCTGTACTACCACAGAAATTGCCATTCCTGCCACCAAAAGCCACTCTAAGTGGCTTCCTTCGGGTGCAGCTGAGATTCAGGGGGTCCCACCAGACCTATACCTTCATGTGACACAGAAAAAAGCTGCCCCGAGTGGCTCCTCTCTGTAGTGTGATGTTCCCCAAAGGAGCCACTCGGGGCAGCTTTTTTCTGCAGCACGCCTGGGAACCCCTGAAAGGAGCCACTTCTTTTCATGCACACCACCAAGATGACTTCTTTCTGTGGCAGGCTTGGGAAGTGCTCCCACTCCAGCCATGACCACACTGCTGCCTTTTCAGGCAGCCGCCACGTTTTTTCAGCAGAGGGGGCCGCCAGCACCAGCTGAGGGCCAGGGAGGAAGGACTGGCACGGGGGTCAGCAAAGGTTGCTGACCCCTGCCCTATTGTAAAATACACCGTGGGCCTAATGCTTTGTGAAGTCACAATGAGGGAGGTCCAGCTGCAGCACAATTAATGCAAAAAACCCCAAGGAGTCCTGTGGCACTTAAAGTCTAACAGATTTATTTATTGCATGAGCTTTTGTGGGAGAAAATCCCACCAAAGCTCATCCGATAAATAAATCTGTTAGTCTTTAAATGCCACAGAACTCCTGGCTTTTTTTGCTTTAATAGACTAACATTGCTGCCCCTTTGAAACTTAGGCCAATTAATGGAGCTTTTGTTAGTCTTTAAGTGCCACAGGACTCCGTGTTTGTTTTGACAATAGATCTCTTCCTGTGTCATCCAGGAAAGAATGAAAATTGAATAAGAATAATGAGGTTATTACATTTCAGTTTACTAAGTGACAGACCCTCTGTGATATCTGTTTAGTCATGAGATCAGACATGTCCACATAGGTGTAAATTACTAGCATTTATTTTGTGCTAATTTTAAATACATTAAGAGCCAGCAAGCTAAAAATGGTAAAAAAATCACAGAAATGTTGTCCCACAAAGCACCAGTTAAGAGCTTTGTACCAAAAGCAATGCTTAGCCCTTTCATTGCAGTCCTAGATATCAGATGCTGTGGTCGTACTGTGAACAGCCAGCATGCGCTATGAATGGTATGCAGCTCACATCAAATCACCCATATTTGACTTGTGAATTCCTATCTCAAGTATCACTAAACAAAAGGCAAATGTTCCTTAGTGGCTACTGTTTGGAAATGTGTGGTGTCATTCACACCCGAGGTTTCCAGGCGAGGAGGAACTTTTCATTTGTATCTTTTAAAAGAACCATACACATGAGCAGCATAATATAAATACTGCAGTAATAGTGAGATCAGTTCAAGGGCTTCTGTTAAGAGGCCCCACATTTGTCTGCTCAGAAGCTTGCAGATTAGACTTTGTAGAAGTCTTCCACTCTGCTTTTCCATGCATCTGTCAGAACCAAAGAGTGGTGACTTTTGTTGAATGTTTTAAGACTCCATTCTCAATTATGCTCTCTAGTCTTTGCCTGCGATGGGTGACTGTGGAGTACAACTAGAACTTGTGAGATTGGCAGTTTCTCATTTTGGGCCACATTTGTGCATACTATAGTTATTGTTTACAGGGGCATGGGTGCAGTAGAAATGGAATTGCCCCAAAGTTCAAGTTGGATTTGTGTTTACCTGTCCCTGTTTGGTGGATGCAGAAGAGCATCCTTTGAGCCCATTACCTCTGTGTGATTATTATACTTGCTGAGGGGGGTGAGGGGGAGTGAGTACATTATCATATTATTAACAGCATTATTAGGTTTCCTCAGGGCAGTTCTTCACTCCACCTTTTTCTCCTGTTCTTAACTAGATGGGTGTGAGCAGTGTCCAAATTATAGAGGTCCCGACCCTCAGGTGTCACAACCCCTCTAGTTTTTCTATGATCAGTTTCCTTGATACGGTTCATGACTATAATAAGATGTTGATACCAGGTGTCTCACCTCTCAGTCCGCATTTCCCTTCATTGCTCCATTGCCCTTGGATATACACCTCTCATGTTCATTTTTTGAGCAGCTGCCATCCGTCTCCAAGTCCCTTTGCACCTCTCAGCTCTTTCATTAGTTAATGACTCGGGTTTTTTGAGAGATGGATACAGGATCAGTCCCTTGTTGACCCTGCAGATGACTCCACTGGATCAGTCGTGGTGGCCTGACACTCCAGGTGACCCCATAATTCTTATTTTTAATACTCACTCTAGGCTCTGTCCTGCTGTTATTGTATACAAGACATTTAGCTCTGAAGGGAGGTGGGAGTTACAGGAAAAGGCAATGATTTCCTTGCCAAAACAAGCGAGATGCACTTTGTACTAGCATTAGCACTGATGGTTTTATTGAACCAGGCAATCCCGAAGTGTCTGCTTCTCAGGCTCACAAAGCAAAAAGCCACCACACCACTATTTTTTTGTTTCTGCAAATACCTCCCTTTTATTCTAAGAGCCGGTGACAAGTGCCAGATTGACTGTTGCAGAAACTAAAGGCTCCTCTGTTCACCCACAGAACTGATACAGCACAGGGAGCAGCAGAGCAAGCTTCTCCTTCCCCTCACTGCACCTTATCCATGACCCAAAGGGAAAATTTCTCTGACAGTAAGTTAATGCATGGTCAGTGTTTGGCTTCTCTGCCAAGTCTGTCAACAAAAGGTCCTGTCCTGCTAGTAGGGATCTTAGTACACATAACAGAGGCACTAGGACCCATAGCCTTTATATACAGCAGTGGGGAGCTATTAGATGAGGATAGATTTAGTTCACTAACTGAAGGTTATTTTTGCCATAGTCAGAGCATGTCTACATGACAAGCATTTCAGCGACACAGCTATAGCGCTGTAGGTAGGCTGTTGTAAAACCCCTTCCATTATCGTAGGAGCTCCAGCAGCTAGGTTAACAGACAGCAGGAGTTAGTTTGGGATCATTACAGTGCTGAGGGCTGTGAATTTACCCCAAAGTACTGCAGCAATGGTGACCTACCTTTTACGATTAGACGAGGCCGTAGGCTTACAGCCTTTCTAAAAATGAAATCTGAGATTCTGTTACAAAATATATGTACCACTCCTCAAATCAGCCCCATTTCTGATCTGTGATCCTCCTCATCATCCAGAACCCCTTATATTTTACCCACAGGGTGTGGCTAGCACAACATTCATGGTGATTTGGTCTTTGGGGCTTGGTTGGGTTGATGCACATTGAGAGTTGTTTTCCAAACAAATAACTAACTTCTTAGGCAATTGAGCTGTGTTTCATTTAACACACAAAAGCAGCAAAGCACATGTTTTAGGCACCAGGACAGACTGAGCATGCTAAGCTGTCAAGAAGAGCTCTGTGTTGCTTGGAAGTCTGGCTTTTCATCAACAAAAGCTGGGTTGATAAAAGGTATTATCTCACCCACCTTGTCTCCCTACTATGCCAGAAAGAAGCTCTTTAGAAGTGTGTGTGGCAAAAATACACTCAGTTTTATTCTCACTCCTGGCAGAGTCCCAAAATAATAACTAACTATAACAAAACCACTGGAAAAAGAATAAGGAGTGAAATGCTCATTTCTCTTCAGATCAGAAGCACAGACAGCTCCCTGGGCAACAACAACCTGATGAAAAGAGCCATGGATAGTGCAGATGTCAGGCCTTTGTTTACTGGAAATCTGGGATCAGACTTGTGCTCTATGATTTCTCTAAGGCTGCAGGGGTGGGGGAGCAGACAGCTGCCATTTTAATGAGGTAGGGCCTGGAGGAATAGCAGATGAATTTTTGCTTTTCTGCCAGGAGCTGTAATTAGCAGGTAATACTTACTCCACTTTAGTCTCCTTGTAATGGTTGTGATCAGATCCAGGGAATCACTAATAAATCTATAATGTGCAATTTAAGAGTTTATTTTGTAAGCTGTGATCCAGAAAAGCTTGGAGGCCTGAAGTCTACACGGCTTCTGAAGTCTTGCACAGAAAGACTGGCTGGCTGAACAGATTGGTATGTTGAACTATAAAGCCTTAACTCTGGCTCATTAATTCAAATCCTAAGGTAAAGGAATGGCCTCACCTTAAAGATATCCCCTCATGCCTAGATGCAACATTTCCAGGTACTTCACCCCTTGCACCCCTCCTCCTGGTGGCCAGTTCTCTGGCAGCAATAGACAATCCCTGCTGGCATCTTTTGGCTCTCTTCCTCGGGGTTTTCTGTTGCTCAGCCTTCGCAGTTCCCACCAAGGCAAGTTAACAGTACATTCCCCTTCCAGGGAAACAAAAGATGCACCTTAAAATAAAACTCAGGCTCCTAAATTAACTAACAGCTCTTCTACTCCCTCTCAGACTCCACCTAAGTGTTTTTTAGGTGCCTGTACACAAATGTGAGGAGCCTGGGAAACGAGCAGGAAGAATTGGTAGTACTGGCACAAACAAGGAACTATGATATAATTGGAATAACAGAGATGTGGTGGGATAGCATGCATGGCTGGAGCACTGCCATGGAGGGGTGTAAACTGTTCAGGAAGGACAGGCAGGGAAGAAGAGGGAAAGGAGTAATGCTATATGTAAAGGAGCTGTATGACTGCTCAGAGGTCCAGTATGAAAGTCGAAACAAGCCAGTTGAAAGTCTGTGGGTTAAGTTTAGAGGAGAGGGCAACAAGGGGCATGTCGTGTTGGGTGTCTGCTATAGACCACCAGACCAGGAGGAGGAGGTGGATGAGGCATTCTATGGACAATTAGCAGAAGCTTCCAGATCACAGGCCTGGTTCTCATGGGGGACTTCAATTACCCTGACATCTGCTGAGAGGGCAATATGGCAGTGCATGGGCAAACCAGGAAGTTTCTAGAGAGTATTGAGGACAACTTCCTGGTACAAACGCTGGAAGAACCAACTAGGGCCCTTGTACTCTCGACTTGCTGCTCACAGAGAAGAATTGATTGGGGAAGTAGAAGTGAATGGCAACCTGGGCAGCAGTGACCATGAGATGGTAGAGTTCAAGATGCTGATTAATGGAAAAAAGGAAAGAAGCAAAACACAAACTGTGGACTTCAGAAATGCAGATTTTTGGCTCCCTTAAGGAACTGATGGGCAGGATCCCTTGGGAGGCTGATCTGAAGAGGAAAGACGTCCAAGAGAACTGGCTGTATTTTAAAGAAACCCTGCTAAGGGCACAGGAACATACAATTCCGATGAGCAGAAAGAACAGCAAGTGTGAAAGGTGCTCAGCGTGGCTTAACAGAGAACTGTGCGGTGAACTGAAACATAAAAAAGGAAGCTTACAAGAAGTGGGAGTTTGGGCAGATGACTAGGGAGGCATACAAAGATATTGCTTGGGACTGCAGGGATAAAATCAGAAAGGCCAAAGGACAATTGGAGTTGCAGCTAGTCAGGGATGTGAAGGATAACAGGAAGAGGTTCTACAAGTATGTCAACAACAAGAAGAGGATCAAGGATGGCATAGGTCCCTTACTGAATGGGGCAGGTATCTTTGTGGTGGAGGATGCAGAAAAGGCTGAAGTGATAAATGATTTATTTTACTTCAGTCTTCACAGGGAGGGCCAGCTCCCAGCCTACTACACTGGGTACAGCAGATTGGAGAGAAAAAGAGAGGCCCTTGGTCATGCAAGGTCAGGTTAGGGACTAGTTAAAGCAGTTGGATGTGCACAAGTCCATGGGGCTGGATGAACTGCATCTGAGGGTGCTGAGAGAGTTGGCTGATGAGATAACAGAACCACTGGCCATTATCTTTGAAAACTCATGGCAAACAGGGTAGGTGCCGGAGGATGGAAAAAAGCAAATACAGTACCTATCTTCAAGAAAGGGAAAAAAAGAAGGATCTGCGGAATTACAGACCTGTCAGCCTCACCTCAATCCCTGGAAAAATCATGGAGCAGATTCTCAAAAGAATCCATCCTGCAACACTTGGAGGAAAATAGAGTCATCAGGAACAGTCAGAATGGAGTCACCAAGGGTAAATCATGCCTGACCAACCTCATCACCTTCTATGATGAGATGACTGGATTTGTTGCTGCAGGAAGAGCTGTTGACGTGATATACCTCAACTTTAGCAAGGCTTTTGATACGGTTTCCCACAGCATTCTTGTTGCCAAGTTAAAGAAGTATGGGTTGGATGTGTGGACTGTAAGGTGGATAGAAAACTGGCTAGATCAACAGTTTCAGTGAGTAGGAATCAGCAGCTCAATGTATAGTTGGCAACCAGTAATGAGTGGAGTGCCCCAGGGGCCAGGCCTGGGGCCAGTTCTGTTCAACATTTTCATTAATGATCTGGTTGATGGAATAGATTGCACACTCAGTAAGTTTGCGGATGACACCAAGTTGGGGGGGAACGGTAGACATGCTGGAGGGCAGGGACAGGATTCAGGGAGACCTAGACAAATTGGAGCAGTGGGCCAAAAGAAATCACATGAGGTTCAACAAGGACAAGTGCAAAGTCCTGCACTTGGGACGGAAAAACCCCATGAACTGCTACAGGCTGGGGAGCGATCAGCTAAGTAGCAGCACTATAGAAAAGGACCTGGGGGTCATGGTGGATGGGAAGCTGGATAAGAGTCAACAGTGTGCTCTTGCTGCCAGAAAGGCCAATGGCATACTGGGCTGCATCACTAGAAGTGTTGCCAGCAGATGAAGGGATGTGATTATTCCCCTCTGTTCATCACTGGTGAGGCCACATCTGAAATACTGTGTCCAGTTTTGGGCACCCCACTATAAAAAGGATGGCAACAAATTAGAGTCCAGCAGAGGGCAACAAAAATTATCAAGGGGCTTGAGCACAAGACTTATGAAGAGAAAGTGAAGAAATTAGGCTTATTTAGCCCGCAGAAGAGAAGATTGGGGGAGGGGTGTTGATAGCAACCTTCAACTACTTGAAGGGGAGCTCCAAGGAGGAGGGAGCTCAGCTTTTCTCACTAGTAACAGAGGACAGAACAATGAGCAGTGGTTTCAAGTTACAGCTGGGGAGGTCAAGGTTGGATATCAGGAAATACTTTTTTTACTAGGAGGGTGGTGAAGCATTGGAATGGGTTACCGAGGGAAGTGGTGGAATCTCCATCTTTGGAGATATTGAAGGGTCAGTTAGACAAAACCCTGGCTGGGATGATTTAGTAAGAGTGGTCCTGCTTTTTCGTAAGGGGTTGGACTAGATGACCTCATGAGGTCCATTCTGACCCTATGATTCTATATTACAGCTGCCTCCTTCTCCCAGCCCCACCAGAGCTTCTCTTTATCATGCCGAGTCCCCAACTGCTTCCCTTCAGCAGGGACAACACTAGAGGGTCTGTCTCCCTCAGGGCCAGTGCAACACAGTAAGCCCGCTAAGCATTGCAGGGGGGCGCCGACGCTTGAGGGGCACCAAAATGGGAGCGTGCCATTGTGGCACGCTCTGATATCATTCATGTGTGCCGGCGTCTGCTGTGCTTGCAGGGGGGTGCCAGAAACAGTAGCGCCAGTTCCTGGTCTGCCTGTTCTTTTTTAGGCCCTACCTCAGTCAGGACTTCCCAGCGGGGACAGTGCTACTTCAGTGAGTGAATTAGCGTGACTTCCTCAAGCACTTCCTGGAGAGAAAAGTTCCTTATTCCTCTGACCAGAGTTCTCCTTTTGTCTGCTGAGTTCCCAGTTCTTTGTAAGTAGTGCACACACACCATTTCACTACCACCGCAGGGAACGCTTTCTAATTAAGCCCCATTCCACCAAAGGGAGGGTCCACTAATTAGCCCTTATGCTGCCAGAGACTGAGAATAACTTCTGCAGAGATAAGGTAGGTGACAGGTTACTGGACTAACTTCTGTTAGAGAGTGGCTAAATCATGAGAAGGCTGAGCCCAGATTGCCTCAGGGGCCGGCCAGCCAGCCAGCTCATGACACCAACCTGGTTTGTTGAGGCATGAAAATTTTAGTGTGCCTCAGTTTCTCAACTGCATTCTTTCTCCTGTTCTTTCGTCTATCTGGTCTCTTTATGGAGTAAGCTTTTTAAGGGAGAGATCATCTGTCACTAAGTAACATCTACGACAATACCAGCCCAAGGTGCCGCTGTAATATAAATAATAATTGCATATAAAATGGGTTAAAAGAACATATAGGTTGCAAAGTCAAGCACACACCAAAGTTAGAAACATAAGAATGAAGAGTTTATGATATCTTAATTCAACCTCCCTCTATAAAAGCATAGCCTTCAGCTTCAGGACCAGGATCATACCAAATTTTTGCCTCAGGATCCCTGCCTCATTTTATAACAGATTCTGTTAATATAGCATGTGTATTTGTTTTATTGGATTTCATAGAGCTTTTTTCTTAAATGAAAGATTAAAAACAAATTCTGTTATTTGCAACTGTACCAACATCCCAGCCTGCATCAACTAGTAAGGTGTGAACACTGACCAATCCATACAACAGGACTATTACAATACCATGAACGAGCTCAGTTTTAGCACTCATCTACATGGGGAGACTGACTTCCACAGAAAAACAGTTAGAGCAAAATAAAGTCACATTTATGCCAGAATACCATAAGGGCAGTTAACATAGCTACAGAGGTATAATTACACAGCTAAGAGTTTTGCCATTCAGTTTCCCCAGGTACACAAGCCTTTAGATTAGAATGCACGCTGCCAGCATTTTACTGCCAACACAAGCAACAGACAAGAAATAGTGATTTTCAAAAGTTTCCGTTTAGATCTGGTTGAAAGCAAATCTCATAGCATAAAAAAGGTACTTAGCTGGCCCCCGGTGCTCCCTTTGCCTGTGGCAAACAATGGAGATGTTGACAGAAGGCAATTTCTTGCAATATCCTGGATAAGCTTTATTGAATTAAGTTAAATATTACTGAATAATATCATTATTAATATCATTGGGGTCAATTGTATTAAAAATGCAATTGTTTGTGTGTCGATATAGGATTGCATGTAATTTTTCGAGGAGCTTGACTAACATAAACCTTGGGGAAGTGTTAGAAACTTCAAGGAGCTGCTTGGGACAATACACATGAAGTGGGTTTCCTACGAAGTAGTTGGGAGACCTTTTGAAACTGTTCCCCGGAGAGAAAAACCTATTGTCAGTAGATCTACTGGCTCCTGTAGATTCCAGGTCAGACTTGAACTGTACAAAGGACAGCCTAACTTTTCCTGATTGTGCCAGTTCTGAGTTGAAGCAGTTGTGAAATTGTGTGATCACATAAAAGACCCCTTTGTGGAGTTTAAGGACCAGTCACCCCCCAGAGGCCATGCTGGAGCTGGGTGAGCTCTGGTAGGTTTATTACCATGCACACAAATTCTTTTATTGTTTTTAATTTGTTTCTCTGCAATGCTTTTATCTAAAAACTAAATAAGCCTTCACAGAAATTCCTGTGTGGTCACTTAACTAGTGGCAGTTATTAATCTCTGAGGACAAAGCAAACAGTTCTGCCTTGGCCAGAGGTCTGCAAACTGTGGGGCACACCCCTTTAGAGAGCACGGAGGAACCTTTGGGGACAGGATTCACAGTCAGGCCCATGCGAGCCCCATGGGGTTGGGGACGAAGCACCATCCAACCCCGCTCTGATCTTGGTCTACTCCCATCCCCAGTCTTAGGTCCTGGCTTCTGACTGCAGCTCCAGCCCCAGCTCCACCCTTGGCCCCTGTTCCACTTCTGGGCCTCACACCCACTCTTCACCATGGCTCTGGCCCCATCCTCAGCCCTAACTGTGGCCTCACTCCCAGCTGTGGCCTCAGGTGCAGCTCTGGTCCTGGTTGCTGAAGGGGATTGTGTAAACAGGAGTAAGGGAGCACCCCTTGTAAAAATTTTGAGGACAAGTGGCTTAGGCAGTTTGTCTTTTTTGGTGGGAAATGCACAGTGAAGGCACAGAACTATTCAGCCTGGAGATACCCCTGTTAAAGAGAGAGATGAAACCCTCCACCCTGGAGATGGCAGCCAGCGGAGGCAGAAGCCTAAGAGTGGGTGCCCTTCCTTGGCCACCATGGGGATGTGCAGATGTAGTTTGCCTTGAACTGTGACAGAAACGTCTCAGAAAAAGGCTGCAAAGTGTTAGACAACCTCAACAGATGCTACCAACTTCCTCTACAATAGTCACTACATACTAGCTGTTTTGCCTGAATCCCTACCCCAGCTTCAACAGACCTTGCATATAGAGGCACAATTCATCTTCTTGCTGGGATTTGGCTTTACTGGTAAATCAAACCATAAACCTAAGTTTCCTTCTTTGATCCAAAGAGACGTGCTCTGATATTCTGGCTATAGCTAACTCCATTCACCTGCTGGCAAGACTCAGCAGTAAGGACCCCAAATATTGAAACTGTATTTCAGCATCCAGGCAAGGATGAGTGAAGAGAACAGCACAGCAGTCCTATGTAGGGTGTTAGTCTGCTGCCCCATTAATGTGGGTGTCAGTCCAGCTACTAGCAACATCATCTCAGCTGGTACTACTGCTGCAGCCTCAACAGACCTGTGATGTCACAGCTTTATTCCACAGTGTAAATAAATAAATACATAATCTTAGTTTAAAAAAATACCCTGAAAATCCACACATTTATGGTTTCGTCATGGAAACAGCTTTATTCATTCCTCTCCGGCTGGCCCTCTTGTTTAATGGCTAGAAGAAAGTTAACGCTAGAATGGTGCTGTCTCCCTGTTGAAGCAAGACAGAGCAGTCAACCTCAGCTTCCTGTCATCACTCGCCCACCTCCCTGCAGCACACCTCAGAGAATGCTGCCTGACTCACTAGGACCTTGCTGCCCGATTCTGCTTTTTGCATTCTCAGCTTCTCCCAGTGATTTTGCCCTCCTACTTTTCATAGTGAAGTTTTCTTATAAGGAGTCAAGTTTGAGGACTATATTCCACTCTAGTCCCAGGAGGGGGGTCCCCATTGGGAAAGATCTGGAGCACAGGAGGCAGAATGGGGAAAACTTACCTTGCTCTTTTGTTGCCTCTACCATGTAGTCTCCATGCCCTAGAAAATGTTATTTTCCAGAATGACCAGTGCAGCACTTTTCACCTGCTCTTTAATAATGGAAGAGTGAATGTCACTCAGTGTTCCACAAAGGGTTGGACTGACTCATGATGGGTTAGACTAGAGCACTCTGTATCGCTCACTAGTAGACCTGAGTAGGGAAAGCATACGACTGCAGAGTTCAGATACCACAGAAGCTACTTATTTTACTTGTACAGCCTTGGGTTTTTTTGCTCGCTCTTCCCCTCCAATTTTAGTGGAAAGTTCTGCCAGAATGTAATGAATGAAAAAGGACAGGTTGATGCAGGAATCAATCCCACTTGCTTATGGAAAGCTTGGACTGTCACCAAAGTAGACTGCTCCCCAGTAATTAGCATCTGATGATGTCAGTGCTATTTAAAGAGAGGAGACAGGGATGAATAATTCTCAGTACCGACCTGCCAGCAAGTTGAAGTTCCTTAATCGTTTTACAGGATGTCATCTTGTATATCTCAGACAGAGAAATGGAAATGTGGGTGTTCTCTTCTGAGGTTAAAAATCTCAGCATGAACATGGATATGTGGGCCACCAGAAATTGCTGTATAATTGTTGATGCCCATCAACTCATGTTACAGGGCCAGTTACTTCAGTTTCACATGAAACAGCAAGCAGCTGCTTCTTCCCAGACAGTCCTTGCTGCCCATGTGGTACATGCTTTGTTTTAATGTGCAGTGTTTGCCAAAGGCTGCAGAGGACCCGCACACTTGTACACTTCCAAAGCCCATTCTTTTCCTCTGGAATACTTGCTTTCTCTTACCTTCTTGTTGGCACTTTCTCACCCAGGCCTAGATGGTTAAGCAAGCAGATTAGTATTGTGGCTGTTCCATCCGTCATGTGGCAAGGGCTGATAGGGACTAGAATGAGTAGATTTGCTTTCCATACATTAAATATGCTACTGCATCTGCTGCAGGAATAGAAAGCCCCCAGGATGCTCCCAACCCACCCCAGAACTTTCTAGGTATCAACACAAGTGTTCTGGGTAATGCCAACAGGAGTCATCACCTTTAACTGAGAACATCGGTTCTTGTATGCATCACCATTTGATCTGCCCCCTTTGCTACAGATCTCTCAGCTACAGGATTTCTTCCTCTTGCTATTCCTAGTGCTGTGCTACGTGCATTATATAACTAGACCAATCACTCTGCCTTGTAAACAGACATTTACTCTAAATATTGAGACATCTGCCAAATAGAGCTGCACTATGCTAATAAAGAGAACTTGATAAATCACCAGAATAAAAACAAGGCTGTACTATGAAGTCACAATTGAAACAGATGAGAGAACAAACAAAAAGAATACTCTGATAATGCCAATACACAAAATAGAGGGAGTGTTGTCCAGTGGTGAGAGCAGGGGACTAGGCATTAGGAAAGCTGTAATTTCTTTAATATTGCAATTGCTTTGCTCTGTGATACTGGGCAAGTTAGTTAATTTCTTTCTTTCTTCTCATTAAAAAGAAGATAATGTGACCTACAGCTCAAGGGGATTATGTGAGTTACTTTGAAATCCTGGAAGAACACTGTCTAAAGAAAGTGCTAATTATTGTTATTAATATGCAAAACTGTGAGGAGCAATAACCATAGTAAGGGAAGAGGAACACAATAGGTCAAGAGAACTTGCTTTGTAGTAGGGGAGGTTGTATGTCAGGTTACACCACCTCAATCAAAAAAACACATTAGCGCCTGTAGAAAGAATCATTTTCATCCTAACATACTGACAGATTCTGGCTATTAGGACAAGGGAATTACTATTCTGACAGACATATGTAAGGATTGTTTTGGTTGTGGGACAGCAGGTGGACAGGGATTACATTGTACCCTTTTGGGAAGATGCTGCATATTGCTGTTTTGGGGCCTATTTGCAAAGAGAACTCCCCAAGGTCAGTAGCTTTTTCCAGAGGTCCCTAATTGGTAGGGCATGCTGAGTGCACGTTCTTATCAAGTGCCTTGTTTTATCTACATGCCTGGGAATCCTGTCAGTCACTGAGTAAAGCTCCCAGTCCTCATGTTCAGAGGGTTTAGGCTCAGCTTGCATAGTGCTGGATCCAATTTCCTAGTCACAGTCAGGACAGGGGGTGAATGTTCACTGCAAGCCTATTAATCTGGCAGTGTTTAAAATTCCTCACTGGTTACTGTAATGCTGTTACACTCAGTGATGGAATCCCACAGGCCCATTGGGGACTGCTTTTCATTTTGAGCTGGTGTGAGTTTTATTTCTTTGCTCTCTCTCTTCCTGCCATACACTGCTCTAACCCTGCCTGTAGCACTCTGTACAGAGAGAACAGTAGGAATTGGGAAATGGTGATGCTTCTTCTGGGTTTTTGCAACCAAATCTTCTAATGTAGGAATGCTCTGTAGTTCCCCCTGTGGCACACAGTCAGCATAATGGCCCCTAGGCCAATCCTTGCCCCTGAGCTCAAGAATAAATTAAAGAGGAAAGGATGAACTATAATAGTGAACCTCTAAATTCAGGCTCCCCTGGGCAGCCGGATGAGCTCCCGTAGAGGATGTTGCTTTCCAGGCATAAACTAAAACAGACTCAAAGATGATCTATTTTATGGTGGGGTGGAGGTTGAATCACTTTCCACAATCCCAGTGGTGCAAAGGTTATATTAAGCAACTTTCCCCCTCTCCTACCAGCTTTCAGAGACAGGCATGGTACTGCTGGGTGATGGCTAAAGGATGCACATGGGAGTCCTATTTCTCCCATCTTGGGGGTTGCAGAGCAATTAAAGGGAGCAAGAAACTGGTGATGCCAAGTTGCATTGTGATATAGCAACCTCACACCTCATAATGCTACATCCGTGTGGGATGTCACCCAACAATACAACATCAGTGCAGCACAAGAGCAAGCATTTCTGCCACTAAACGGGTAGCAGCTCGAGCATATCTGTCTGGTGCGGATGCACCCACTCACAAGCCTACTGCACTTGACAGCTTGAGGCTGCCTCATTTCCACCAGCTAGATTAAGATGTTCATTTCCTCATTTTATCATCAGCTGCTGGTGCATTTTCAATGGTAAACATGCCCATGGCTAAACACACAGCTCTCGTTCTCTCTCTCCAGATGGTGCATTGGACTTTCTTGGTTCAGTGAGGCACTCACATTCAGGGAAGTGAAACAGACACTGACGTAAGCATGACAAAAAAAAATATGCTTCACGCAGTGAGGAAGATGACCCACAAAGTTTTGTGTATTGACTATGGCACCTCCAAAGGAACCTCATAGTCAACAGGTGGCCTACAAAGGTTTAAAAAAGGAGGGGAAGGGCATACTAACCCCCCACCCCTACTCACACTACTTTATTGTGAGCAGATAAGCCCTGAAAGACTTTGGGCTTTTCTTCCATTTCTTGCCTGAAAAATTCATATTTTTTTTTGTCCTGGGAGATTTTACAGTGACTGGAGAAAATTAAATGAAGACTTGATATCTCAAAGTTAAAAAACAAGGAGGAAAAACCTCTTTGTGGAGAGAAAAAATCCCCTACCTATCCCCGCAACCATGTCTGGCCTATTTATTCATGAGGAAGAACCAAAATGGTCATACATGTTTCTTTTAAACAGAGCCTTTGCAGGTCACTTCAGTGTGGCTTCAAACCACTAAAATGATGGATGGAAATCTGTAAGAGCTGAGATCACACAATGCAAACTGGAAATAATACGCAGCCACTTTATAAAACAAAAAGCATTCTTGGCAAACTGGCAGGACTGATAAAGTACTCACCTCTGAATTGCCAGGTCTAGTCAAGTTCTGCCTTGTAGTGACAAAAGTAATCCTCTGTTGGTTATTGGGCATCTTGTATGATGTTAGCTATGGGAGGGGGCTCATTTCGGTACCCACTAGGCAAATATTAACCCACTCCCTAGAGAAGCCAATAATTGAAGAGTGGGCTCCATATATCTTTACAGAAAAGGCCACTGTATCCACCAAACTTGCAGACTCCTTGCTTCTGAATTGTGATCCAAAATTTTAGCGTTCATTTAAACAAATGATTGATGTAGCATTCATTTAAAAGTCATGGCTGCAAAGGTATCTTAAGAAATATAGCCCAAGCGTGACCACAGAAATAGTGTTTTCTTCATCCTGCAGGACAATTGGAACAATGGCTCTGACAGTGGTGAACGGCTCCTACTTCTTCTGGGGCTGTTGATAGTGGCTATGTCTGCACTTGAGGGCTCAGTTAAGTCAACTTAACAAAGGTCAACTTAAAAGTTAAGTTGACTTCAAATCAAATTAAAGTCTATGTCCACGCTGGCAGGCTCTGTTAAATTGACTTATAAGTTGACTGAACAAAGCCTACAGTGTCGACAACCCTATCTACAAGGCATTAAGTTGACTTAAAGTCAACTTTAATGCTTAAATCAACTTTAAGAGCTGGACTTATTAAGTCAATTTAAGTGAGTGCTTAAGGCGACTTAATAAAAGCCCAGTGTGGACTTGGCTTTCCTCAAGTTGACTTAAGGCTCCAGAGTAGACATACCCAGGGAAACCTAATGATAACAGCCTCATTTTAGCCTTGTTAGCCATTTCACTGCCAAAATGTTTTAGTAGAAACATCATGCTAATCTCATGTAATCCCAGTTTGCCTTCTCAGGAGCCCAGAGTTCTATTTCTTAACCTTCCAACTTCCTCCTGACAAAAACATCTTCAGTACAGTTACATGTTAATGCAAAACTCTGCAAAACTTTGAAAAAAATCTGTGGACAGCATACAAAAATATAAAAAGTAACTGTTACTCAGTACATATGGAATTCAATAAAAAAAAAGCCTGTCCAATTCTGAATTTCAATAAAACAGCTGCAAAATTTCCAGTCTGCTCCACCACAGCACTGCAGAATCCAGCAATATGGCTACAGAAGTTGGGTTTAGGGTGCTATAGAGCAAGCGTGGCCAAACTGCAGCTCTGGAGCCACACGTGGCTCTTGAATGAAAAAGTGTGGCTCACAGAAGAATGTCAGCAAATCAGCTTTGTAGGTAAAAGTATATGGCTATATGCCTCAGTGCGGCTCTTGAAGTTTTAATAATTAATTTGTGTGGCTCTTGAGTTCCACAAGTTTGGCCACCCCTGCTGTAGAGTATGTAGAACCTTGCTCAAACACCTCCAAGTTGGTTACTTGAGATCAAATTTTAGGGCCAGCATGCTGGCATTCACCTTGCCTCTCCCTGGAATTATAATGTGACAAAACAGAGGACTTAGTCTTCAGGGCTACACTTGGCATTGTAAGACCATTGATAGAATACTGCATCCAATTTTGGTGTTCTCACTTTAAAAAAAGAAAGAAAAAGGATATTGAAGAACAGCCAAGAGTTCAGAAAAGCGCTACAAGAACGATATGAGGTCTGGAAAACAAGCTTTACACAAAAGACTTAAGAGGCTCACTATTTAATTCGTTGATAAGAACCTAAAGCAGTGACTTGATTGTGCTTTACAAGTACCCTCATAGGGAGAAAATATCAGACACCAGAGGTTACTTCAGTCTAGCAGACTAAGACACAAGAAGATCTAGTGGCTCAAAACTGAAGTCAGAAAAATGTAATGTGCAAGTAAGATGAAGTTTTTGACCTCTGGAATAATTTCCCAAGGGATGCAAGAATCACTGAGTGAAGATCCATGGCCTATGTCATGCAAGAGCTCGGCCTAGATTAGCTTTGTAGGACTGGGAAAGAGAAGAAGGACTAGGTAAGAGAAGAAGAAGTGGCATAATATGCAGAAGGTCCTGGGTTCAAGCCCCAGGGGGTTGGACTTGATGACCTCATGAGGTCTCCTCCCATCCTGTGATTTGATTCGATTTGATTTGAGTTGATTGATTTGGCATGCACAGGGTCATGTGAGAAGAGAGGATGGGGAAAGATGATGAGGGCAGGGAGCTGTCCCTTCTGCTCCTGTGACTCCACAGAGGGGTCTCTTTCTACTGCATTACACTAGGAGGGTCCCAAATGCTGAAGGAAAGGAGCCTGTGCTCAGTCACATGACTGTCTCTCTTTAAGACTCAGGTCTGGTAAGTTCATGGTCTGGTGTTTGTATGTCTTCGTTGTTGAGTAAAGTAAATACTCTTTATTTCAACCACTAAATAAGAAGGTGCAAGTGAATGCAGCCTTTGTTGGTCACTCTTCAGCATGGGCCCTTCAGCATATGGAGGCTGATCTGCACCACTGTTACTACAAGGCTGTGCTGTACCAGTTCCATAAAGAAGCAGAGGCTTTTGTCTCTGAAAGCAGGTGCCATCTCACCATAGATCAGGCTTGCAGATGTAAGTGTGCTGCTGCCAAGGCCTGGTTCCCAGCTCTCCCAGTCACCTCCATTTTGATACCTGCTGTGCTATTCCAGTCCAGTGTAGCCAAGTGACTTATCATTCCACCACCTTTCTGAAATGCTTGATGCTGAACTATGTTTCCACCATGACTGTTATAGGCCAAGCCACACTGCCATTGCCAAGCACTCAAATTCATTTGTTTTTTTACTTTTAAGCATCTCCTATAGATGTACAAATAATAACTTTCACCATTGGCTGAGTATCTGTTTGTTTAGCTCCTTTATCCTGACACACTTTTCCAGAATGTACTACTACTGTAATATCAACCTGCTGTTCCCTCCAAGTCAGTTGTGTTTTCTTCCCTATCCTACACAACAAACAGAGATGCATTTGTCTTATCGACATTCAAAGCAGACAGCTTTGTCTACTCTATTAGCTGTCCTTCAGCTCCTAGCTCAAATAATTCCTTTATCTCTCTATTTGCGACTGTAACCAAAATGGAAACAGACTGCTGGCCTACAAGCTCTACTCAAGTAGCATCCGTGGACTCACTTGTTTTTCACCATTCAGCTGGCCACCTAGCCATTTTCTCCCTTTTTCTAGGGAGGATTTAGTGAGCTTTCTGCTTTCTACAGACTCTTGTCTCTCCAGGGCAGCTCTCACCTGCTCCCTTGCTTTGTTCCTCCAGTCTGTACTCTCAGGTATCCCTCTTCTGCCAATCTCTTGCACACAGCTCTGACCCACCAGCTCTCCTGTCCACCCCAATCCAGGGCCCAGATGTCCTCTTCTCAACCCAATCAGGAGGCAGCTGATGTGTCACAGCTGCACTGGATCTTTCTAAAGCACCAGTGTCACCCAGTGACATCAGTCCTGAGGTGGGCTCACCCAACAATTTCTAGAAACAAATTCTTTCTCCTCAGTGGTTTGGTAGTTCTGGACCCAAGCTACTGTGCTTGGCCTTTGAGGGCTATGAGCTGTTTGCACTGGGTGTGCACCAGAGCTATAACCACAGCAGGGCTGACAAGGCAAAGCCATGGGCAGCCCGGAGCGGCTCAATGGAGCCACTCTATTAAAGGGGCAGCTTTGCGACGCCAGCTCTAAGCGCTGCTAATAGGAAGGGGCGCGTTCTGACTGGAACGTGCCGCAGGCGGCAAAACCCCATATTACGGCTCTGGTATACACACTGGCCATTTGTTCACAAGGCAGATCATTGTACATTCTGTGTAGTAAACCGAGACGTTTCCACTCACCCACCAACACTTTAATCAATTTGCTGCTGCTCTGCTACCTCCGTAGCTAAACTGGGCAGGGGGGCTGTGACTAGGGGCTTCATTCTTGTCTGATTCATGCCCATTGTCCAGTGGCTTTATTCTTCTGCATGGAGATGGAGAGGAACTGGATTTACCAGGAGCAAGTAAGGTAAAAATCAAACCCATTTATCTTGATGTTGGAAGCAAAGGCCTATTTATTGAAGATTTTCCTTACTTGAAGCTATTGACAACTAACTCAGAAGCCCACTGCCTTTATTGCTGATTGCTATCTCTCTTCCAAAGCAAGCTGTTTTCACCCTCACTAGGCCTCTCTGAGCTTTTTCTTGGCAGGTCAGAATTGCCTATTCTAGAAAGTTCTGCTTTGGCATTGTTTTACAGCTCATCTGACAAACGTAAGTAAGCCAGTCAAGGGACTTGCCCAAACACACATTGCATCAGTGACTATGCCCACGCTGGAACCCAGCTGACATTTATGGACAATCACCACGTTAAAGGCCATCTGAGTTGCTCACTCACAATTATCCCTCTCCCCTGTTAGTCATTACAAACAGTGAATCAGAGATTCTTGGGCAGCCTAAAGCCCCTCTGTAAACGCTGTCAAAGGTTAGAAGAGGCTTTAGAGGGAAATCTCCAGATCTCCCTCTTCCCTTGGCTGGAAGAGTGATGATTTATCTGAGCACCTACTCAGTCATAGGCCCAAGGCTGCGTGTGTGAGAAAGGCAGGAAGATAATATGGGAACAGCATTTCACTTAGCAACAGGAAATGGCACAGTGTACCATGTTACAGGAATCATTAGGAAAGGTACCTTGCAGATATGATGGCTTGGTGTACTGGGGCCCATGAAGCCAGGTTCAGGTGTGACTTTGAGGACTTCTAGAGGGAGCTTTAGTTAAAAGAGAGAGAGCATATCTAATGACTCACTGAGATTGAGTAGAGCAGTTCACAGCATTCTCTAATGGACAGCAGCTTCCTTCACAATATAACCATGCATCAAAGTATTTGTACCTACCCATGCTTGTATCAATGCACTCTGGAAAAATCTGGGCAACTATCCCAGAGTGCTGAGGCAAGCGAATGAATACTCAGAGGGCATACACAGAAGCCCCCGCAGAATGTGGGTAAATTCACTCCCTAATATTGTGCTGCGCAATGGATTGGAAGGAAGGAAAGCCAAACTGGTTAGACCCACACAATCAGAAAGTCATGTCCACACAGCCAAATAACACAACAACAAACCAATCACAGTCAGACAGCCATGCAGGAATTTAGAGGTAGGGCACGGTTAGTTATGTTTCCTTAGTGAATACTAATAGTGTTGTGTGTTGACACTGACCCATTTTGAGTCAACAACATCAGGAACCGGTAGCTGTCTACCTTAGGCTAAAATCTGTAGGATGGAAGGGGAATAAGACCAGAGGTGGGGGAGGAAAGGTGTCCTAGAATAAAGATGAAACATGATCTAAATGACAGGACAAATCAAGCTGCTGTGTGTGGACAGAGGAGGAGCCAAGGGTTGCATCAAGTGTAGAATGTTTGGTATTAGGCTTTTGCCATTCTGAGATGCACCTCAGTAACAACCAGCATGTATGGGATGAAGGCAAGACTTCTCTGTTCCCCATGCTTCATTAAGCTGCTAGACTTTTTTTCTGCAGCCCCAGCAGGGTTCCCCAAGGTGACAGAATGGCAGGACATTTCCTTCTGTGGTGAGCCCTCTATAAACTGCTCCAGCAGAAGAAATTCAAATCCTGGTATGGACAAGCCCAAGTGAACACCTTGCTGTTTTGCATGCTGCCAGCCCAATCCACCATACCCTTTGGCTAGCAGGGCTGGGCTCAACCTTTGTGGAAGCAAAGAATGAGGGAATGAGTGTACTATGCCAATCAGGTGTCCGCACTAAGTTCGGCATCAATATGGTGATCCCTGGGAAGGTTGGGGTCACCAGGTTGCCTAAGGAGGGGTGAACCAGCCCAGGTTGGAAATGGAGCAGGTCAAGACTCCCGTGCCGATCAGTAATGGAAAGGAAAAACAGACTATGGGGCCAAATTTAACCCGGGCATAATGCAACTGAAATCAATGGAGATACATCAGGGATGGATGTGGTCCATGGAGACCTAGAAGGGAAGATCTGCTCTCGGTGGCAAAACAGCAGATCCCATTCTGTATATTTAACAGAATGCCTGTTCTTCATTAGATCAAAGAATAAATGAGGAGCTTGTTCCCTGGATACTTGTTGTTTTCCTCCTGTGCTGTGACGCAAGGGCTGACAATTACCCCAGCACAGGTCTGAGCTCTATCAAATAAATCCCTGCTCGTCAGCTAAATTGCACCATGGGGAAAGACTTCAGGAGCCAAAGAGAACATTCTGAAAGAGAGATGGCACCTAGGGAGAAACAAGAGCTTGCTAGAGAACAAAAGGATGTCAGCACATTAGAAATACAGAGTTTGGGTTGGGCCTGCAAGGGGGTTGGAGTGGGAATTCCATTCTCTGGTTACCAAGATAGTTGCCTTCTTGGTACTGATCCAATAAACTGTATGTGGAGAGCTGTAACTTAGATACCTAGTAATTAAAAAGGTTATTATGCAACCTGGACTGTGCCATTAAAATCTTCCCTCTGACTTAAGGGAGGATAAAAGCTGGGATACCCTTCTCCTGGTAACTAATCCAAAATAGACCTTGCCTTGCAAGAAGGCATGTGTCTGCTTGCTTCAACCCTCTTCACTTTATTCCTGGCAGCAGTGCTCTCAAGCATGAATGCAAATCTCAACACTGGCATCTGCATACATATGAGAAATGATGGCAAGCTATTCAGTCTGGCCAGGTTACATGCAAATGACGAGAAAAGAGTGTGTTAAGGAGCTTCTCTTCGCAGATGACTTGGCCTTGGGTGTTCACACCCAAAATGATATGCAGGAAAATCACAACATGTTTTGCTGATGCAGCGCACAAGTCTGTGTAGAAGATCAATACAAGTAAGACCAAATTACTGTTCCTACCAGCCAACAGACAAAGTGATAATGTTAGACCGACACTCTCATCCATGGTGAAACTCGGGAGAATGTTAATTCCTTCACTTACTTTGGTGGCATGGTGACAAATGACAACTCAGCAGCTGCTGAGATAACTTCACTTCTTTAAGCTGCAGCCAGGGTTTTTGGCAGCACCAAAAAACAACTTTGGTCTCAGCATGGGATCAAACTGACTACTAAGGTCAAGGACTACAGAGCAGTGGTAATACCATCTATGCTCTACTCTGTGGAGACACTGTAAAGAAAACCCTATTAAAAACTGACAAGCCTCCAACTGAGACACTTGTGGCAAACCATGAACATCAAGTGCCAAGACTGAATTCCTAACAGACTTTGGCAGAAAACCATGTACAATGGAGAAACGCTGTATCTGAGGCCATTGAAAAGGTAGAAGAAAAATGATTAGTAATGGCAACATCAGCTAAGACATAACATGGCTCGAAACCAACAGAGAGACATCTCCTGCACTCAATGTGGTCTGTATTTCCATTCAAGAGCTAGACCTGCATCTCACCAGGGAGAGTGCTAGCTACTCCCTACTGTCATCATTTGCAACGGACAGCTGAAAAGAAGAATCCAAAATAGGAACCCCTGATACATAAAGCCAAGCTAATACAAAAGAGAGGCTGGTAGAGAAGAGAGGTGAGCTGCCCACAGCAACATCACCAATTTGGAATGATGCCTGGTGAACTGTAGAAGGAAGAATACTAAACTAGCACTTATGCCCATTCCACCTGGGGTCAATGAGTAGAGGGAAACTGAAGACTCTGGAAACATGGTGATATTTCTGCTTCCTGGGTGGAGCCCCCCTCACTGTGCTAGAATAAGGTGGAGAGGCAGGAACACACAAGCATTTGAGCACTGCCCTCAAAATACATTTTCTACGGAGATTCCATCTGCACTAGTTATACTGAAACCTGGGACTATTTTTGGACTCTGTCCAAGAAGTGCCTTTCATTTTACATGCAGTATCATTCAGTTTAAGAAATAACAGGGACGGTTGGGTTCTTTTCATTAAGCACCTGTTCCCCCAACTCTTCTTTGTCCAGGCCAGCCAGGGCAATTAGCCCATTCTAAATGGTAGACATCAAATGTAGATTGAGATCACTATGGAAATTAGTTTACTGGTCTCAGACTAGTGTCACTGATCGTTTGTCACTGAAGCCACTAGACAAATGAATTGACTGTATGGTCTCTGCTCAAGGAAGACCCTGGACTGGAAGTGCAGCTATGGTGAAGGACATCACAGAAATGTGTATAGCACCCAGTGCTATAAGAGTCAAGCTTAGGGCTTGTCAAAACAGGGATGTTAGTGCACATTAAGTCCAGGTGTAAATTTAAAGTGTACTAACTCCTAGTTCGGACATTCGTATGGGGCACTGTGAGTGCCCTCAGGCAGTTAGGTAAATACACTTCCGAAGTACTTTAAGCTGAGGCACACAAAGACACTCAATGTGCAGTCAGAAGGTCCTCACAGGGAGTTCGTGCAGAGTCACTTGCATGCACTGGCTATGATGGACTTTTCCCTGTGCAGACCAGCCCTTAGTCAGGTGCACTGGCAGATCTGTCATTAAATTCACCCCAAATTACATTAAAAATAAAGAATGAGACAGACAAACCCACCCATTTCAATTCAAATAACAGTAATAACACATTAAGAAAAACCTACCATGAGCCTATCTATTCATGGCATGTCCAAGAAAGAACTGTTATCAGTCAGGCACATATAATCAGGAGAAAAGCCTATATATAGTCCTGTATAATAAACTACATCTGGGAGAAGATAATAGGAAGGGGGATGATTCAAAAGAGCAAATAAGCTTGTGTATTTCAGCTAGCAGGATGGCCATTTCCCCTAAAGAGATGCAGCCATCTAGAAAATCCTCTCTGGACAGCCCACTTTCAGTGGTGACTGTTCTGTAGATCAACCCTTCCTCCCCACCAAAATCAGAACACTACTACTGCACCCAGTCAAATGGGATAAATAAACCTTTCTTGGATTTTGCTTGCAGGTGAGAGATGAGCCAGTGCAGGGAGACTGGGGGAAGGGGGGAAAAAAAAAAAAAAAAACCAGAAAAAAACCAAGAGCTCTGTGACTTCACAGATGTGAAATTAATGGGCCAGGCCGAACGATACGCCCCAGTGGAACATGTGTGAACAGCTGCTGGGCTCCATGAGGCGGAACAGGCACCTCAGGAGATTGTTTCCGATGCACACAGAGCTATACATAGTCTGTGCTTTACATCTACAGAATGGCAGAAACCCAACCCCACCATTCACAAGGAGAAGGGAGCACTGCACCCCTGTCATTGCACACAGTACATCTGCCATCCAGGAAAAAGCCACCAGCTCTCTCCCCTTAACCAAACCTCTTGAGTTACTCCATGCCACCAGTCTGTGGGAAGGAAAGTAGGAGCAAACACACTCAAGGGAAGAGGAACAACAGAGGGAGGAAACTGCTGTACAAGTATCACTTGGATCTTGTGAGCTTGGAGTCTCCTTTCTGCTCTGGTATCTACAACACCCAAGGCCACTCACACACACTGCAGCTCCTCAGTGGATGATACTATCAGCACAGGGATGAAAATCCTGAGAAGACATGAGAACAGAGGGATCTCTACAGTGTCATTCATACTCTAAAGTGGGACTCTATATGGCAATGGCTTGGCCCTATCAATTAAAGTTACAGTAGTGTCAGATGCCAGGGCCTGGGAATCCCTTTGATCTTGCATGGAAGGCGCCTACTCCTTTTGCTCTGTAGCCCACTAATTATACAGCAGGTAAAACTCCTGGTGAGCTCCATCATTTATAGGCTCCCAAAATAGCCCAGAGCTGGCTGAAGTTCAGTCACAGTTATACACACCCTTTCCTGCCTTACACAAACCACTGGTGAATGGTGCATTGCATTGGTGTGGAGGCCCTGCGGATGGGGAGCAGGGTAACCCCAACCATTCAGCTGAGTGCTACCAGCGAATGCTACTAGTTTCTTATTCTGAGGATACTAGTGTTCTACTAGTTTCTGATCTTGAGAGTGCAATGCTGGAATCCCCCTTGCCTAAGAACCCCAGCAGCCCTGATCGAATAGATCAGTAACACTTGTGGGAACATGAGGCTGGCATGATGCTCCTAAAATAAGGCTGGGCCTCTCATCCTGTGCATGCCCAGATTTAGCAACAGAAGCCAGAGGAAGGTTCAGACTTTGCTTTCTAGCTGAGCCTATTTGTTCTAGCACTGGAAAGGTTAAATGATAGCTTATACTGGACCCCACTGCAGCAAAATTGAGGGCAGACTGCATGTGGTATACCCTCTTCTCCCTTTCCGCTTCCAGCTTGCACAGACACCTTCTCCACTGTACCTCTTGCATTTCTGCAGAACCTTTTCCCCATACTTGAGTGCTACATCATCCCTGGTGCCATTCCCATTCTTCCAAGTGGAGACCAGAGCAGATCATCCTGACACTGATGCTAATATCTTCCCAGTTTTGCTGTAGATGCAGCCCCTAGCTTGTTATATAATAGGTCTGCTTACAAGCAGCAGATCTCAAGCCCTATTTTTAGCCTCTTCACTCAGCTTCTCATTTTCAAAGCCACCCACTGGAAACATTTCCATTTTATCGTGAAAACAATTTTGCTGCAAGAATGAATTATGAGGATATCAAAGCACTAAAATAAAAATCTGCCTGTGGAAGAGAGCCCTAGGGTGCAGAGTGGGTAGCTCTGCTTTGTTCCCATGGGTCAGACATGAAACAACCTCTTAAAGCTCTTTTCAGAAGAGAAAACAATACAGCAAATGAGAAAAGCAAATTAAAACAGAAGGGAAGTGGTGCAACTGTGTGCTAACGGGATCAGCAAAGTGACTCAGCCCGTCTCTCACATGGAAATGAGTCCATGAGAATCCATCAGGCATCTCCACAAACACGAGGGTCTGTGATCATAGGTACAGCCCCACAATGCCCGAGTCCCTTCCATTTAGGGGCCAATGTTACAGCATCCCACGGCCTATGGAGGAAGTAAACCAAAGGTCCTTAACATAAATGAGTGGGTGTGCAGATCAAATAGGGACGAGCAGAATAAGCAACTCTGTTAGCTAGAGGAAACTCACAAAACACATCAGAAGGCAGCAATGAATAATAGTAGAATCACACCTACGCCCTTTCAATCACAGGAGGGGAAAAAAAGGAGCCATCAGGTTAGTGACACAGTAATACATCTAGCTCAGTACCCAGTTTTCAGCAACGACCACATGAAAACCCATAATGGACAATTATGTAACATCTGCCCAGTTAGGCTTAGGAGAGGAAGAGGAAATGACTGTCAGCAGATGGGTAAAGATGCCATGGAGAACTGACCCACCAGACTCTAGGACAGCTTGTCCAGATAAGGCTGGGACACAATGGCAGGGGATGTTGTGTGGGCTAAACCTGCCATGATACCTTAGGACCATCCGTCTTTAGGGATGTTAGTGCAGGAAGACTGTCACTTAAAAAGGAACATCACACACGTGAAGAGGAGAGTTCAATCTCTGTGGTCTACTCACTCATCAGTCTCTCTCTGCTGAGAAAGCCAGCATGACTTTGGTGACTCCTGACCAGATTCAGGCTTAGAACAATATGTTTTCTCAAAGAACAGAGAGGGATGAACATTACTTGTTCCTCAGTGAAGAACAATCTGTTCAGCTAGTTCAGAGAAACACAAGGTGATGTCTGAGGGAAAGTAGCTCAGGTTCAACAAAAGCTGTAACACTCTGAGATGTGAAAGGAACAAAAAAGTCTACTCAAAGCTCAGCTATGTTACTCTCAGTTGCCCTCTTAGTTGGAGACAGTCACATCTTGGCAGAATGCCTGCTTAGAACTCCCTGAGTGAGACCGTGAGGCCAAGTGCAAGGTCACACACAGGTTGCCTTTGAGTCCACTTTTAGAGCTGCCCAGTTGTATTTGTTGAGTTCCTTCCAAGTGATCTCAGCAAATGCTTCTACTGCACAGATCCCCTGAAGTCCTGCTACATGCTTAGCTTTTCACAAGAACTAAAGAGGAGACGGTGGATGCTGGAGAGCTTTCTCTCCATAGTGTCTACTACTCACTGTCTCCAGCTTAAAAAGGAAAACATCTTCCAGCAGGCAAAGTTTCAAGAACTAGTTCCCCTACTAACAAAGAGTCAGTCGTTCTGCACAGATTTTTACTACCACCTTCTCCCACCGCCACGTTTGTGCTTTATCCCACCCAGTCTCTTACCCTTGGAACACCCTCCCTGAACTGACCTCTGCTCTGTCCTCTAAATCCTTCCTCCAGTTCCACTTTTATCATCATAAGGAAATAGCCACTAATTATAATCCAGTGGAGGAGCCATTGGAGATAATAGATTGTGCTTTATCCCTCTCCCCCAGACAAAGTATATTCTTCTTCTTAGATCGGGAGCTCTTCAGCTATCCAGAAACTGCAATCCCTATTAGAGTCCAGCACATTATGGGTGCTACCAAGAGACAAGACACAACTAATTATGGCTTCTCACTGACCAATTGCAAATGAGGCATTGCGAGTACCATGAAAAGGTAACTTGTTCGTGGCTAACAAGATACGTTCAAGCTGAGTCCAGCTCACCCAGCACAAACCAGGAAGAAGGATGTGAAGAGACAGAAAGGGAGAATGAATACAGTAAATATGAGACTGGTTAGGGTTCACGAGAATTCCTCATTAGCTAGGAATTGTCTCCAAAGGGTTTCCCCACATCCTGGACTATCACTGATCACCCTTCCTTAGTGCCTTAAGATACTGATCACATCAGGAGTACCTCCTTCACTTGCTACAAATATCATTAAAAAAATATGTGGAGGTATTGGGACCCATATATTCATGAAATTCTAGACACAAACTCGGGGTTACTCCACTCTTTCTGCTCAGTTCTTGGGGGTTAGGGGCCACACTACAAAGTAACTGTAGTGGGAATGTGTGTAAAAGAGGTAACATGCTGAGTGGAGTAAGTAAGTTGAATCTTGAGAGGAGAAAGCTGGATCTGTGGGCTTGGAGATCTCAATGGCTAAGGTTCAGAGGAAATGAAGCTGATTTTTTTGCACTGGGGCAAGGCATTGCCATGGAAAGCTTGTCCCCACAATGCCATGTGCTGTGGGGATAAATGGGGTTTGCACTCTTCATGGTTGTCAACCACCTTTCACCAGCATGAAACAAAGAATAAAGACATCTTTGTATACAGACATCCTTACTAATTCCCAGGAAGAAACCAGAGTATTATTACATACGTGAAACAGTGGCTAGATTTCCGTGTCAGTTTAGCAGATTTCAGAGCACACCCAGGACTGAAAGGGTAAATTTGGAAGTAAAATGTGATGGTGACGGTGGCACGGGGATATGATTGTCCCCAAAGTGGCTCCCACTGTGAAATTTGTTCACTTTTTCCTTTGTGCTACTCTGAGGGAACTACCTTGGCTCAGTTATCCCAGAGGATAAATTCTAGTCCAGGGTCTAATGACTGGCCAGAAGAAATGCAATCAAATTCAAATTAGTAATTATTTGGAAACCATGACATACTAAACCCAACTTCTCTCTAAGACAACACCAGCTTGGGACTTGCAGACATGGCATATATTGCTCTCAACTTCCTGTTGCTGGAAAGTCATTTGAATGATGTGCCTTGAGTCATGACACTTCATGGAGTGAATTTGATTTAGATCAGCCTAACCGTGTTCACACTAGTCTAGTAACTCGTCAGGATCAGTAATAACGCTCTGCCCTTCAGTAGCATTATTCAACCAGTTGTCAAAGCATTACACTCAGGTGGGTCAGAATCAAAGAACTGAAGTGATCCGCACATGATCACCTCAGCAGAAAGCTTTCAAAGAGAAAACACATTGAGGCTAGAGAGCATAAGCAGTGGCCAAACCTGTATTGAGAAGCCTGTGTTCTCCTTTACCAGTAGCACAGAACTGTAGCCTATCCTGTCTTTTGCCTCTAAACACACAATGGTCCAATATCCATGCTGACAAAACACAGAGCTCTATCCACAATCAACCCTGGCCTGTGTGCGAGGAATCTCCATAGCCAAGTGCTCAGGAGGCTGACTGGAAATCCTGGCCATTGCCTTCCATCACTTACGGGCACCAGCACACTGCAAGTTTTCCATCTGCCCTCATCTCACCTGCTGCCTTCCCAAACCTACCTGGCATGCAAAATCCAGGTCACCTTCACCCCACTCATTAGGAGCTGCTTACAGCAGGAGTCATCCTTACAGCTCAGCTCTGTGAGGACTCCATAAACATTCCTCTGAGCAGAGCCAAACAATCGACTAAAATCCAGAAAAGTCTACATGCAGCAGGGACTACACCTGAGCTGTGATTGCACAGTGCAGACAGAATTTCATGAAAGCCTCACTGGCCTCATCGTTTCCATGACTCTGGTACTGCCCGGCTGTTGTCTGGATGATACCTGGAAGGAAGATGTTTTATGGGCAGCAGGTGCGTATTAACTCTAGCTGCTGTTGGAAAGAGGCAATTATGGTTAGTTTTGGGGTGTCAGAAAATAAGAACACTCAGGATGCAGGAAGTTGCTGCGTATCTGCTCCCTGTATCTGCCATCCCAGCCTTGTGCACAGACAGCCCTGTTCTCCCGCCTCCCCTCCTCCCAATTCAAAGAATTAGCCTGTGAAGTTAGCAAACAGCCACACTTCACAGTCCAGTGTTACTAATGGCAAAAACCTTCTCGTCTCATCTCACTCATATTAAACTAGCCCATTCTTTCTTGCATGTATTAACTACCCCAGGCTAAATGCAACTGAGCAAACTTGGAGCCTCCCAATGGGGTTTAAAATATAAATATTAACAACATAAAAATAGGATTTAAAGGATTAATTCACATCCAGACCAGACATTTGCCATCAGTCACTTCCCAGTAATGCACAGCAGCCACAATCTGCGTATTGGGTGCTACCACTTTGTGCCCTCCCAGTGGTGAAGGTTGGGTGAACACTGGTCAATGCTCCAAGGTGAATCTGGTCACCTTCAGGGTGTAAGGAAACAATCGACATTTTGGAATCACCTTTGTATATACAGCACCAGGGAAAGGGCAACCATCTCTGGTTAGGGACGGCAGCAACCATTACAGGGGAGCACTACAAGCTATACTGTGTGACTATCCCAAACTACGCACAGTCCTGCAGCAGGGACAAGGAACATCCAGACCAAGGATACCAGACAGAAACTCCAACTCTGCAAGAAGTGCCCTGGGACCTTACTGTCCATGTAGGCCAAAGCAGAGCTTGGCTTTCCCTCCATAAGTACTGGAAGTCTACTTTGGAAGGCCACGGCATGGGAGGAGCTTGTTCTGGCCCCTTCTCCTCGACCACAACCACAGCTGCATGGGGTTCAGTCATTAACATTAGCCTCGCCATGCGTGTGCTCATGTGTCAGATATCAGGCTGCAGTTCAAGCATTGCCATCTCTTCTCTTCCCCATCAAGACTTGTCCCTTGGCTTATTATGGCTTTTGGCATCAGAGTTGCTGCTGATTTGCACCCACAGAACTAGGAATAGGAGAGAAGGGGGTGCAACCAGCTCCTCATTCACACTGTATTCCCCGGCATGACCCTGCACAGGCAGTTAATCCCACCACTGTTTGGAGCAGCGGAGCAACGTGCTGGTTTTTCGAGCATAGAGGTTGCTCGTTGCATGACCAATCGGCTCTAGAGCTTGGAATAGTCATGCTCTGCAGCCGGACTCCTTTTCTGTGCCAGACTCCCAGGGAGGCAGCTCTCCCTCCTCCTCTCTTATATCCCAGTGACACCTTCTTTGCCAAAACTATTGCCAGTAAAAATGTGCACATTAGAAAACACTCCACACAGTTCGCATCACTGGCTAAATAGCCCCATTGGAAACTGAGGGGAGAGAGGGCTGGTTCCATGGAACCTACTGTGTTGTCACAGATTCGGCTGTTGCGCTTCAACTGGAATTTAATCAGCGAACATTATGGAGCTTCAGAACCACAATCCCAAGGTTTGAATCATGGAGGTTAAGGATCATTTGACCTCAGAACAGTCACTAGGATAAGGTGTGGACTGCCAGTGAATCTAGGGTCACAGAGCTAAGCACTCACATGACAGACTAACGTTAGAGTCCTACGCGTTGGAACCCCATGCAGGCTGACAGGGGCTGAGGGTTGTGAAACGGTAGCATGCTCTCAACCTCTGGCGAGAAGAGGGACCATTATTCCCTTACCTCCAGCACTAGAGATAATACACAGAGTCTCAGGGAAGAAAAGAGTTTGTTATATAACAAGAAACAAGTTCCAAAGGGGTAGCTGAGCCATGTTAGTCTAGTCCAGAAAAACAAACAAGAAGCCTGGGGCACTTCTAAAAATGAACAAATTTATTTATCTAATGAGCTTTCGTGGGAGAAAATCCCACTTTGTCAGACACTTCAAAGTGTCTGACAAAGTGGGATTTTCTCCCATGAAAGCTCA
>ML681973.1:23450104-23708508 GCA_007922195.1 Podocnemis expansa
GGACTCTTGTTGTTTCTTCTTTCACAGGGAAAGAGCAGGGCCCTTGCAAAACACCAACACCACCCCAATTTCTCCAATAGTCTCCCTCAAGGAGCACTGAAAGGTGATTGCTGCCTCTTTGGTACTTGGGCGGGATGTCCTACTGTCACTGTTGTTTGTTCAGCCAAGCTGTTTCTAGCTCTCCCACCATCTGTGCATCGTTGAACACTCAAGCAGGCAGTGTCACTCTCACATCAGGATTTGAACCTCCTTTTCCTGCCTGGACAGGCTCATCAGCCAGAAACACCTGGAGCCAGCTGGCAATCCAGGAACAAAGCGCCTGAATCATCTGTAACCCCTAATAAAGACAATAGCCCAGGTGGAGGGCATTGTTGGGACAATCCCACAATGCCCTGCAAAGGACTGTTTGTTTAGCTAGTCTTGGTCAACAGGGTCCTTCTGGGAACAATGGGCTCCTGACGTCAGCACTGGAGCCATGGTGGCTGTGGTTGTGTGCTAGAGCCCCATTATGTAAATATCCCCATTGTTTCCAAAAAAGAAGCTACCATCTCTGCAGAAAGGGGAGATTAAAGGGACAGTCATTCATGCTCTGCTACTGAGCTGCCCTTGCTTCCAGCACAGAGCTTGGACTAGGCCTGTGCTCCTGGAAATAGCAATACAGTCAGTCAATCAATTCAGCTGCAGACACTGTCACAGAGAGACCCACTGACCCAGAGAACAGAGAAAAACACAGTTGGAGGGAGGAGGAGCAGGGAAGCAGAAAGGTGCTTAAGGGTCTGTTTACAGCAGTAAGGCAGGGATCCACTTCCTTGTGCAAACAGCCATCAGCTGTTTCCACCAGGCCTGAAATATTATGCCTGAGCCAGTCAGGGAATGTAGTAGACTCCACCACTCAGGACCTCTGTGTGCAAGTCAGCCAGGGGTGCTTGAATCTGGGGGGCTCCTAGGTTGCCATTCCCCAGAGCTGTTGCATAGTGGTGTGGACACAGTAGCTGTTTGCTAGACCCAGAGTTCACACCTGTGGATCCTCACATCATGTCATGAGAAACTGTTATAACGAACAAGAAGTCCTGTAGCAGTTTTAAAGACTAACAGACTTATTTACGGCATGAGTTTTCTTGGGAGAAATCCCCCATTATGTATGTGTGTTATAAAGCATACACGGAAGGGAACAAAGTGAAGTTGCCTGTGAAACCAAAGAGCTGGTGTTCTTTCACTTCTGAGGGCTCTACTTTGCAACCCTAACAAAGTTCTTTTAAAATAGGGATTTTCTTTAATGGACTTTTCAAAAATATATATGTACAGAATCACATACTTTACGTTCCTCCACTGATCCTGTTTTCTTAGCTGTCAACCCAGCTTCTTTTCTTGTTCCTCCCTCTCCATAAATACATTTTCTATTTTCCTAGTTCCAGTAGTTGACCCATAGGAACACACACAATGTTCCTTTAAAGGAAACAAAAACAAAAAAAAACAAACAAAAAAGCCGTAATCAGTAGAGAAGTGGGGCTTAGTTTAGGTTAGCTTTGTTGCAAAAATAACATTGTGGTTTGTCTCTTTTATTTCCAGTTTTTCACTTTATATATTTTACCTGTCTGAAATACTTTAAGAAGCAGAGAATCTCAATTTAAGCAACTAGTGTGCTGCATTTTGAGCTACATGACCCCATCATGTTGCTGTCTGCTTTGCCTCAATTTAAACTTCAGTTGGACCCAATCTGGCTAAAAATAGTGCCAAGTAACCAATCAGCTTCCAGAAGATGGGATTTTCCCCCTCACTCTATGAAGCAGGGGTGAAGGCAACCTGAACAATTAGCCTTTGCTTTTCAAATGTCTCTGTCCTGTCAAAATGCAAAAAGAACCCAGCAAGTGGTTGGAAAAAAATGCATTTCCATTTTGAAAAAACATTCAAGATGCATTCTGCATCTTGGATATGCCGTGCAGAAGCCATTCATAGTAGGCTAATGGACGTGCCACCTTTTACTAGGACCAGGGAAATCTGAATCTAAAATACGAGCTTAGAAAGCAGGGTCAGAGGCAGAGGATAATTCAGGACTTAAGATCTATTACTTGTTTTGAAAGCTTTGCAGCACCTGTCAAAGCAAAGTGGCTGCCACCGATTGTTGATGTGTGGCTCAACCTGTCTCGCCTGCTCTGTCATGTGACACAGTGGAACCAAGTCCAGGTCCCGGCAAGGAGTTTCTGAAGTTAGATCAGAACTGTTCATTCACATAGAAGAACATTAGGACTGGAATAAACACACAGTTCTGGCCTTTAAAAATATTTATCTTTCCAAGGCCAGCTAGTCAGATGGAAGATTTTATTCCTTTCCTGATGCCACAAACAGTAGCTCTCAAGTACAGCAGGAAATCTAGTGCTGCATGAGCCAGATGATCATAAACCAGATAAATAGAGCCCCCCCCCCCAATGAAGGCTAGAAACATCCAGTCATCCTCAAATGTAATCAAGTTGGAGCCACTGTGCAATATAGTAAGTTACTACATTAGAATTTCTTCTGTACTTCACAAGGCTGACAAAAGTCGATGCTTTTAGGGAAATTTCTACCCCTGCTTTTTATTTTGTTTTGAATAATTAGCTGGGAGATTCATGAAAGAGTTTATTTCCATGAGACTTTGGTAGCACCTTTACAGTTTGCTGTCATTAGCCAGTTTCCCCACGTATGCAGTCATTTAAAGTTTGTGTATCTACTCTCTACTACTGTACAAAAGAAAACTGCCCCTCTGTACAGGTGGCTTAATTACCTGGAGTACTGCAAAAGTACCTCCAAGCCACAAAGCTCCTAACCGTAAGTTTAAAGCACAACACACTGCAGAGACTATATCAGTGATAATCTGATGCTGAGGCTTAGTCAGAAGCAAAACCCTGCAATCTCAGGCAGAGCTGCCAAAAAAATCAACAGCAAGAGAAAAGCTCTTAGCAGCTTCCTTGCCTGCTTTGTGTCACATACCAGCCTTTCCTGGCAGCCAGGGGCTGTTCAACATTATCCCATTGGATTCCTGACTGTCAAAAACCTTCCATCCCACCTCTGCATTGTTTAATGCTCTTTGTGTAACTCCACTTAGCATGGAGATTGACATCACATTAAGGGCCAGACATTAGCCTCATGTAGACAGATAACCATGTGTCAGGCAGAGCTTGAGGGATACAGACAGGAGGAGGGCACCATAGCTGCCATAAAACGATAACAAAACAAGCCTGTGACATGCATCAGCATCTGAGAGATGCTACAACACTACTGGCCTCTTTATGCTAAGATGCGGACAGGCGCATGGCTGCTGCTGCTTGACAGCCATTGAGGCAGAGCTAATTTGGTGAATTTTTTGTAAGTGACGCATTTGCATCACCTGTATTGGATTGTGACCGGCTTCCTTAGCAATGTGGGGGATGTAGATATGAATAGTTCACACTCCGCTAAAGCTGGTTGTGAGCTTTGCTAAGCCACAGGTTCCTACGTTTTCACTCTGCATCTCAGCTTGAACAATGGAGAATGGCACACTGAGGGAGACGGGTCCTGTGCAAAAACATGGTGTGTGCTGAACATGCCATTAAGGGCTGTACCTTAATGCATAAGCACAGAGGGGCCAAACTAAGGGCTCAAGGGCCAGCTTAAAACCTGGAAAACAAACAAGGAGACCTGAGCACTTTGAAAGCCTAACAAATTTATCAATCACATAAGCTTTCATAGGCACAATCCCACTTCATTATTTATTTTGCTGAACTAGAATAACATGGCTATCCCTCTGGAACTTAAAATCTTGCTTTTCCTAATTCCAGTACTGACTTCGCAATCTTGGCAAACTTTTAAAATAGTTTTTTTAAATCTAATTTTATGAAACAGTGTATTTATCTGCTTATATAAATGTACACCCACACCCACACATGCATGCTCCAAGCAGAGCCTCCTTTAGCAAGGGGAGAGGAAAAAGGAAGACACAGCCACAGGGTCTGCTATGGCCTTTGTGCTACAGTTCTAATTTGGGAAGCTTGTGGTTATTACAGTAATGGAAACGAACCCCTGGGATTAACAGATGAGAGTCATAAACTGAGAGCCTAAACACCAATGATGAGGTAAGGGCGCCCAGCTGTTTATTTGGTAAGCAGGCCATGATTTACCTGCCCAGATAGTTAAGTATGGGAGTGGCACAGTAAAGAGGAAAGTCAAGCAATGGACTCCCTGCTACAACATTAGTGTCCTGGCCATTATGCCACCTCTGTGTTAGCAAAAGCAACAAAGCCCACTGAATAATAAAGGAGGATATTTCCTTCTGGAGCACAACATGGTTTCTCTGTCAGGTTTCCGACTGTTCTTAATAAGGGCCCCAGTAGTTACTGGGGGTAATCAGTGCCTGGCTTAGGGGCACCATTCTGCCTGTGTAATCCATCCACACTGGGCTGGTGCCAAACAGGGGCCATGGCAGCTGGGTCATTCATTACTGGGCCTCCAGGCAGCTGAGCAATCTTGTGGCGGCTTCTTCATTGCAGATGCACAGGGTGGTAGCTGCCTCTCATTTGCTAGCAACAGCTGCACAGTTTAACACCAGATTCATTACAATCTTTGCAGATGGCAGCTGTGAATGTTCTCAGTGCCAGCATTAAGGTTGGACTCGGGGCTGTTCCAAGCTACAAGAGACCCACTGATGAGACTAGATATGTCTCTGATGTAGAGGGGTTCCAAATTAATTGCAAATTGGCATTGGAAGTAAGCATTTGAGCCAACCACATACTCAGTCAAAGGAGGAACAAGCAGAAGATGGAATCTTGTTTGAACCTTAAAATATATTATTGATTCCCACCCATTTAGTATCCTGGTTATATCCCATCTCCAGGAACAGGAGATTGCCCTAGGTCTCCCACACAGCGGAGTAGAGCACTGGTTTACTCTTACCTCCTTTTTGTAATAATGCAGGCAGGAGTTTCCCACTCTAGGTAGTCTAGATTCCACATTCCCTCCTCTTGGCTTCTTCCCCTCTGAATCAGGCTCTGTCCCAGGCTTCTCCAGTTTCATTTTATTCTGAGAAGTGGGTCATTTCCCAATCACAGGTTTGTGTTTACATTTAACTCACTTTCTATTAACAGAGCTCATCTGAATGGGTTCATACTTTATTTGACTTGGAGCATAAATATGGCACTACAAAATATTTTAGATAGATTGAAATAAACAAAGACCTTCTCCTTAATGCTTTGTGGACAAATTCTGTGCTTGTAAAACTGAGTAGGATTGCTTTGGCTGGAGACAGGTGGGGGAAGAGGAAGAGGGAGAAGAGGTAGAGGGATGAGACAGGCCCCGTGTAAGTTTTCCTCTCAGTGTTGCTGCTGCATTGCCTGTGCTGCTTCTACCCAGCCACCATCTCCACCTCTCTGCCAGCCCCCTGCTCTCCTGCTACACCTCAGGGCTGATCTGTAGCGTCCTCTGCTATTCCATCTCTGGCTGCCACTCCAAAGACACTCTTGACTTACAACACACTGGAAATTCCTGCAGGAACAGGGTGGTGATGAACCATAGGCCACTATTGCTGCTTTAAAATAGATGTGCCCAATCTCAGAAAGGAGTCAGCTGGAAAAACTATGCTGTCCATAAAACCATTAATGAAACCATATAGTGGTGCCACCATTTCAATCAGCAAAGATGATGTACAGCCCTGCACAGGCAACCATGAGCTGCAAAATTCCTGGTGTTCTGGGCTGTGGAAAGCACCCTCCCTTTTACTCTGTTAATCTACAGCAGGGGTCTCAAACACACAGCCTGTGGGCCACATGCAGCCCCTAAACTATTTCCAGCGGCCCGCAACAATACTGTTGTTACCAATATTTGCATTATCGTTGTACGAAAAGGTTTCAGTGGTGCAGCCCTTGGGTTAACGTACTAGCCCTCATGTGGCCCTCTACTAGTCCTCATGCGGTCCTTGGGGTGATTTGAGTTTGAGACCCCTGATCTACAGTTTGGGTGAAGGTATGGGTGGCTCCAGTCACATAGCTGTTGTATAAATCTGATTCTGTCCCTTCTCCCTCTTTCCCCGTCCACTGAGATAAGAGTTTCTAGCTTAAAGAGCAGGAGGGTGTTCTGCAAAATTTGACAGCTGCTATTTGTAAACATGCAAGCTGAGCTTACTGTTAACTTCATCATCCAGTCAAGTGAATTGAAGCTGCTCCTTTTGCTGGGAACAAGACAAGTTCATGCTGGAAACAAGACAAGGTCACGCTGGCTTGTTGTCTCCTAGGGCCAGTGGAGGTGGAAGTCCAAGGTGCCCAGACAGAGGTGGCAGACTATTTCTAGCGTGCCACATCTAGCAATTGAATGATCTGGAAACTTGTCCCCAGTTATTGCTGGATGATTCAGTGAAGGGATTCTGGGATTAACTGGTAGTGACCAGGGATGTGCGGGCGGGGGACGGGGGACACACAAACAGCACCCCCATGGGCACAGAATTTCTCCAGCTCTAGTGGCAGTGGCAGAGGTGCAGGGGGGAGCGTATGCTATATGTGCCTGGGCTGTGGGGGAGGGAAGTTAAATTTCTGCACACACTCCTGGTGATTGTTCCTGTTAAACCTGGGGAGGGAACAAGATCTTGGTCAATTACCCATCCTAATCCCATTATACTCTGCTGTTTGATAGAGACAGGCCCAGCATCCTTGCATCAGAGACACTCTCTCTTTTTCTTCTCTATATCCTCAAAGTTTTTCTTGCATTCTTCCACTGGGAAAAAAGTATACTTACATCACTACTGTGAGCATCTTGCATTTCCAGCTATGTGTTAGTACCAAGGCTGCAGTCAGGAGAGACACTCAAATTCTCAGCTCCTGGTTTTAGAAGTGGAGAAGAAAGGCTGGTGGCAGGATATTTTCTGCAACAGGCCTATGACTTCAGAATTCATTCCCTTCTAACTCAAAATAGCTTGAGTCAATGGAGCATTAGGGGATGCTGCCAAGGCCATGTATGTCCTTGGATGTAGGGGCAGATTGAGCTGCATAGCAATAGCTAGATTTCACAGGCAGTTCAGCAAGCCAGTGAGCACGAATGCCGGATGAGGTAGGGGCGGGAATGCAGCTGGGCTATTTCAGTCCTTGATCTTGTAGGAACTGTAGCTTTTAAATGATGTCGGAGTGCATAGAGTGAGTGGCGCCTTTCCCATAGCAAAACGAAACTCACTCACACAGGAAAACAGTTGTCTTTATTCCCAGCTTTGATGTATGGCACGCAGGGCAGGACAGCACAAGGCAGAATTAGGTGGAACACTGGCCTGAAGGAGCCACCACTTGAAGCAAAGCTATGCTGATGTGGACGACTTGAGTTCACCTCAGGGACTTCCAGAAAACAAACTCATGTGACAGGGAACCCAACAGGCTGTACCACTGATGGCTGGGGGAGCTTGTAATACAGCTCCCTCTTCTCCACTTGCAGGATAGCAGTGGTGACAAGAAAGCGGCCTGTAGATCAACCCATAGCATGACAGAGGCTGAACGGTAGCAGTAAAGCCCGGAGAATAAAGCATCCCATCTAGCGTATTATTAGGGCTTTGTAACTAGGAATTGAAGGATTTCTTTTCTAGATCTCCACTCTTCCCATTTTCTAGGCATGTCCCTGCAACCTACCCCAGCACTCAGCAAATAAGGTCTGTGCCAGTGATGGTCTATTTGGCAATACAGGGAACTGTTGGCTGAGCTTGAAAGGTCCGGTTCTACACATTGATTAGTTTGTACCACTAGGGAATTCCTCTCTTTTTGTTTCTTTCCAGGTGGCAGATCTCCTGTAGATTCTTTTCCTTCCTTTTCAGTAACAAGAGCGGGAAATGAGAAAGATGATCTGAAGAGCATGTCCATTGGCCACACTTTGTGGGAAAATCTGACCATTATGACACAAAGAGACTAGCATAGGGCCTCCTCTTCTCCTCAGGAGGTTTCCATAGCAGTTCAAAAATCTTCTCAACTTTCCCCACCATCAGTCACTGGACCAGAGAGGCTGTCAGGATATATATCTAGTTGGGGCTACACAGCTGCATTTGGGGCTCTATGTTAAAAACAGATTACTTTGCCACTGCTTCTGAAACTCAGCTTCTGGTTGACTATAAGTCCTGCTTCCACACATGGGCCTACAGCCTTTTTTGAGAAGGACTCCAACCTTCCCCTGTCTGCGTGCAGGCCACCGACCACTGATTCTGCTCTCCTCCGATTTGACTGCATGTGAATAAGCCATAAAGAGGCCTAACGTGCTGCACCCACCTTTGTTGCAATTTTCCTCTCTGGAAGATTAGAGTGCACTCAAGTGAATGAAACTATGTGAGTATTAGCTGCACAGGAGCGTACACAAAGAAGGGAAAAGCCTTAATTATGAATTCATCCCTGGGGCCTCTGGAACCAAAAAGTTTATCACCTCCCCTCCTTTGGTGGTTTTGTTCTATAGGCCAAAGACAGGACAAGGGGACATTCGAATGAGGAAAAGGTAAAATTCTCACATGATGGATTAGGTAAGCTTTGCAAAATCAGCAAGGGCTTATCTGGGTGTTTGTTTACCCTGAGAGGTTGACTCCTGGTTGTGAACTATCTTTAGCAAAATTATTTCACAAATGTACCCAAATTCCCTGACTGATAAGCTCGTAAGGGAAGCTCAGGGCAAGTGTGTTTGGGGAAATTAGTTCAGCTAATGACTCAGCTTTGAATCTGTCTAAATCTTCAAGGATTGAGGTATGCCTGTGCATGTCGATGTGAACATCCCAGCCAGCCAGCTAGCCCACTGCAGCTCCACCCTAGAATTAGCCTTGTGCATAGGCAAGAAAAGCCTGGCGGGAATTTACAGCATTGCCATGGAGAGGACCAGTCACTGGGCCCACTTCACTCTGACTGATGTGCCTATGGAAGTGGAAGCTGGGCCTCTCCTAGCTACACAGCCTACTGTGTATCAACTGTAGGTGCAGACTTTACAGCTCCACAGGGAGATGAACAGGTGGCTCTTTGTTCTCCAGTGACAACTTTGGGCAAGTTACATCTGGTGACAACTAGTTAATGTTCTAATAGGCTGTACAATGGAAGGGCAAAAATTGGAGAGGATTGAACAGGGGTTAACCAGGCAGACCCAATGGGAACTAAAGAGCCACCCCCCTTCAAAGCCCTTTGTAAAAGCAACCCTAAAAGCTGAGCAGCTTGGAAGCTTCACTCATCTCCTCCCAGATGCACACCCATGTTCAACCTTTGTCTGTTTGTACACCCTGCACCGCGCACTGTTCGGATCCCAGAGGCAGAGTAACTATAGTTGATACAAGGTCAATATCTCACCTGACAACAAATGAGTCCTGGGAAGATGTGGCTGGATGACCATGGCATCTCTACACAATCTGAGCATTCTTTGCACACTGAGAAGGATGCTTCACTTGAGCAAAACGTCATTGACATTTGTACAACAGCTGCATATACAAAAAACAAAACACACATTTAGAGAAGGGCCTGGGGAGGTTGGTGAAATGAAGACAGAGGCTGGAGGCTTAGGAATCTAAATAATTTTACTATAGAAACTCTCTAGCTCCTTTTCTGGCCATAGGTAGAGGTTCAGGTTGCCCTCACCTTCCCCAGTCCATTTCACCAAAGGATAGGAGGTAAAAATTTGTCTCCATTTCCTAGGCTGCCTAGGGTACTGAGGCACGAAATGAAACAAAACAAACAAACAAAAAATCTCCAAGTATGTGAGACAGTGTGTCATGGGATGACAGCACCACCAGCACTGGCAACAGGCCCATAGCACAGCGTGCCAAGGTGGCTATGCTCCCTAGCCAGGCATAATGAGAATATACAGGAAACCTTTTATAAAACAACACAGCCACCCCTTTGGAACTTTTATAAAATACTTTCTGTGCCCCTCCTCTTGTTTTTGAGCACTCCTTCAGTTGTGGTTCATTAAATCCACAAGGAAATACAATAGAGCCTGCTGTAACCACTCTCCTGTAGCACCTAACCTAAAGAAACCCCTATTGGCATAGGACGAGAGCCACATCCTCTTCCTCCTAATTGCATTTATCAGTGCAACATAAACATAAGCAGGGAGGAGTCACAGTGGGGGTGCACTAACCCATCCAGCCATCTCTTGGCATGCAGAAGCTTAGTGGTCACCTTCTATTCCCAAAGGGATGGGTAGGCAGCTAGGCTGAGATTTCCACAAATTCCTAAGTGACTTGGGAGCACAAATTTTGTAGATGTCCGATGGGAACTCCACTGGCACGTGGCACTTGTGATTTTAAGTCCCTTAGATGCTTTTAGAAGTCCCACCCTAAGACAGTAGTTTTCAGACCCATGCTGGATTCCAGAAGACCTCCCAAAGTTTACCAGCTGATTGCACAAACCCCACCCATGAATGTCCCTGCTTTCCTCTGCCCACTGGAGTGCAGATACCTCTGTTGTGAACCCAGCTGTTATGCAACAACACAGGACGATGCTATAGAGCCCTTTAAGTGGAGAAGGTTGTGGAGCCAGGACTCAGTAACTAATTAAAACTACAGGGGCAGCTTGGAGAGGCAGAATGTATTCCTCCTGGTTAGACTTTGACCAGGACATCAAAGATTTTACCTGGCACAGCAGTAAGGACTTTGCTTTTACCTCTCATGCCAAAGACAGACAGCAGCACAGTACCCCCTATGGCCTTGCTTGGTCATTCTTTTAGTATTGACGGAAGGAAGAGTGCCAGCAAGAAATAAATTACACAAGTTTATTCTGCCCATTGAAATGTGCCCTTTCTCCTGCCTATAATACCACATAAACACCTCTTTTCCTTTTCTTATATCCATACAGACACATGCATTATTTATAGAATAGGTTGATGCTGATTTGGGAAAAGGCGGAGGATGGGTAAGTTATTTTTAGATCTATTGCACAGCCAGTGGAGAGAAAAAGGTTTTGATGGCTAACGCTGGATACTTCAAACACAGCAAGTCATGCCCAGCATTCAGAATATATTCATTATTCCCGTCAGTATGTTGAGAGGAAAGTGTGCATAAGCCACTTCTCAGCCCAGATAAGACTGGAAGGGGTGGGGATCTCAGAGTGAGGGAAAGAGATGTAGACATGGGTCAGAGTACAATGAAGAGGGACAGAAACATGACTAAATGTAAACCAAACACTAAACCATTGCCTGACTAGGCAGGCCAATTCACAGGACAGTACATCTCCCACAGACAGCACGTGTCCTTTGCAGAACACTGTACAAACATTGACTCACTAATCCATACAATTCACTCACACCTTGGGAATAAAGTAGGTCAGCAACATCCTCTCTTCACAGATGCAGGAGCAAACAAGGACATAAGTTCCTCCCCAGTAATCATCAGGGACCCAGAACTCCTCAGGCCCTGGGCATGGAGGAGAGAGTTTGAGCTCCTCCTGGGGCTAGGTAGAGAACACATGATGTGCCCCTCCCCAAAAGGGTCAAAGTTAAATTTCTGCACATGCCCCTGCACAGCTGAAGAAAGTGATGCACAGCAGTAATGCAGCTTGCCCACAAGACAGGAGTCAGTGGCAGAGCCAAGATTTTGCCTCAGAAGTTCCTGGCTCCTCTCTTGCTCTAACCACTAGGCAACATCGTGTGTCAAGATGCAGCTTTATTTTGTTAGTCCTCATCTCTGAGGTCACCAGGAGTATCAAAGACTGTAGCTAAACTGTTTGGCCTCAGGGAACCAATTAGAGAGGTAGCTATTTCCAGATTTCCTGCCTGAGCAGGGGAAATGACGATGAATCAAATAGGTTTATCATCCATCCTTCTGCATAAACAGTGATGTTATTTTACATTTTCTAATCACGAGTCACAGGAATTCCCCCAAGCCATGACTATTGGGTTGTCAGTAACAATTCACACCCAGCATCTCCTCAGTCCAATGACGCATATGCTCTCTAAGTCTTACTAGAGAGGGTCTTGGAGGTAATATATAACAGACCCACCAGAAAGTCTCTGACAACATGTCCCACAATTCTCTTGGATTCAGAAGAGAGGTGACATGTTGAGAGCCAGGAGATTAAGGGAAAGGGAAAGGAATGTATCAGGATGGACATCAGGGACTGTTTAATAGGGATACTTGGTCCTGTCATGAGTGCAGGGAACTGGACTCGAGGACCTGTCATGGTCCCTTCCAGTTTCTATGATTCTATGACATGTTATTGGGTGAAGAAACAAGGGCTATGTCTACATTGTGAAAGCTAAGTCAACTTTATTAAGTCAACTCAATAAAGTCGACTTTAAGTAAACCGTATTAAGTCAACTTAGTGAGTCCACATGCCTTAAGTCAAGTCAACTTAACAGTAAAGTCAACTTTATAAGTGGACCCTATAAAGTTGACTTTACTGGACCCTAAAGTTGACTTTATTACCCTGCAGTGTAGACAGGGCTCTGTTTAAGTTGACTTAAGGGTCCTTAAGTTGACTTAAACACATAGTGTAGATGTACCCAAGGAAAGTTAACTACACCCCTTGTCTGTTCACCATGAGACATGGTAGGGGAGTCATTTCCCACACTTAAAAAAAGAAATGAGCTTCTCTCTTGCCTGAGAATGAACAGGATCCTGGTAGACTCTTTGGGTATGTCCACACAGGCTTCTTATTTCAAAACAACAGAGGTTGTTTCGAAATATGAAGCGGCATGTCCACGCGGCGCACTGTTATTTCAAAACAACAGGCCCCGTTGTTTCAAAATAACGGCCGTTATTTCAAAATTGCTAAACCTCGCATCTAATCAAAATAGCCGTTGTTTCGAAATGGTTGTTTCGAAACAACGGCATTCGGACACGTTGTTTTGAAACAACACCATTGTTTTGAAACAACTGTTTCGAAACAACATGTCCAAACGGCCTTGTTTCAAAATAACCATTTTGAAACAACGGCTGTTTCGAAAGCAGGCTTTCCCTTAATTCGAATTAACAAACTGTTAATTTGAATTAACTTATTTCGAAATAACTCATTTTGAAATGGGTTATTTCAAAATAATGATGTATGTGTAGACATAGCCTTTGTCATCAGACCTTTCTTTTCACATTGTCAACTCTTACTGTATCACGAATTCCTTTGGGAGCTGCCAGCAACTCTCTACTTATCCCATCATTTGTAGCAGTTTCCAACTCTTCCCTAGGTCATCAGGCAAGATGCTTCTGAGGTTTGCAATACATACACATCATTGCACCTACCAGACAGGAAGACCACCAGAACACACGCCTTGGGTGTGTCTGCACTGGAGGCTCTGTTGACTTAACAAGGTAGACTGTAAGTTGACTTAAAGTTGACCTTATTAAGTCAACTTAGACCGTCCACATTCCAAACTCCTGTTGACTGCCCGCATCCATGCTGGCAGCTGCAAGTTTGACTTAATGCTTAAGTCCATCTTATTAAATCGACTTAAGCCAGTGTAGAAAGAGCCTAGCCTTCAATCTAATATAGTCAAGTTAAGGGTTATGCCCGGTCTTAACAACTTAAGCGTTAAGTTTACCTTAAGAGGTGGTGTTATGAAGTCAATTTAAGGAAGCACTTAAGTCGACTTAATAATTTCCCAATGTGATTGACTTAAGGAAGGTTAAGTTGAACTAAGGCTCCGGTGTAGACATACCCCTTGGGATCAATCAGAGAAGTCTCTGGGGTAACACCCAAAGGGGAATGAGGAGGGACATGATAATAGTCTTCAAGTGTACAAGAAATTATTATAAAGAAGAGGGAGATAAATTGTTCTCTTTAACCACTGAGGACAGGACAAAAAAATAAGTTTAAATTGCAGCAAGGGAGATTTAGGTTAGACATCAACAAAAACCTTTTAAGTGAAAGGGTAGTTAAGCACTGGAACATGTTACATGTGTGAATTGTGGAATCTCCACCATTGGAGGTTTTTAAGAAAACTTTAGACAATTGCCTGGTCAGGTATGGTATTTAGTCCTGCCTCAGCACAGGGATCTAGACTAAACGAACTACTGAGGTTCCACTGCAGTCCTACGTTTCTATGATTCTGACAACTCAGATCCTCAGACTTGTAATGATTAAATTAGATGATGTTCAGTTCACCCACCCTCAGAGTCCTGTCATGGGTTTGTCCCACACTGCAGCATACTGGATTGTTTGCCAGCTTCCTCAAATAGGCCCTGGGGTTGCTAATTGTGTCCCACTGTCCTGAAGCCATGACTTCAGACTGTTGGAACTGCCCAACCCCAGCCTCTTTCCCAACAGACTTAGGATTGTAAAAACAATGTGTTGCTTGCTATCCAGGAGCATGAAGCCTGTCACCAGACTATCCTCACGTAACCTGCTGAGGCTGCACCTTTAAAAAGGATAAATCACTCGTATAGTACCACAAGTTCTCCAGCTCCAGTATGCCCTTTGACACGTGCAACATACAGAGCATGATCTGCTCCTGCTGTCTTGGACAAGATTTTACGGCATTCTACCACAGAACTGAGCCTGGGTCTCCGGCCCTGGAAGGCCACTAATCCTAGTGCTCTAATTTTGTACAGCTCCATTTGGGGGGTTTCAAATCACCCAGCCTGCCAATGTCCTCAGTTAGTTCTTTTGAGTGTATCAGTATCTTAAAACTACACCATAAGCCAGCCATCTCCCAGGTCACTCCATTTCCTGTTAGGGAAGGCTTAGGAGGTACAAAGTGCTCATGTGTGTTAGCATGGCAAGCACAGATGGCAGGAAAATGGAATTTCCATTCCAGGGGAAATTCTGACATTTCAAAAAATTACAATTTTCAGCTTTTCCATGAAAGGGAAATTCCAAAAAAAAATTCAGTTTGGAAGCACTGAATAATTTCCTTGTGGAATTGTCTAAATGTTTCATTTTGATCTATTTCATTTGGACTTTAGTAATACAGTGAAATATTAATGACAAATATTTTATATTAAGACTGAAAAGTGTTATAAATAAAATATTTTGCATGTAAACATCTCCATGAAAATTAATAGAAAAGAGAAAAAAAAGTCAAAGCAAAACATTTCAACAGTTTCTTGTTGCAAATGTATTTGAAATAGCAAGGTTCCCCCCAAATGTATTTCCCAAAAGAAAGACTCTTCCATCAGGGGATTTCAACTTGCTCCAGTGATTAGTCCTTGCCTAGGATGCCACTCAGGCAAGTCAGCAGCCACATGTGGGTATCTGTGACTGACAAGTCCAGGCAGCCAGAGAGCATTCAGTGAGACTAGACAGCTGTAATATATCAGTGTTCAAGCCTAACTTTTCCCAGCTGAACAAATCTGCTCCAAACCAAACAAGAACATTCACAATCTGCTTGTACCATGGCAGTTTTTTGCTATTGTGTCTAAGCATAGATGATCTGAGGTGCCTTCCCAGCCTAGTCATCTAGTCCAGCCCCTGCCCAAAGTAGAACCAACCTCATCCCAGTCAGAGAGGACAGCTAATCACTCCAGAGGGTGAGGAAATTGGTGGCAAAGGACATGTGGACATCACACTGCCTGGCAGAGAACGCTTCCTTAGGGGAGTTGGAGAGCTGTGCATGAATGCACTAGTACTTTGTGTCCTTTCATTTGCCTGTCATTTTTATTCACTTCACTACACTGCTGCCTTCTGGCCCTACCTTGATTTGGTGAGAACCCATGAGCCCAGCAGAGGGGCTGGAGTAGAGCCCCGTAAACTTGCTTAGCCTTCATAAATAAAACAAAATTCCCTTCTCCATCCCCTTCTCTCTCAGGCTTGGGAATGAACTCACCCACTTTCTGATTCAGCCAGGGAAGGGTTTAGTAAATAAGCAATTTGCATGTAAGGAAGCTCTGGCCAAACTTATGGAACTCAAGAGCCACACAAGTGGGTTATTAAACCTTCGAGAGCCACACTGAGGCATATAGCCATATACTTTTACCTACTCCAAAATTACTAAGTTTAAAATTCATTGCACACTTTAATTTTATCATAAAAAGAGGACAAATGTTGATCCTACGAATGTCAGATTCTAATAATTAAGGTTACCATGAAAATTAGGCCTATACAGTAAAAACTTAGCTGCTGCTCAATGTAGGAGACTGCAGGCCAGTGGCCAGTTATTTAAAATCCGGACCATGCCTCACTTCTCCCTGCCATCCCCAACCATGCCGTGCTTCTCCCCACTGTCCCAACCCCCTTCTGAACTCCTAGGCTGGGGCTGCTTTCCTAAACTGATTTGCTGATGTTCTTCCGGGATCCACAGTTTTTCAGTCAACAGCTGCATGTGGCTCCTGAGCTGCAGTTTGGCCATGCCTGAGCTATACAATAAGGCGTGTGTCACCTTCATTTCCTTATTATGGGTTTCTGAAACCTAGGTAATAGGTGGGGCAGTGACTGGCTTTGCGCTGGGAAAATCAGATGTCTGGAAAGTGCCCTCCAGCTTTTGTTGACTCACAGATAGAGCCACCAACACAGTTTCTCACACGCATGCCCATTCCTTCTGCAAAAGTCCATCCACACACGCAGCTTTGCAGCAGAGCACACATGCACCAACCATGCAAATATGCAGGATTATTTGAATAATCCAATCACTACTCAGCACTGGAGCACAGCCAACATATCCCATCTGCATTCATTATCCATGCTAGCAGATACATTCAGTGCAGTTCTGTTGGCCAAGAGGGTGAGCCTAGCTAGGCATGTAAAGATGTTTTCTGGGACACTGCCTGGGTGTCAGAGTTGTCTAGACTGACCCACAAGACAAACCGTATATAAAAGGGCTTTTGAGATTGTCAGCAGTTCACACATTCCTTGGAACTCCTTGTTACCGCAGTGATGTGTTATATAGTGACCAAAATCAGACAGATTGGTGTGTGGTCAGTAAGACAGACACAGCGGTCAGTCTTGTCAGGGCAAACACCTTGACTGAGTCACCTGCAGTGCAAGGTGGTAGGCGGCTCCCTTAGCCTGAGATTAGAATTACCTGAAAAAGCTTGCATGTTGAAAACTGAAACTAAGTAAATCAGTCCAATAGCTAATTGCCTTCCCTGTTAAAAGTCACACCTTATTTCCAGTCTGAATTTGTCCAGTGTCAGTTGCCAACCATTGTATCTTGTTATGATTTTTTTCTGCTAGATTAAAGACCTACCTACTCTCTGAAATCCCTACCCGGCATAGGTGCTTTTACAGCACAATCAAGTCACATCTTAACCTTCTCTCAGATTAGACTAAGCTTCATAAGTCTCTCACTGTCAGGCTCGTTTTCCAAATCTCACATCATTCTTGTATCTCTGCTCTGAATCCTGTCCAGGTTTTTCCAACATCCTTCTTGACGTGTGGACACCAGAACTGGACACTTTAATGGTCTCTCAGAAGTAATTCCACTTCCAGACACCTGCTTGATAGTCCCTAGCCCCTAATTTATATAGTCAGGGATTGTGTTCACCCTCTTAACTATGGCAACACACAGAAAGCTCCTCCTCAGCTGGTTAGCTAGCATGACCCGATAAGTCCTTTTTAGTGTCTCTTGGTTCGGAGGTACAGACCCCCCATCTTGTATTTGTGACCATTCTTTGTTCCCAGGTGTAGGACTGTGCTTTTGACAGTATTAAAACCCATGTGGTTCAGATGAACCCACCTTACAAGTAAGCCAGGTCAGCCTGTAGGAATAACCTTGTCCCCATCAGTATTTACTCTCCAAACATGTGTATCATTGCCAAACTTTAGTAGCAATGATTATAGATTCACTTCCGGGTGTTGGTATAGCTATTGAATAGTACTTGGACACAAACAGATTGTGACAAGGCCATGACAGAAATGCCCCCTTTAGATGACTAGCTCCCATTTACCTTCCTTTTTACAACCTGTCAGTTAACCATTTTTTAATCCACTTAATATCAGTTACCGTGACTCTGTATAGTGTTAAACATCACATTTTCAAAATTTTATTTCCCTCCCTTCTCTCCACCATGTATGCTAAAATGAATGATGTTCAGGGTTCCTCACTGCCTGTTTTTTTCCCCCTTTTTCATGTTTTGTTTTGCAGGTCTAATCTTCCAAAACTTGCCTGATTCTGAAAAGGCTACGAAGGGGCACAGCTCTAGGGCAGGGGTCAGCAACTTTTGCTGACCCCTCTGCCAGCCCTTCCTGGAGACTCAGGGTGGGGACGGAAGGAGGGGGGTGCCCTAGCCATGTGCCGGGGGTTGCCTACCCCTGCTCTAGGTCTTACTTTCTGCCACTTTAACTTTCCAAAACCTCTTCAACTGTGGCAAAATCATAGCACAACACAAAAGAAAAACTAAGTGTTAAAAACCCTCTCAACCATCATTTGTTCTATTGCAGTCAGAGGAAAAAGAAGAAAAACAAAACAAAAAGAACTCCCAAGAATTTGAAAAATCCTGAAACTTTCAAAAATTTCTATTTCAATAAAATACTCGACAGGTGAGTTAAAACACACAAAAATTCACATCAATATTTTCAGTTTCAACAAAAAAGCCATTTGATATGTTAAATGAAACATTTCAGTCAGCTCTGTTGTTCCTTGCTGGACTGACTTACTCTGGGAAAGAGAACCTCTCTTTAGCGGATATCTGGTGTGGGACCTGGCAGAGTTTTGTTGAGGTTATTCTGGTCCATTCTCCTGAAACTGCCCCTCAATGGCTGCATGCAAAAATATGCCTCCCCCCTCCTACTCTCAGCCGGGAAAGAGACAGGACAGCCAAAGGGTCTTCTGGCTCTGCTGACAAAGCAGTGCAAGGAATCTTATGCTGCAGCTGATAAAGAACAAACTCACACAGACTTTAAAACACCACTACAGGATGTGATCCTGAGCCTGTTCTCAGAGTGAACCAAAGCTAACAACTGCTGTCAGAAGACAAGAAAGCTCTCCAATGGCAGCTTGTACCATGCACTGGGAAGTGTAGTATACCAGGAAAATGACCAATTTGAATTAATTGGCATAGTCGTACCAGCCACCTGGATGAGTCACTAGCCAATGGAAAGGGGTTCAGTGTAGCTACCTGAATTTTGACGGAGCGCTGGCTACTAAACTCTCTTTTGGATTGACTGCCCTCCTCTAAGCATTCTGCTTCAGAAGAATCTCTTTATTCATTACTGGAATAGCCTGCATCAGGCGTGAGACATAAGTCTGTTGTCTCCAAGCCCCATCACCAGGCAGATTCAAATCCCACATCCAGCTCGGGATCCTGTAGAGCCAAACCCAAGGTCAGCTACTTACTAACCACAGCTACCCAAATAGTCATTGTGGCAGCAACATGGTTATTTGCAGAAGTCTATAGGGAATAACTGGGCCTGCAGCCTTTCAGCTCTGTTTACAACTGATTAAGGGGGGAAAATTGTGCAGCAAGACCAAACCAGCTCGCCCAGCCCTTACAGGGAACAGGGCCTGTGGTCAAGAAGAATGCTGGGCTAGGCTAGGCCAGCATTGCAACACACTTTGGATCTGTACCAGTCAGTAGGTGGCTGCTTCCAGGATTTCCACTTCCAGAGGGGAAATAAACTAGATGCAACCTATCAGGAATAGGTGTTGTCAGTCTCTATTTATTATGACAGTGTTGCTAACCTGGGCCTGAAACAAAATATTAGATGCTATGTACAATGCACCTCATAGTTTATAATAAGGAGAGGCATTTTCATCATCAGCTGTGAGATTGCAAAATGCAGCTGTGGGAAAAATAGGCATCTTGAACTAAGAAACCCTTTCCTGTGTATATGAATAACTCAGAGAGCCAGGAGAACATGTCAGTTATGGGCTAGGTGAGTATCATGTTGCAAGCTCAATTCTGCAGGCAAACCTGTCACACATGATGCATTTGCTCTCTTCCCATATTCTGGTTATGCAAATTCCCTGATGGGATGAGATCCAGTGCCAGATCTCTTCCAGGACGCCTTGACTAAGCTGCTAAAGCAATGGAGCCATGAGACAATGCATCTCAAATGTGGAAAAAAACAGACAAGTGCCTGATAGGGCTAAGCCTAAGATTTTGCAAGGGAAAAAATTTGAGATAATGTTCATTATCTAACTGGTAACAGATGAATTGTCTCATTCAGTGGCTCAACACACTTCCACTTCTTGGGAGCAAAGGCTCTGCTGCAGCTTCCAACTAGCCATAGTTTCAGTAGCGTCCAGCTCCTTCTGTCTTCCCTCTGCTACCTCTGCTGAGAATAAGAACAAGCCACACAGCTGGCGTGACAGGGAAGGGAGGAAGAGAGATTTGCAGAGGGCAGGTTACTGTCAGGAAGGATGTGAAACCGTCCTGGAGAACAGCTGCAGAGGGAGAGAAAGCAACCATCCCTCACTGTCCACCCTGTCCGCCGCCCACTGAGAACAAATGGCTTTGGTTTGTGTTCTCTGAATCTTTCCTGTGCACATGCTGTAGATTAGTCCATCTGCAATTACAGGGTTCTGCTCACTGAGCAGCCAGCATGGTAGGGGGAGATATGGCCTACCCGCAAATGACTCCAGCCAACAAGAGCAGATTCATACAGGCAGCAAAAAGGACTGGATTCCTGAAGCCAAAGAAGCTAAACACCTCAGTCCCTCTCTGCTCGTCCTGCTCCCATGCCCCAGAGAGGCTGATTGAGAGCTTGAAGAACAGACACCCAAAGCACAAAGGCTGCTACCCAGGTAGGTGCCATGATGGAAAAGAGCATCCTGCTTCCCCTGAAATCAGTGAGAGTTTTGCTACTGAATCCAATGAGATCATGGGTTGGTTTTATGTCTCTCAACAGGACCCCCTCTACAGGGGTCCTGCGGGGGAAAAAGGAGGGTGTGATCATGTAATTAAAGACCATATCACAATGCACAAGAAGGCTGGATTAAGATTAGAGAGGAAATGCCAAAATTAAGTTTACCTAACTTTTGAGGGCTTGACTTCACAACCTTAAAAATGTTCTTTTAACATATGTTTGCTTGTTCTCTCCCATCCTCTGCCTTCTAGGCTATGGGAAAATAATCGAGAAATTCCATCATGTGGCATCATGCTGATACCAATATGGTTAATTAGCAGGGCTGAAGCCTTTAGATCCACTGCACAGACCTCTCTCACTTGAACTATCAGGGTAACTGATAGCAATAGTAGGTTGTCCTCCTCTACGGGGACCAGCATTAGGATGAGACACACACCTTGTCTGTGGTTTCACAGCTCTTTGCTGACAGCACAGGAATGATGAGACTCAGGAGTCAGGGTTCCTTTCCAGGGTCTGGAGGGGGGTGCTCTAGTGAGCACAGACCCTTCTGCCCCATCCCCTTCAGCCAGTCACTTTCCCACCGTTGGCTTCTTGTCAGACCTGTCTCCTTTCCAATCCCCCTTCTTCTTCTCTCCATATCCCTGATTGCCAGTCCCAACCTCCATGCTGACCCAGGCCCATTCTTCCACCCGCCCCAAGACTAGACTACATGGATTTCAAGAGGGCCAGGATTTCATTCCATGGGTCTTCATTTCTGTTGTAAAAACCCTCAAGCACATTATGCAAACTACAATATTACTATTAAAATGAAGTATTAGAAAAACTAGAAATAACTAGGGCAGGTTCATAGAGACACCATTAGTAAGAAGAATTTACATACTTCGTTAATGACAATATTGATATGCAAAAATGAGTTCTGTGGCTAGAGCCATCCCTGGGGGGCAGGGTGGCAGGCAGGGCGATAAGCCAGGGACCTCCAGTTCCATGGGCCCCACACCACCCTGCCTCCCCACGGCACCACTGCCCTGCCTCCCCTACCCCTGCCCCTGCCCTGCTGCCTTCAGTGGGAAGCCAAAGAAAGACTGGCAGGAGCGCAGGACCTGTCCCCTCGGCTGGCCCTCCCCACTCCCAGGGCAGAACAGCCTGCCCAGGGGAGGGATGGGAATGCTGGGTCCAGCTTCTGGGCCAGTGCCCCCTCCCAGTGCAGGGGTGCGCAGGCCCCCCCTCGGCCTATTGACCCCAGCCTCCGCTCCCCACAGGGACAGTCCTGCCTGTGGCACCTTTAAGACAAACAAATTTCTTCAGGTATAAGATTTCATGGGCTGCAATGCACTTCATCAGATACATCGTGGGTTGCAGTCCATGAAAGCTTACGCTTGAAGAAATCTGTTAGTCTTAAAGGTGCTACAGGACTCATTGTTTTGCTGTACATAGACTAACAAGACTACCTCTCTAGAATATTGATATGAAAATTCAGTCTGCTGACAGCCACCTATATCTGACTCGCCAGGGCTAATACTCACCAATTGTTCCAATCTATATAAAAACCACTAATGTGTGTTTCTTGGGCTAGAGAAAGATAATCATTCATTGAGAGAAATGCTGTAGGAGTGGACGTTTAATGGAAGTATGGAAGCCTCATCTTTGGAGACTTTTAAAAATAAAAAAATCCCCAGAGATTAGCACACATAGAGCACTCCTGCTTTGCCTTTTGGCCTTGGTGCCCATGTCGGGGAATGGACAAAGTGAGAGCAAACTCTGGGAGGGGAGGTATAAACAGATGGGGTGGCATGAATTTTTTATTGGCATGTTTCTGATATGATCCCATTGCACCTGACCAGTAGAATCAACCAGGAGGAATTATGCAGTATGCCCAAAACCAGAGCCACTAAAATTTTCATAACACTATGTACTTTGCATGCTGCATTCTGGCCCTCTCCAACCTCTCAGATCCTGCCCCCAAGTCTCTCCATCTCTAAGGGCAGACTGCCCCAGCAGCCAAGCACAGGCCTGTGAGTTCTAATATGCCAGACTCAGATACCCTTAATACATTCATCCAATAGTACATTTACTCCCCTGATGGTCTAACCAGAGGCAGCGGTGCTACCCAGCATCATTGAAGGTAGCGAAATCTTGCTGGGCCAGTTCAAAAAGAAATGTTCTCAAACTAGGATTGCGGCTAATCTAATGCCATGCTCAGAGGTGGACTCTCTTGCTGCTAGGTACTGCAGTCAGGTGGATCAGAGACGGGAGTCAGGACACACAGGAAACATCTACCCTGCATTTGAGAGTGAACTTTCCAACCTCCCTGGATCCGCAGGCCTGTCTCAGTGAGGCTTGTGTGACCCACTAAAAATAGCTGCGCATGTGGTACGTGGAGACCGCGGTGTGGGCTAGAGCTCACGCTCTCAAGCTCACCTTCCGCCTCAGGCTTGAAAACCCAAGCTCCAACATCAAATCACCAGCCTGCCACACAGCTATTTTTAGTCATCAGCCCTTGTAGGTTCTTGCACCCCACAGGCCCCAGTTGCTACTGTCCCTAGAGCCTTAAGGGCAAGAGTCAAACAAACCTACAAGAGCAGGAGGCAGCAGCTCAGTGGAAAAGGAAAGTCCAATGACTTGTAGGCAGCGAGAAGGATGGAGAGTGCTAACCAACTGTGGGCCAAGTGGATGGGAGCCTGTTTCAGAGACCACAGGCCACCTGAGTCAGAAAGCAAGTCTGTTTCTGAGGAAAACATCAAAGGCTTCTGTTGAAAGTTCAGCTCTGCAGAGCAGAAGTTACAAAACCAACACAGCTGACCTGGCCAAGCAGCCTGCCCCTGCCCTAACTACAGATGCTGCTCAAGCAGAGATCAATGCTGCATCCGTGCACTGCAGTTTGGGTGTGTGGTGCAACTCCCCTTGAGCGAGGTGAGGATGGGTGTGAATGCACACAGCACACCCACTGTCTTAGGAGAGGTCCCTGACCTGGGTCTGCTCAGTGGGCAGGACTCCAAGCCTGCATGTTTTCTATGCTTCTTATCCAGTCAACCTCTCTCCTTTTTGAAAATACCCATTTTTCCAAAGGTTTCCCTTGCCTTCTGGGACCTTGGAAGCCCAGGCTGCCTGCAGTGATCATACAAGACCCTCACAACATATATTTTCCATCTGTGGCTCTCAAGGAGCTTTAGAAAGGTCCTTCGTGTTCTAGAGAACACATCTGAGGCACAGAGAAGGGAAGAGACATGCCCAACATGAAACTGCAAGGACCAGAGCCCAGGCCACTCCCAAACTGAAGTCGCTGCCTCAATCCACTAGACCACATTATCCCCAGGGGCTGCATTACATATAACCTAAGATTATGGTTAATAAAAAAAAGGCACTGGAAACCCTGAGTCCCTTCCCTCCTGGCCTTCCTGCCAGCCCAGCTTCCCCCAAGCAGCCATTCTCCCATTGCTAATGAACTCTGCTCTCACAGAACGGATGCGGCTTTTCCCTGTCACTGTTCCCAAAGCACAGGTGCAGTTTGTGCTGATTCAGCCCTTGGACACCAAGTTCTCTGGCAAGCTGCATCTTTAAATATTTACCTGTGCTCTGGGGAGGTCACAGGCAGGCTGAGCTGCAGCAGTCATGCCTGACCGCCAGGCCTTGGCCCCTTTCCCCTGACCACACCTCTGACTAGTGCCAGCTGACAGGGATTTTTTTTTTTCTTATTTAAGCCCCCCCCCGCCCCATCACCTGCCACGAGGGACCATTCCAGGCAGCAGGGCTAGTGACAGCAAGGACAGCCAAGTCTGCTCTCCCTGACTGAGATGGAAAAGTGGAAGCGTGTAGTCTCAGGACCTTGGGCAAGGAGAAGAGAGAGTCAAGAGAGGAGAGAGACAGCCTGGAACAGCGAGGGACAGAAATGAATTCCTGCTGATGGCAGGTAGGGAGGAATGAGGGTCCTGCTCTGAAGAGGATGACCTGAATTCCCTTTCAAGCACCATTCGGACAACAGCAGAATAAAAGTGAGGAGAAGGGAGGAGACAGCCTTAGACTTTGCCATTTTCCGGTGCACAAACAGAAATGAACAGCACCAATGTCACAATATAAAACAGCTTGTCTCCAGTGGTTTGGTGTGCAAAGTCGAAGGCCACCAGTCGAGCAGTCTCGCAGAGTGTGCAACAGACAGTATACCAAGCCGGGTCTCAAACCACCTCCCAAACAGCCATGGCACAGCCAAGGGGCAGTCCCAGCCCCACCATCCTCATTACTGAGCATGGCCACTGCCCAAGATGGTGATTCCCATGTCTTGGCAAGACCAAACAGACCGTGGATCCCTAGACTCATCTTGGTAATTTCAACTTGTTTGTATGCTATCTTGCAGTGCTGAAGTGGGGGAACTCAGACCTCCTCCTAGCCCCTCAGAAAACAATGATAGTGAATTAGAGGATATTTTAAACTGCTGTCACTGCCCCGTCCAATTTTCCCTTTCCTAGGAATCCCTCTGTTTTTCTGGAGGCTCCCATCAGCACCTCCTATATAGCTGCTCACTCTGGGATCTGTCTCTCGTTAAATCTTTTGACTGTGCAGCCAACCAGACTTCCTGTTTATCGAAGCAAGGCACAACCCTCTTGGTGCCAGCACAACAAGCTTTAAATAAACTCTTCTGGCCCACCACTCCTAGCCAGGCAGCTGCCTTGGGGACCAAATTAAACAGCAACAACCAGAAACATCTCAGATATGCCCAAACATTCCCAGAATCTGAGGCAGGAGAGGTGAGGTTGTTCAGAAAATATGTGGGGAGCGGGCGGGGGGGGAATCAACACCATCAAATAAGGAGCCTTTCCTGAGCGGATCTGCAAGGCCCCAGGGCTCTATATTCAAATCCCTGCTGAAAAGCCCCTTCTAGTCATGGCCACATGCAGTTAGCCAGCTAACCACCAGGGCTAGGGGTGCTTGGGAACAGTTTATATTTCTAATTAAAACAAATCCACAAACTCCAGTGTTCTTGGAACCAGCCAGCCACCAGTATGACCACACCGTCTCTTTGTTTTATGCCTCGCCCCGAGTCCTTTGCCCCCTCTCTTAGATTGTAAGAGCTTGGTAGATGGGACTGAGCCACCTGACACAAGCAGATGAGAGCACACTCTGTTCTTCATGGCACACAGTTAGAGTTAAGTTGTCACTATTATCCTTGTGACAAATGGGACTCCATTCTGAGCACATCAGTGCTAGGCAAGTCTACCTGGGTAGTGAAATTCAGTGGCCCCAGCTCTGCAGAGCTTGCATAACTCCCATCAACTTTGTAACTTTGCTCCTCTGCGCTGTCTTCACTGCACCATGTTCCTGTCCACACAGTACAATGCTGCTTGAGGGGGTGATTTTATTACAGCTTCTGACTGCTTGGTCAATCGGGGGGGGGGGGGGGGAACGATCTAATGCAGCAAATTTTTCACTGTCAGTGTAGACATCCCTACTCAGTCCACCTGGATAAGGTGTGCTTGCGCAACACTACACATGTCCACCTCCCTCCAGGGAATAAAGGCACAGCCCTTGCCAGGTAAGACAATGCAGCAGGGAGCTGTACTCACCTTTGCTGCATGGATGTATAGAAAACAGATCAGTAGGCTGGCCAACCAATGAGAAGAATGAGATGATGAGATCAGGACTGGAAAATGAACCAGGGTTCCTACATGCCAGGCAAAATGCTGACCCATAAGCGTTGGAACTGGCCTGCTAAATTGCTCTTCTGGCAAATAACTCCCTTGTTAAGAACAACCAAAAAACTCTACCAGGTGCAGTGTCCCACTGCTGTGTCCAAGTCCAGCATTCAACAACTACCTTCCTGCTGCTGAATACAAATTGAATGGCCCATATTCGTGTCTGGTGTCCTAAGTTCTATGGCCACATCCAGGTACTGAAGCTACAAGACAGAGGACCTTCAAATTTCCTGTGTAGAAAGCAAGTGTGTTTCAATGAGCCAAGTTGGAGGAGGCTCCTGTTACCTGGGGATTTTCTGCAAGTCTTTGCATTACATTTCAAATGAAAAATAAAGGTATTCTCCATGCTCAGTTGGGCACTGGTCACTAATACTAAAGTACCTAAGTACTTTTGTGAATCTAACTCCTCCAAGAAGTCAATGGGAGTTAGGCACCTAGTTACCTTTGTGAACCCCAAAGTGCCTGCCTGATGCAAGGGGCAGAAACACAAAGCCACAAAAGAAACAGGACGCTGAATAGCTACTCTGGGCCAGCCCTGGAATGGCTACTAGGTGCCACATAATAGCTCATAAAAGATAAATTCAGAGAGAAATTCTACAGCCAGGACCATGCCAGTTTCAAATCTGCTGTTGCTGATCATTTGCGCATTGTTTTCTTAACCTGAGAAGCATTTTGATGGGATTCAGTTCCTGTGAGACTATGCAACTAGCATGCAAATCACACCTAGTTGAGGCAGGCCCTGGCAATGTCATAACCATGTTCCGCTAAGTATAGATATAAGAAAATTTGCTTTTTAATACACTTTCGTTTCCATAAACGCAAAAAGCTTCCCAGAGCAGATCAGAGGCTGAGGGGACAGTAAGATTTGATGGCTGTAAGGCCAGAGTGGCAGCAGGGAGTGAAAGTATCGAAAGACAGGCAAAGCTTTTCTTCACTGCAGAGTTAACTTGGGTGATCAGCATCCAAGACAGCCTAACCTGGATGAATGAACCCACACTGCCAAGCTGTACTCAAGTTACCACCATGTCCAATTGGTTGAAATTATAGTGAAGAACAGAATTATCAGATATAGATGAATATGATTTGTTGGGGAAGAGTCAACTTGGTGGCTGTAAAGGGAAATCAGGCCTCACCAACTGGTAGTCAAAAAAGCTAACAAAATGTTGGGAATCATAAGGTAAAGGATAGATAATATGACAGAAAATATCATATTGGTTCTTTATAAATCCATGGTATGCCTACATCTTGAATACAACACGTAGATCTGATTGCCCCATCTCAAGAAAGGTATATCGGAATTGGGAGAGGTACAGTAAAGGGCAACTAAAAGGATTGGGGGCATGGAAAAACTTCCCTATGAGGAGAGAGTAATAAGACTGGGACTTTTCAGCTTGGAAGAAAGAGACAATTAAGGGAGGGATATGATAGAGATTCATAAAGTCATGACTGATGTGAAGAAAGTAAACAAGGAAGTGCTATTTACTCCATATCAGACTATGAAAACTAGGGGTAACCAGATGAAATTAACAGGCAGCAGGTTTAAAATGAACAAAAGGAAGTATTTCTTCATACCACACAGTCAACCTGCAGAACTCGTTGCCAGAGGATGTTGTGAAGGCCTAGACTATAACAGGATTTGAAAGAGACCTAGATACATTCATGGAAGATAGTTCTATCAATGACCATTTACCAGGACAGGCATGGATTGCCGTTTGCCAGAGGCTGGAAGTGGCTGATGGGATAGATCACTTGATGCTAACCTGTTTTATTCATTCCCTCTGAAGCACCTGCCATTAGCCCCTGTCAAAAGACAGGATACTGGATTAGATAGACCACCGATCTGATCCAGCATGGCCTCTCTTATGTTTCACTGGTGTCCCATAGCTCTTTGTGCAGCAGGAAGTTGGGCCAGCCTAGGATTCTTTCCCAGTGAATTGGGGGAGAACTTGTTTTTCCTTCTGAGCACAGTGGGGAATTGTGAGAAGGGGCTGAAATAGTATTAGCATGTAACAATTTAGCCTGTGTCCTCACCATAAATGAACAGGTTACCAGCACCCAAGCTCTAATGTCTACCACAGCTGGGGTAGCTAGCCTTGATTTAGAGCACCAATCAACTCCAAGGAGAGGGGTTTTTTTATGTGGGAACAAGCGGGGCCAAGTAGATGCAACACCCAAATAAGAGCTTGAGGTAGCTTTGCAGTAAACAAGGAGGTTGTGCCAGGAAAGCTGGTCAGAAAAGCAATGGAAGGACTTTAATGAGAAAGTAGAGCAAGAAACTGATATGGAGGCTACAGAACCACCAGAGATCATCACATGAGGACATTTTGAAGTGAAGGGAAGAGACATGAATGAAGCAGGGCAGGATCCAGAGGAGAGGGGGGATCATAAGGGGCCAGGGCAAGCGGTGACAACTGAAGGTGGTAGAGGGTCACGGGAGCAGGTGCACCAGAAGACCCCCATGGGTGAGGATCTGAGGGTTCCAGGTGTGCTCTAGGACGTCAGAATGAGCCAGAGGAGTGCTGGTACAGGAAGGAGGAAAACGTGGGGAACAACCACTGACAGCAGAGAGAGAGGGAGAGGAGAGAAGAGGAGCTGGCGATGAGCAGGCCAAGAGTGTGAACGAATGGGCACAGCCCTATGAGTGGGAGAAGAGGCCAGAACACGAAGGAAGGGAGTGGAGGACATGACTTTGAAATGGATGTTTTGCTCTCTGACAAGCCTGGGAGTCCTGGTGTGCTCCTGGCTTGTAACGCACCATGCTGCTCTGAGGAACTCTGGGTTTCTTGCTATAGGAGATTAAGATGTGCAACATGCAGGCATCACTTCCCATCACCTGCCACCAGAGTGCTCACAGATTAACCTCCAGGATAAGCCAGCTGTCCTCCAGGGTACAGCCGGACAGTTGCCTGGGAGGTGAGGCAATGGAGCAGAATAGGCCAAAAAGGGCAGCAAGGTGAACTGCTGCAGAGCCACCCCTGGGAACAGGAACTCCATGGCCTGCATGAGAGCTCCTTCCTAGCACAAACCAGGGTCCCTCTGAGCCACTCATCTGCAGTAACAGCTACTACATGTGGTATTTGTTAGTCTTTAAATGCCACAGGACTCTTGCTTGTTTTATAGATGTTAACGAATCCCTGTCCAAAAATCACTTACAAGCCAGCCTATCCCTAGTCCCATCTCTAACAGCATGGTGCAGTCCCTGCCTCCAGACAACGGCTGTGCTGGTGGAGCACACACCACACCCATCCCAAGGAGGAACAGGAGGTTAGAAATCTCCCTGCCTGGCTGCACAGACTCAGCCACTTTCAAGCAGCTTCCCTTGTGGAAAGTGCAAAGTCCTTCTGCTGCAGGTTCCTAATCTGGAAAACAAACATCAGGGCCATGGGCTCCATCCAAGCCCTAGGAGCACAAAACCTTTGGACTGAACCTTCCCCGAAGCAGCACTGAGAGCAGCTGGGGACAGAGCTCGGAATAGCCATGACCTGAGAGCAGAAACAACCAATAACCATCTTTGGAGCTTCTCGGGCACAAATGGGCAGGGGAGTATGGGAAACAGGCTATTTGGTTCCCGCTCCAAGACAGTCCTTTAAACAGTTATTACACAGGAATGTCAGAGCTCTTGAGAACAGCGAGGTGGGAAGCCAGAGTGTGCTCTGCCATCTCTTGTGGGGGGAGCAAGCCAAAGGGGTGCTGCAGTCACTGTGGGTTTACAGCTATTAATGGCCATCTATAGCACTGATAAGGCAGGCACCAACATACAAGAGCCTCAACACTTTGCTGCTGCAAGCAAAGCAGCCCAGGGGGAAAGGAACTGTCAGGGCAATTTCCAGCCCACAGAACTAAAATCTTTGCCACCCTAAACGCAAGTCCCCAAACCATCATTGGCCATGGGGCATCTCTGCAGTCAGGGATGCTGTGAGCTCTCTAGTGGTGTGTCCCTTTCGCCCGAGATGGGTCCTACCACTGCTGAAAGCACAAATGTAGTCCAGCTACTAACACTCTGCAGCCCTCAGCTCCAGTGATTGGCTGTTTTAAGAGAGCAAGACTCGGACTGGAAGAGCAGAATGGACACATCAAACTCCACCAGGCAGATTTCTTTAATGGCCATGCAACCCCCAATGCTAGGTCCCCTCTCCAGCCTCACAGCTGTGTCACGATAGGCGGCAAGCGGTGCTGAGTCTAGTGGGCAAGACTGGATCATTTGTTCTTCTCACTACTATGCAGATAGGAGCTTGAGGAGCAAGGCTGCAGGAAAGAGGGATGAAAAAGCTATTTCCTTTCCAAAGTCCAGGAGACGGAGCAGAGCAACAACCTGCCACAAGCAGCAAAGCAAACAGCCAGTCAGCACTTATTCTAGCCACATGCTATGGTCCATGCAGCCCCTTGCGTTCAACCAGACTGTGCAGCCATGGAACCTGAGCCCCCTCACACCACTGAATGGATCAGGAGCGCAGCACCATCATTTGACTCTCCATCTTGCCCTGGCCATTGCTCTGGTTAATGGAAACCACACACAAGGCCTTCTGCTTAATTCAGGCTCCTGTTAATTTAATCTCTCTTTTTAATGCAGGGATCTCAAACACGTGGCCCATGGGGTTCATGCAGCCCCTAAAGCTATTTCCTCTGTTCCATAACGACACTATTGGTACCAATATTTGCAATATCCTTGTATGAAATGGTTTCAGTGGTGCGGCCCCCAGGTTAACATACTGGTCCTTGTGGTGATTTGAGTTCAAGACCTCTGTTTTAACATGATCAAAATCACATGAACTGAAACTGCATAGACTATGTACTGCGCACTGTGTCTGGTATAATTAGTTGCCATTTAATTAAGATGATCAACATTTGGAATGATAGCAAAGCCCATGCAAGACCCAAGATAATTAGAAATCTTCCTAGAGCTAAATGAGCGATGGGAGGCAGCGGTGCAGACGATGGCTAGTGTATGCAGGAGAATGGTGGAAAGGATGTGTGTGGGGAGTTGAACATGTGTTCTGTGGACGGGGGGGGGGGGGGAAGTGTTGCAACTGGGCATTGCTCTGAGAATGTTAATTTCTATTTTCCTTTTTTCCACTATTGGGGAAACTGCACCTCTCAGACCCCAAATCTCAATTATCAGGCTACCAAACCTGCACATGTTCAAGGCAAAGGGACATGATTTTGTGTTTATTAGAGTTGGGCTATGTTTACACACAAACTTTTATTTCAAAATAAGTCATTTCAAAATGACTTATTTTGAAATAAAACCCTTATTTTGAAATGACTTATTTCAAAATAAGGGGAAGCCTGCTATCGAAACGGCTGTTATTTCGAAACAAGGCCGTTTGGACATGTTGTTTCGAAACAACATTTCCAAATGGCATTATTTCGAAATAACAGCCGTTTTGAAATGAATGGGGTTTAAGCTGTTTTGAAACGATGGTTCTTATTTCGAAATGACGGAGCCCGTCATTTCGAAATAAGACAACGTCATGTGGACCTAATCTTTTTTATTTAGAAATAACCAGGGTTATTTTGAAATAAAAGAGACGTGTGGACATACCCTTTCAGTGAGTTGGAGCAGTCAAGAAAGCCCTTTGCGGGCTCAGCTCTGGGATAGCAAGTCTACTCACTTTGCTCAGCACCAGCCCTGAGGGCCCAGGCGCTTACCAGTCACACCATGGAGTCAGGGGGACCCGTGGAGCAATGTTCAGAACTGCCTGGCACAATTACTGCAAAATTTTTCACATAGGTACGGTACAGGAGTCAGAGTCACAGGCCTGCATCAAGCACCAGGGATATCAAACGAATCTGGGAAAATACATGTCTGTAAAAGAACTAGATGAATGGAATCAATTCCACCAATGTTGAGGAACTCAGAGATGCCAAGAGGATGGGTGAGCTTATGGTTAAGACAGCTTTGGTTCATCCTTGCTGTGAACATCTCTAGTGTTCTCTGGGTTATGTTCCTTTGGGGTCACACTCCAACAGCGGGAATATGCTGTGGAAAACCCATCTGTTGCAGCTGGAGACCCTGGAGGAACACCAGGCTGAAGGCAACCCTAGGAGCAGTAGGTACAAGATTCCTTTGCCTTGTGAACCCGTTGAAACAGGGTTCCTGTTTCCCTGCCCACCCCGCCCCCAGCTGTAAAAGACCAACACTTGCGTGGCTCTTTCTGCACCTAAATAATGAAGGAAACAACTGCACAGTCACTTGTGAGACTGACATCAGCTCCATACCCTCCCACTCACAGCCAGGCAGGGAAAGCCCAACAAATATTAACGAGCACAGCATTGGCTCAGTGTCCTTTTCTTTGGAGAACACTGCAGTTCCAGCCTGAACACATGCACACCACTGCATTTGAAGGCCATCATGCTTTGTGACTCACACCTTCCTTATCACCCTCCAGAGACCAGCCAGGCTACGAAGAAAGTGTTTACACGTGGAAGGTTTCCTACAGCGGGGTCATTCTGCCTCCTGAAGCTCTGCTGCTGTAGGAAGTGAAGAGTTCATGCAGGACTTCAAAGCCTCTGTATTTAGGCAACAGCTGAATTCAAAAGGGGATGCAAGACTCCTTCCTGTGGGAAAGAGGCTAAGGTTTTCAAAGGTCTCCTTTAAAAGCTTTCTTCTACTACCGTGCTTAGATCCCCAGGGTCTTCATGGGCCTGGGGTGGTTTGTCTTGTTTTATGCCATTCGACTTTGAACAATCAAGACCCGCTCAGAAGATTCAGATGCCATGTGAAACAAGTTTGTCCTGGCAAATGGCCATTGACCTGGCTGATGGCAGGGGAATCCAGCAAAGATGCAGGAACATGCTGCTGACTGAGTGAAAAAGTTTTGGGAAAACAAAATCTTCCATTGGCTTCAGCACGTGTTCCTGGACTCCTAAAGTGTAAGAAACTGCAAACATAACTCGATGTGGCCATAGCCATTTGCAGCCAAAATGCTGCACAACAGGGAAAGGCATAAAATTCAGTAAATATTGGTCATCTTAGGTGAGACTGCATCTCATTAGACTACATGACCGAGTAAAAAGATCTCATTTTATTATAGTCTCTGCCACTTATGCGTTATGTAAGCTACAGGTAGTCACTCCAGATTTCTGTAACTGAAATTATATTTACCCCTTCCCACCCAGTGAGGCAGTTAATGAATATCTGTAAAGTGCTTTGAGATCCTCAGACGGACAGTGCCAGAGAAGGCTAAAATGTTCTGATTAAATACAAGCAGTGCAGAGCTGGATCATTCAGGACCAGGAAAGCGTGAGCTTGTCTTTTCAGTATGGCATTTATTTGTGTCAGAGAACATGTGGGGAAGAGGAGTCACAGGTGACTCCCAACTTGCAAGTTTGAACATTGAGAGAGATGATGGTGGCAACAGCAGTGGAGAAAGGGGGAAGAGGAAGATAACAAGGAGTTTCTTTTCTTCGGGATGAGCTTGAGATGATGGCTGGGCATCCAAGGCAATGTGCCAGCAAGAGTTAAGACTGAATGGCTGTAAGATAGAGATGTGTGGGAAGGTGAATGTGTGAATTATCAACAAAGAGAATCTCACTGCAGAGGTGCATCAGACAATGCCACCCAAAGATAAAGTAGAGGGGACGAGGGGAAGGATCAACCAAAGGAGGTTGTGGAAGAGCAGCCAATGAGATAAGACCAAGAGAAAATGGAGCCATGAAAGCCAAGGGACAGTGGGCTTCAAGGAAGAGGAAGCTAATATTTGTATAGCACTTATAGGACCTCAAGCACAGCAAAGTGCTTAGCAACATTATTCCCACTCAGAATGACGCCACTCCCCATGAGTCCCTAACATGCAGGCCAAGTGGTCTGTCAGTCCCAGGTAAGAGAAACACCTTGCATCATCTCCAGCAGCAGGTGGTCTCTGGTGTAGACACCCAGGAGGAATCAGAGTGCCATGATGGAAAAATGAACAAGGTGACAGAGTGGATTAATCCTCTTCCACGCCAGGGAACATGGGTCAGCTCACAAATGAGGTGGTCTTTCTTTGCACTCCGTTGAACACCTGCACCCCAAACAAACAGAGCCACCAGAGTTTGAGGATAAAGGACCTGCAGCCTAAGATCACCTATGGGAAGAGAAGGAATTGGAGGTACAAAAGTTGTTCCCACTTCAACTGTTCTATAACCATAGGAATAGCTGAAGGCTGCTTGGCAAAAATGTAAACAACATTTGTGCCAAAAACAAATCTTGAAAATTAGCATGCTTGAGAGGCTGTGCTCAGAGGGCCAGGACTTGAACAGGAGGCTGTTTAAAAGTGAGAACTGAGAGGTACTGGAGCAGCTGAAGGGCTGGGCTCATAGAGTACAGAAGTAGAAATGCAGCTGGCTCAGAACTGGGGTGCAGGGCAGCTGTGTCACACTCATTTGCACAGTGTCTGGCTCCGGCCTGCACCTCACACACCACTCACTTTCAAGAACACTAAACATTAGAGGCCTGAAAACCTACCAGAAATTGTCTGGATGGGTCATTCACACTAGTCATGCAATAGGAGAAAGGTTTCCAGTGGTACGTGCTTGATACTGTGCAATGCTTTGTATACTCCAGAGCGGTGGTTTCCAACCTGTGGTCCACGAACCGCTGGGGGGCCACAGAGTCACTTGGAGGGGTCCACAGGCATGCTGGGAGCTGGAGCTGGACAACGCTGGTGGCAGGAGCAAGGCACCAGTGGCACCATTCAGACAATGGCAGGGATTTGCTCTGCCCCAGGCTGGGAGTTTTTAAAACTCCCCCACCACCTTAAGCGTGTTCAGATCATGCTCAGGGCCAGAGGAGCAGCCTGTGGCATGACCACTTCCAGCTTGGGTGGCCAGGAAATGGGGCCCTGGCTGGGTGGGGTTGGGCTCAGGGACAGGAAGCTGGGAAGAGGGTGCACAGGGGGGTCAGCATGGGGCAGAGGAGGAAGCTGGTGGCAGGGCAGGGGAGTTAGGTTGGAGCTTGGGGTGATTCGGGGCTGGACCCTGCTGCGGGTGCCACTGACCCCATTGGCGCCCCCTTGCTGTGGCTTTACTACTCAGGAGCAGAGGGCCAGACCCCACCGTGGCTCTGCCGCTCCACAACAGGTCCAGACCCCCCTGGCAGCCCCCCCGCCACAGCTCTGCTGCTCCACGGCACAGCACGGATTCTGCCACCTCGGGCTGGATTCTAGCTGCGGCAGCGACATGCCATCCCACATGCATCCAGGGGGCTATAAAGCTTTTTTCTATAGAAAAGGGGTCCCCAACCTTTAAAAGGTTGGGAATCACTTGTCCAGAGCTTAATCACTCTCAGCCTAAAAGATAGCAACCCCATTACTGACACCCCCACCTCAGGATTTTAAAAAGAAACCCTGCAAAGGAGTTCTAGATAATCCATAAGGGGAAGGCAGGGCAGACTAAGACATGCTGAGGCTCTAAGCTGTGTCAAGAATCAGAGGCCCCATACTATAAAATATAAAGAGAATAAAGTGTATTACTTTATAACAGGAAGTGTAATGAAAAAATACAAAAGATAAGCCATATTTGCATATATACATAGGCAAAGATGCAACAAAAAACTACATAAAACATACTTCTTACAAAAAGCCCTATCTGCATTATCAAATATCGTACCAAAAAATCTTATTAGTTATCTCCAGCATATTTAGAGGCCCCTCATAGTGTGAGGCCCAAAGCCATGGCTTGCAAGGCTGGTGCCAAGGAAAGGGAGAAGGACAGCTAAACTTCTACCAGAAAACTGAGTTTAAGTGACCTGGCTTTTGGGACATCAGCTGAGGAACCACTGTGTAAAAGGTCATATTCTCTTAAGTATCATCTTCCATTTCTTTACGAGCACTACCTGAAACACTTACAGCACCACCCTGTCATCCAGCCAACCTGAAATCTTTGTAACTCTCAGTGTACGTGAGGGAGGCAGAGACACAGTGTGCATATGCCCTGGATATAAACACTGGAGGAGGATTTATGGGAGTTTTCCTGGCTGCAGACTTCTGTTTGTATTGTTGGGTAATGTTGGCAAGGTAGTGAGAACTAAATAAAGTCTCTTGAGAGGATATGCTGCTGTTGCATATTCTTTAGAATGAGGCTTGATCTGCCTGAGCTTTGAGAATTAGGAGCATGTACAGGTTTTAAACAAGCAAGATCAATTTATACTTCAGAAAAACAAGGAGTCCTGTGGCACTTAGACTAACAAATATATTTATTGCATGAGCTTCCATGGGAGAAAATCCCACTGTCAGACACCTTTCTTCTCCCATGAAAGCTCATGCAATAAATATATTTGTTAGTGTTTTAAGTGCCACAGGACTCCTTGTTTGTCTGTCTTACTGAACTAGACTAACACTGCTGCCCCTTTGGATCTTTATACTTCAGGAAGCACACGGTGCCTCGGATTCCTTATAAAGATGTTCTATTTTATTAGGCACAAAGACAACCAGCTAACCAGTTCACAGGCAGCTCCCTTCTCAGCAGTTCCCATACCCTACTTCTGCACAGCTCTCTTTAGACAAGAAATACACTGTAGCCTAAAACATTAATTGCAAGAGAATCATCAAGGGTGCACAACAGAGAAGGGGACTGCCACTTAGCTCTGGTGCACACAAGAGCCAATAAACCTGGAGTTTCTGGATTATACTGATGTCACACCTAAATGGGAGAGTCTTAGGGCTACCTAAAGGGCCATTTGAAGCATGTGAGATGATTTAGGTCTTAAACCCAAACATGAAGAAACACTGCTACAAAGAAAAGAGAACTGGTTTAATTAGGGGCTGTTCAATGCCCTACTCTGCCTATTTCCCCTACCTTCCCTCACCCACCACTCTTTCACAACTCCAGCTTCCACTGTCCATTTGTCCACCACTCACAAAACCACCTCCATGCCTTCTCCCACACTGCACCTTGCACACAGAGGTCAGGTCTACACTAGAGACTTCTGCCAGCATAGCCATGTTGGTCATGGGGGTGAAGACATGGGACCCCTACCTGGCAGAGCTGTTCAGGCTCTGTGTAGATGTGGTTATACCAGCAAAACTGAATTTTGCCAGTTTATTTCACCCATGCCACAACTGAAGCCCTTCCCACTCCCAGCCTTGGTCCCAGAATCATCTCTTGGAAATCCCTCCTGCTCTACCGCTATACAGCGGAGATTCATAAACATCCAAGCGGTAACCTCTGACTTTCCCATCACTGACCCAAGAACACAATGCTATGACTCTCATGAAAATGGACTGGGCCAACTGATGTAGATCTAGCTGATGATGCATTAATTTCTTCCTCAGATGTTCTGAAGGTTCTAAGAAGTGGAGCAAGTCAGTGTTGGACTAAAGAAACTCAACTGTAGATTTGCAGTTGCAGGAGGAAATCTTGGTGGAGGGAAGCCAATGGAAGTGGTACCTTTGACTTCCACAGGGGTCAGGATTTCAAGGATACTAATACTGTTAGTGAGTGCCAAACTTCCAGGAGTCAAACCAACAGGTTCTTTCCAGATAACGGTTGTGTAACATTTTACTCCAGCGACCCGTTTATTCCTGGGGGCAGGGTTTGTTCTGTGCCCCTGTTTGGGTCATTGCCATTACAGCTGAAGGACTCTGTCCCAGGTTTGCCGTCAGGAGGTTGGGATCTTGCAGCGAGTGCTACAATATACGATTCCGGTGGCATCAATACTAAGATCAAGCCAGTCTTTTAAAATTGATGAAATGCTGCCACCTGTTAGTGACAACAGGAACTGACAATTTCTTGGATTCCACCTCTGAATCTTTGGGGTACAGGATGCTGTGTGTGCACTCACTCCACACTGCATTAAAAAAAAATGTATTCTCATACTGATGGCACACCCCAGCAGCTGTGGGCTGTAGCCAGAGTACAGAATTGTTACTGGAGCTCAATATGATGTTATAACGAATAGTGTAGAAACATTAGCAGATCTCTGATGGGTTAGACAGCCCAGTGCTGGTCCCCAGATTAGCTAGACAGAGGGCAAACTCAGGCTTTTAGCCTCAGGAGGAGCCAGAGGCAGTTCTAGTTTGAGGGGACATTGACTCTCTTGACCGGTCTTTGCAGTCCTGAGCTGGGAAGGAAAACCTTTGCTGCAGTGCTTGAAGACAACACAGTAACTTGCACTCGTGAGAGTTTGCTCCATAATCTCATCCACAGAGGCCAGGCCAATACAACTGCCCTCAGCTACAATTCCTGAGAAGAGTGAGCTGAAGCAGGACAAACCCCCATTCAGCTGCAGCACAGCCCTTTCCTGCTGCACACAGAGCATTATGCAAAAGAGATTAAAAAGCAAAACAAATAAGTCCCACAAAACAAAACAAATCTCTGAAGCCAGGTCATTTTTGGCCATTGCCCTGGCCTAAATTTGTTTCTGTTTAGTTTTGTATTCGCCTCCATTGCACAACTAGCTGGGATTCAAAGAGTATGTCCACACGTCCCTTTTATTTTGAAATAACACTGGTTATTTCAAAATAAAAAAGATTAGGTCCACATGACATTTTCTTATTTCAAAATGACAAGCTCTGTCATTTTGAAATAAGAACTGTCATTTCGAAACAGCTTAAACCCCATTCATTTTGAAACAGCTGTTATTTCAAAACGGTTACATGTCCAAACGGCATTATTTTGAAACTGTTATTTCGAAATAACAGCCGTTTCGATAGCAGGCTTTCCCTTAATTCGAATTAACATTAACTTATTTTGAAATAACAATGTATGTGTGGACATAGTGAAAGGCATCAAAAAGCTCGGCACCTCCCATCACCATACACATCCTTCTCCCAACTCCTTGTAGCCCCTCACACTTTACTCTGGATGCAGGTCACATGCTAAAAGACCTCCTTGTTTTATGATACCATCAGGCAAAAGGACAAGGATGCTTATTGCCCAAGAGGCAACCAGATATTGTAAATACCAGACAGCATCCCCAGGTTTTCCATTCATAGCAGCACAAGCAGAAGCAGCTGGGAATGGAGTATATCCAGTGCTTAATTTTTAATGAAATTGGTGCTGGAGCTCAAATGATTTTTTTTATATTTTTGATTGATACAGCAAGCCCAGAGATGCTAGGGCTATGAATTGCTGGGGCTCAGTGCTACAACAAATTAAGCCTGTTTACATCCTACTTCTCATAAAAATGGTTCTGTGTACAGTTATTTCTTGCTCTCAGACTAACATCAGATCTACACACTGTAGCTCTGCTGGGTATGCATCTGTGTCTTTTTATGGCCACCTTGGCCAAATGGAGAGTGTGCCTATCTGGACTCATCTTTGGGTGCATGCAATGTGCATTTTGGTTATGCTCAACCCAAAAGAAGCTTTCCTGCCAGAAAGTGGGGGCCCAAATGACCTATGATTTTCCTTCCCCCACCCCCCTCACTATCTCACTCATTGACATTGCCCCGTGGGAAAGCTCCACACTGGAGAAAAACAATAGAACCCAGAACGGACAAACCTTTTAGCTGGGCAAATGGCTAAAACCAGCTCCTTGTGGGCCAGCCTGGAGTTACAGACTGAATTGTGTCCTTTTCACTTTACCTAGAGAGCACAGAAGACCAAACCCACAGAAAAAATCTCCTCCACTAGCTGGAAACATCCCTCTCCCTCTGCTGTTCTGCACATGATGGTAAGGCCAACATAGGGCTTAGATACTAGAAGTGTAGAAGCCATACTAGTCTGTTGAGCTAGCTGCTTCCCTTTACCCTTCAGCAGAAATATTCCCAAGTCTCCTCCCAGACCCAATTCATGCAGCTTAGACCCTCCTAAATCCTTCCTTTCTGAGTGCCACTAAGGAAAGCCTATTTAATGCAGCCAGTGTGATCCAATCATCCATGGGCCTCTGGAATCAATCACAGTGCAGAAATAGGAAGCTAACCAACAATCTCATACAAAGAGGAAAACCCACATGCCCTTTCATAGTTCCTGGGGTCTCTGTCTTACACTGGGGAAAAATACTGATTCCAGTCACTGTAAAACCAACACCTTTGTCAGCCCCTCCAGAGAGAGGAACCCCAAAATGTACTGGAGATAAAGCCACCACTGAGAGCACTAGTTGAGAACAGGGGGAAAGCAGCAATATCATGCCAGATGTGCTGACACCCAGAGCAGCTTACTAAGACTAGCTACAAACACCAAGAGTTTGGGGGATACTTCCCTTCTCCGCAAGATGTTTCCGGACAGGAGCTTATAAGGTTTAGTGCTGGAGAAGTCAGTGAAGTGAAACGGGGGGCCAAACCTCTTTAGAAATTAGCGTTAGTCATTGTAAAGGCAGTTTTCTGAAAATGCCAAGTTGTTATGGAGGCCCATGAACTTCTCATGCAAACACAACCTCCTCAGGGTTAGATGAACTCGATTAGAATATTCTAGATGTGGAAAGGGTGGACTCCCCACAAGCTAGGAAGACTCATTACTGCCTTGAAGAGCCTCCTTCCCTGGACTGTCCCCGGAAGATGTCATTTTCCCCCAGAGACGGGGGAAAAGCCTGTAGAATGGTCCTCTATTTACTCCAACCCATGACCCTCATGGGAACCACATCATCCCGCCTCTCTGTGACCGAGCAATGGACACATCTCACACAGCCCATCAGCACACTGGCTAGGTAGCAGGATAGCACCACTCTCTTCAAGAGCAAGGGCTGCTGTCTCCCATCCCCAGAATGACTTTACACCATGCTGAGATCAACATACTGCTGTCTCATTTTTACACACCACACGCTGTTTCTTTGCTCATCTCTGCTCTCCACAGCAGTTCTGCTTGCTGCCCAGTTTAACTCTGTAAATTGGGTGCGTTGCCCTGCAATAAAGAGGAACATGACACTCTGTCCCCTTCCTAATCTAAGTTTATTCCTAGAAATCTCCACTTCTTCCGGTAACTAACAGCCTGATCTAGCCTTGATGCTCTGAACTATTGATTTTGTTGTATTCAGCTAAGAGCCTGATTGGTGGATTAAACGGTGAATTAGAGTTCCAGTAAAATAAGGGAAATTCAGAGCATAGAGCGTTAGACGCTCTTCCTGTCAGGACTGCAGGCTGGGGGTGTAGGCCAGCATTTTGATTCTGATGTGGAACAACTTTCCCAGCTGTCTTTAAAGTATTAAAATAAACAGTGGCATTTCCTTGCCTGCTGGGAGGTTATCAGCATGCTCTTATTTTAAGCAAGGCTAGACAGGAAGTGAATGCTCCTGATCATCACAGCAAATGTGGTAGGGAGCGCTCCATTACTGGCCACAGTGGAAAGCAGCACCTCAGCTTTCTGGATTATGAAGAGCTGCTAAATTTAGCTGGGAAGAAGATCAGGATTAGGGAAAACAATGAGGATGAAAGCAAAAATTGTGTGCTGTGGTTGTTTAATCACATCACAACATCTGTGTTCTCTTGTATGTAGAACGCAAGGCCTGTGGGGGTCATCTGCCTAGGTGGGAATGGCAGAGGTCAGTGGCTGATTATCCTTTTTCTCAACCCACGATGTCCATGCCTTTGAGAGGGCCAGACCCAGGGCTGTAGCGGCAACGCATGCAATCGGCCCCCATGTTCTGAGGACTCACCCCTCAGTGTTTGGAAGCAGGGTGCCCATTTCTTGGAGGCAGTGAGCTCTCCGATTCCTTGCTACCATGTGGCAAGCTGGCTGGCACATCCAACTGCCTCTGGAGAAATCCAGTTCATGGAAGGCCTCAGGCCTTGGGTTTTTTTTTTTTTTGCTAAGCTTAGGCCTTGCTCTTGGGTTAAATAGTAACAGCCATATGAGACAACTGCCATGAGCTATGAAGCTTGTGGTCACATCTTCACATTCCTGATACTATTTCAAAACAATGTGCTATCAGGCTGTTGAAAAGGTGATGCTAGCCTAATGGTTCTTATCACTACCAGATAAAGAAACAAATTCTTAGATGCTTAAAATAAAAGAAAAAAAAAAAAAAGCTTTGCTTGACAACAGTCTGTCTGGAAAGGCATGACTTATCAACAGTTGGGGTCCTAAGATCTACACTTAGTCTTTTATCTTTATGGTCCCCACTTTCCTGTTGTGTATCTAAACAATGTCTGTCTCATTCTTTAATTGTTTCTGTCTGTTGTGTAACTAAGTGTCTTGTTTGGGTGATGGGACAGGATATGCTTAATTAAAGGACTGTTTTGTAGTGTGCCAGGATTGGTGTTTTGTAGTACTTTATTCTAAAATGATTGGTCAAGGTATAGCTAAGCAGGGCCCAAGTTTTAACTATATAAACTGGAGTCCAAAAGGAAGTTCTTTGGAAACTAACTCCAGGACCCAGCCCCAGATCCAAGCTGCCAGACCTCCACAGCCTGCCAACTGTACGGTGCAGAAGCTAGAGTCCCCAGATGACCCAACCCTGACTGGCCACCAGGAGAAGTTTGTCTGCCTTATCTGGAGTGCTGAGCATTGTATGCTTAGCTTGAGTGTTCTCTTTTGGTAACTGGTAATAAATAAGGGTTAAGGACATTACAGTGTAAGGTTCCTTCCCTGTTAAAAGATCCCCCATACCCACAGAAAATTACATCTGGATCCTACGGATTGGGAATGGGTGGATACTTCAAGTATCACCTGAAACTTTGGTGTGGGAATGGGTGACCTAAGCCCTAAACTGTAACTTGGGTAAGGGTAGGTGTCGTTCCCCTGGAGCTCTAAAGATTGGGAAAGGGTGGGGAGTGCTGTAACAGGGTTATGCCTTGAGCCCAATGGATTTGGGTAGAAGTAGGATGCTCTAGTGTGCAGGTAACATGCAAGTTTCTCACACAACAATACAATACAATATGAAGGTCATTGGGTGCATGGCCTATGTTCAAAGTAAAGTCCAGAAGCCTGCTTTGCAGTGGGTGAAGAACTTGTATGGACGTGGGAGATGACGGGGTTAGGATGCCAACTGTGCACTAAATGAGAGGAACAACATTTGACCAGAGCGGATGGTCCCCCTTGCACTGGGGTTTTACTCCTTCTGTGTGATACGCTCGTGCTGTGTGCGGGCAGCAGGGCTGAATGTTAGCACTTGTGTCCAAGCCCTCTCCTTGGGAACTGTAGCTGTGGGCAATTGTGTTGTCCTGGCCTCCGGGACCAGGTTACAGAGCTTGTGTTTGTGTGTGTGAGTTACCACATTGCCTGAAGTTCAGGACCTGCAGCAGAGATTTACCTTCTAACTGCAGAGACTGGCAGGAGGCAACAGGAAAGTCACACGCTGTCCCTTCACACTGGGAACCTATCCAGTAATTTCCCTGGGCTGCCCCTCATAGTCCCCTCCTGTGACTGAAAGGCCAGGCACAGAACGCATTTACAATAACTGGTGCCATCCTGAAACACAAAAGCCAATTTTCTGAGGTGGAATCCAATATTCTGTCAGCGCCTGCATAACCAGCAGGTGACAGTCTTGATTAGACATCTGCAATGATACACAAAATTGTGCAGCATTTGCACAAAAATCAACCTTTTCCCCCTCCTCACCACCTGCACCCTCACCCCGAATTCCAGTAGTGGTGCAGCATCTGTAGCGCCAGACCCCAATAGGGGCACAGGACAGAATTAGCCAACATAAACACAACAGCTGCTCAAGCCAACAACACAGACAAGTTTGAAGAGTTCCACTCGCTCTAACACCGGACATCGGTTACCAGTAGCCATGGGCACAGAACGGTTTTAAGGCAAAAGACTTAAAAATGTAACTGCATTATAGTTATAGGTAGAGAGAACCTACAGTCTAGCTGTTTCTTGTGCTACTGATCTCATGAATGGGACGTACTGACAAGCCATAATCAGACCTACAGAGACCCAGGAAAATTTCAAACAAGAGTAGAGAGAACAATGCTACTGTTGAAACAAAAGGAATACCAAGGGTTTTTCACCATTTCATAAGCTGTTTCTCTCTCATCCTGCTCCCTTTTTGCTTTTGGGGGTGGGGATACTAACACATGACAGATAATTACGCCCTTGGAACAAAGTGCTCATAACCTGGGTGATATGTGCCAAGCGTTGCATTGTATCAGCACCTCCTCTTCTAGGAGAGACTGTCCCTACATCCGACAGATGTAGAGCAGGGGTGGACAAACTTTTTGGCCTGAGGGCCATATCTGCTATATGGAGGCACAAAGATGGGGGGCGGGCAGGGCTGGAAGGGGGAGCGGCCTCCCCTGGGCCCACCTAGTGGGAGAGGGATAGGAGAAGTGATCACACTCCTGCCAGGCCCAGCTGGAGGACATGAAGAAAGACTCCCGTGGGCTGCCTCTGGTCTGCGGGCCATAGTTTTGCCTATGTCTAGTGTAGAGGAATTCATAGCTCTTGAGTCTTGCTGCAGTTCTCATCAGCATGGAGTAAAGAGGAAATTGCCTTTATACAAATGCCTTGCTGGGAACGAAAACATGGGGGTCACCTGCCAGTGCTTAAGTTCACAAAGCACTTTACATTTATCTAATCCTCACAACAGCCCCATGGGGTAGGAAATATTACCTATTAAAATCACCACTTTCCAGATGGAGGCAGGAAAAATTAACCGACTTGCTCCAGATGAGCCAATGCGTGACACCAGATCAGCGCCATAGCTAAAGAATTTGGCACCCAGGGTGTGATCTAATTGGAACGTGCCCCTTCAATGGCTGGTGCCTGTAGCAAGTGGCGAGGAACAAGGCCTTTAATGAAGCAACTCAATGGAGCTGCTCCAGCACGCCCAGGGCAAAGCCCCACTCACCTCACCATAGTTATAGCCCTGCACCATATTAGAACACAGGAGGCCTGGCTCCTAGCATGATGCTCAAACCTTTGGACTTTGCCAGCCCCTACAATAAGCTGGAGGGACAAGAGCCCAGCCAGCACTCAAAATGAGAAGGGGAATGTTTTATATCCGTGTAAGCTGCTTATTTAACCAGAGGCAAGTTAGGGCTGCAGGGCCCCTGGGCCACCCCCACTGATGGACCTCCAGCTTGGGGCTGCAGCCTCCCTACCATCTGAGGCTGCATCCCTCTGTGGGCAGGCCAGTACTGGGGGGGAGTGCCGTGGGGCCAGCCTCTGGTCCCAACTCAAGAAGTTGGCCCCCCAATGGTGGCAGGACCAACGGGTGCATCCAGTACAGCTTCTGGTGCAGCACAAAGGCTCTTGAAGACACATGAGTGGCATTGCTGTTTTGCCTGCACTTCTGCCAAGGCTATTAACAAATGTGACCCGGAGGGATCTTGGTCACAGTCAAAGAAGCATTCAGCTAATTTAAGTCCCTAGGGGGATGACTCTGTATTGCACACGGTTAACCCATCCGCAAGCCTCAAGTCATGAGTTATCAATAGCTGTTTACAGGCTGTGGGCTAGATGCCATTATCCTCATTCAATAAAGAATATTCTCCTGTGTGACAAGTTCCTCTGAGTTAGGGTTACCAGATGTCAGGCAAAAGGAGGACATGTCCTTTTTACATTCATGTCCTCCATTCAGCAGGCATTTTAAAAATACATGATTTTTTCTCTAACTTTTTACTTACAGGGGGTTAAAGTATGTTGGACCACCCCAAAACACCCTATTTTTAGGGGGAAGCATTCTAGGTTCCCCTAAAACCAGAAGAATATTACATTAATGTTACATTTTCTCCAATGTCCTCCTTTCCATGCTTTGGTATCTGGTCACCCTACTCTGGGTTGCAGGGGACTCCTTGCAGTATCACATAGCTTTGCGCCCACAGAGAGGAGCATCACAATGTGCTCCCCTACAGAGGAAAGGCCAGCCCAAAGAACACGTGGAAGCCACTGAAAAAGTTAACCCCGGTTCACCTCAGGTGGAATATATCAGGAAAGAAGGCAGAAGGTGTTACAGCATGCACACTGCAGAGCCACTTTCCTCCAGCTTCCTGTAGGACAGAAACAAAGCCAAGGCCCAGCATTATCTCAAGAAGCATCTGTGCTCCAGGGAAGTTCCCTAGGGAGGCACAGGCACAGCAGACAGAAGCCATTTTGAATTTTGTAAGGGATCGGGCAAGTGCTTCCCCTTTACGGTTACATACACGATCACTCACAAAAAGAACCGCAGTACTGCAGTCTTTTGATGTCCTGTGGTCAAAAGTAACAGGAAACAGCCAATACCAACCAACATCCATTCTATTTCTGGACCCTGTGGTACTCTTCTTCTTCTCCTCTTTACAGCGCCCAGTGCTGGAGTCTCCTCATGCCTTGTTGGTGATCACAGGTCAAGGGACCCGTCATTGGTAGGCAGGGCTCTTACCTGTTACACATTATGAAGTAGGATTTGTTGTTTGACCTGGTGGATCCACCGATTAGCTTTGCTCTTCTATTACATGCTCAGGATGCACTTTGCAAGGCTGAGCTCTGGGAAAGCAGAGAGACTCCTGTGGAAGAAAGAGAGGAGCTGCTCAAGAGCCAGAAGTAGATTTCAGACTGGGGAAGGCTGAGGTAGGACAGGGCAAAGGGCTCAGAGTTGCAACACCTGGCAGTTCCTGGACCTCAAGGGAACAACAGAAACCACAAGACAAGAAATGCTCAGAAAGCACTGACATGGGGGTAGGGGGCCACAGAGCTTAAGTAGAGACCAGCTTCCCATCCCTGCTAATACTGCCTCAGAAGCTGGGCAGGAACCCACCTCTCAAGCCATCTGGCAGCACCTCCCTTCCTCTTCCCCTGTTTGGGCCTCAAATGATTAAACTCCACAACACCTGGGTGCAGGTTGCTGTGTGACTTGCAGCAACCTCTCCCTACATGGGCACCCCTTTGACAGGCTATGGAAAAGGGTTACTAGACTCACAGAATCCAAAGGGGCAGCCGTTTTAGTCTAGTTCAGTAAAAACAAACAAACAAGGAGTCCTTTGGCACTTCAAGACTAACACATTTATTTTTTGCACAAGCTTTTGTAGGAGAAAATCCCACTAAGCCTTCAGAAAGGATTTTACACCTGAAAGTATAACCTGTTACCTATGGACCAACCTGCAACAAAACATGGCCATGTCACGTTTGGGTCACTTGTCGCACATTGGAAGGCTTGTGTCCCAGACCCAGCAGGTTTGGAGCCTGAGACAGGTCTGGAGGCTTCTTGGGGCCACAGGAGAGGCAGCCTGGTGGAAGCATTGGAAGGTAAGGTGGGTTACCAGACAGTGCCAAAAGGAAGCAGGGTCAGGGCAAGACTCCTTGGGCCTGATTTTCTGAAGGGCTCAGCACAGTGGATTGCCTTTGGGCGCTGAACACTTTGGCAAACCTGTCCCTTATTTAGGTGTGTAAGTGCAAACTGTTTTCAGCATTTGATCCTAGTTGTGGGTGCTGAGCCTGAAAGGCCTACAGCAGCAGCATATTCTTGGTGGATGGGCCACCCTGAGGAATACTCAAGTGCATAAACCTTGGCCTGCAAACAGTGATTCAATACACCCCATTTATGCTTAAAAGGCATTTAGATAAAAAAATTTTAAGATGCCAGTAATCGGACTGTGTCCATCTTTGCCCTTCACACTCCAGGGCTCAGTAGCCCATGGTGCTGTGCTGACGGTGGCCGTAAATCATTCACAGGACCCTGTGAGCACTAATCACACCCAGGCTAAACAGGAGGCTTTTACCAGACAGCATTTACTTCTTTGATGGACAAGGACTGGGTGCCCTTCAGTAACCTCCTGCTGAAACCCCTTCAATCACCTGTGAGGCCCTAGGCTTGTGATGGTCTGATACAACCTGTAGGTGGCACGCTTTCCCACTAAATTCATGGTATACTATGATTCAAAGTACAAATGCTGCTCTACAAATACACACACACTTCATTAACCACTCAAGGTGGTTTGCAGCACCCAGCAACAAATCCAGAACTGACAGACTGGCTTCAGTTCTTTGTGGGGTCAGGCAAGGACAAGGCTTTCTTGCCTTGAACTAGGGAAGAGTGCCTTTAGGGCCACACCAAATTAATTTCGTTCACCTCTCATGGCAGTCAAAATGGCTTTTTCCCCCCGATGAAACCACCCCTGTGCAGCAGCTGCCTCCTTTTATCTCAGGTGCTCCAGGACACACAGGGCATGCCAACTCTCTGCACCTGTCCCACTGGTGAGCCATGAGACCTGTCCAAGCATGCCATGAAATTTTCTACAAAAGTAATGAAAAATCAATGTAAAACAAATGGTTTCATCTTCAACAATATTCTAAGCAAACCAAAATTACAACTCATAAAACACATGAAAATTAATCATCAAATTAAAAGCAAGATGTCAGTCTTTTTATTGTCAAATACAAGCATTCTAAACACAGGGGGCCAAAGGGCAAAATTGAGATGACATGACAGGTTTTACTAGTGATCACAGAAACCAAGCAATGGCATTGGCATGCTTACTCTACTTTGCATTTTGCTCTGATCCATTGAATGTCAGTTATGGATTGATTCAATTATTTTTTAATAAAAATTATACTTTAAAAATATTGTCACAAATATAAAATATCACCTGCAAACTGCAGATGCCTAGACTGAGTGATGTGTGTGGAACAGATTTAGGGCCATGAATAATTAGACATAGCTGAGCTGAGCAGATTTCTGAAAATGTATCTGTACTTGCTGTGGAAGACTGTATTTTTTCCAGTAGATTTGAAACATGAATGCATTTCATCCTTCTTCAGCAGCTGAAGTTTAGCTGTTGCATTCATTAGCAAGTGTAACATTTATGAGCAATCAATTCAGCTGAAAACAGCGGGTGTGCCATGGAATTGTTTGCCTCACTGAAGTATGACGTGTTACTGAAAAGTTTGGAACGCAGTGGTTTGGACTGCTCCAAGTCCTCCTACCCAGTGTTTCTCAACTGGTGCTTCGTGGACACAGCAGAGGGGTTCCACAACCAACCCTGTCCCTTCCCTGTTGGACGTAGGGTGCTGTGTGGAGAGAGGGGGAAGGAGCAATGTGGTACACAGATATTGTGTACACCACCACAGAAATTACATGGTGTAGATACATGCACCACAGAAATTATGTGGTACAACAGATATTAAGAACCTTACAGGCAGTATACATTGGCTTTTTCAAGAAAGTTTTCATCATGTGTTCTTCATAAAGTAATTAATACCTTTAGGTGTTCTTCATCCAGTAAAGGTTGAGAAATTCTGATCCCACACATTCACAGAGGAAAACAAAATGGGTTCCCAAACACTTTAGTCGGGCAGGGCCAACCACACCAGAGCAGGGCTCCCAAATACTTTGGTCTGGCAGGGCCTTCCTCACACTTACACAAATGTAATTAGTACCTTTTATTTATGCCATTGGGATTTTCTCATTCAAATAAGTGGCAATGCACAGCAAAAACCTTCTGCAGCCTGTAAGTAGTCTACCCAAAACAACTGCAAGAACAAGATCTCGGGAGAGTTATACAGATTCCAAAGGCTCTTCATTTATGATTCTGTGGCTTAGGAGGAGAGAATTTAGCTTTTACTAGGGCCTCTTCTATTGGCATTTTATAGCACAGTGATTTATCATTATTAGTCATGTTTATTCTGTTGTTACCTAAGGAAAAACTAAGAAAAAGGCCCTACTGTGCGAGGCACTGTACAAAGAGTTCTAGATGGTACCTGTCCCAAAGACCTCACCATCCACACAGACCAGAGTGATGGGGGAATGAGTAGAACATACAAGCAAAGTGAATGTAATGGCAGCAAATGTCATGTTAGTCCCATAATTTTCTGGGAGAGCATGTGGGTGTGGCAAGGGGGGGAAATCATCCAAATGGAAAGAAAAGAGAAGGTGTGAGCTTGACAGGACTGGGGAGAGGAGGAGGATAGGTATCTAGTGAAGCTGAGATGAAGTCACCCCAAGGTAGAGCAACTCCCAGATGAAGTATAGAAAGCTTTCTGCATGCACCAACATAAAACCCAGCCTCCCAGAACCAAGGGGATTTTTATGTTGTATCTACAAACTGGTTTTTTTTTTTTTTTTTTTTTTTTTTTAAGGTTTGCACTGACAAGGAGAGAGTATTTTAAACACAAAGACCATCATTCTGATACTTTGAAGAGTAGGGATGAGAGAAATCCACAAAAGCAAGATGTGATGGGGCACACCCCCATCCCAATCAGAAGGTAACATGGGGCTCAACTCTTACCAGAGACATACCTGCAGAGTTGCATCAGCTGGCAAAAGCTTGAAAAGGAGACTGGGGCACAGGAAAGGGCAGGAAGCAGAAAGGAAGCTGCTGTGTTTTGGAAGGCACAGAGTCTTCTTGCAGAACAGTTGAGAGGGAAAACAGCTCACAAGCCTCCGTTGCCCACGAAGACTTACCAAATGAATCTTTGAATGGGAGCAAGAGCTCTGACTTTGGAAGTTACCTGAAAGTGACCTGAGAATGGCCCTGAGTACCACACAAGGACATACCAGGCTGAAGGTGTATGGCACCTTTACTCAATCCCTTTCCACTAATGACTTTTTCTTAGTATTTGCTGCACCCCTTTACAGCTAGCTGCTGGTGACCAACACAAAGCTTGTTAGACATGAACATTTCAGCAAGGGGAAGAATGGATAATGTTTGGTTTGATAATTGGATCAGTACAGACCCCCTCTCCCTACCCCACAAATGAAAACCCCAGGCATGGAAGACTCATTTTCTAGATTTTAATCATTTTAAAGTCCTTTGCATATTCTGGAAACCATGTAAACATCTAACAACTTTTTTTTTTTTTCAAGCTTTCCACACATAAAATTGTCAGCCACTTTGTCCGTATTTATTCCTGGAGTAGAAACAGTAACCAAGCAATTAATCTAACAGCATATTTCTAAACTCAGAGTAAGGATTTTTCCTTTTAAAACAAATGACAGACTAGCATTAGGTTTCAAATACATGTACAGATCATAGACATTGGAAAAGGAGCTCAAAGGTGGCTCCTAGAAATGCAGGTTTAAACAGAAAGTCTTTATAGTTTAGAAAAAAGTCAAGCGATTTCCAAGAGTCCCTAAAGAGAGACTGAGTAGTGATAGCCGTATAATGATGTCATCCCACACACCTTCAAGGAAACAGTGCACTTTTTAGCTCTTGAAATACAAATAATGCCCAAGACCAAGGATCAGATTCTCATCAGTGCTGCAGCACAAATGGCTGTGTAGCTCTAATGAGTGAACAGCAGCTGATTTTGAAGATACACAGGGATATGAGCTGCATAGTTCTGGGAGCAAAGCAGTCCAGAATCAGTCTCTACATACCATAAAAGGTACATCACTGATGATAAAATTTAACTAGTCAGGCTTCTTTGTTTTCATATACTTTAATTTAGATAAAAATTATGACTGCAAAATTTATTAGACATACTAATCATCAAAAGGAAAGACTACTGTATTTTGTACTTTTCTGCACCACTACATTTTATAATACATTCTGTTGGCGCACATAATACATCTGCTAACAATTCACATTGTAGGAGTGTAGGAAATATACAAGTCTGTAGAGTATCTAACCATTATTATTACATTTATCTTAAATATTACACTTGTTTTCAATTACATTACCAATCACAGAATTCACAGAATTCAGTAAGAAACTCATTATTTACATCAACATATTCAGCAACACAATATAATAGAAAAGAGCTAAGAGCTCACACCCTCGTGTTGACCTGAATTTGTTCATTCACTCATCTACAGTATTATTGCTTAAGCAGGCCCCAAACTTAAATGAATAAATGGCTCCAGGAGTTTTTCTCCAGTTGTTGTAAGTACCATCTTGAAACTGCTCTCCATATTTGACTTGTTCTATACAAAGGGTTGACATCAAAAGAAAATATCCCCTTTTAAAACAAAGCCAGATCGAACACACACCTCATTATTCTAGACTGTTAAGGCAGCATATATACACACACGAGCTTTTCAGGGAGTAAAAATTCACCCACAATAAAGGTAAACATTCTGGGCATATGCTTATTTTACTTTTGCACTCTAAGTTTTATGTTGCAAAGGGGCAGCCATGTTAGTCTAGTTCAGCAAAAACAAGCAAGGAGTCCTGTGGCACTTAAAGACTAACAAATTTAATCATAAGTTAATGAGCTATATCAACAGCACTTTAGCAAATGCCTTGAACATCAGAATTCTCTTATAACAATTTATCATGCAATGCATTATATTCTAATCAGGAGAAATACCTTAAATCTCAGTCTATGGAGTTTTCCCCTTTCCCGCATTCCTTATGTATTCTAACAATGTCTAACACCTATGTTCCAGTAAGTTTTACTCTGAAGAAGACCACACATCATAACTGCATAAATTCAGAGTTTTCAGTACAGTTCACGGCTAGAGTGGTCTGATTTCAGATTATTTTCTAGCTTAATAGTTTAAAAATGGAGACTGCTCAATGGATCCCTTGTGTCACTGTGTTGGTAGCACTACAACTTCAATGATTCTTGTTTCCTCAGGGATTCTGGCACACCTGCCATGTTTTGTACAAGATTCCTGAGAACTTATTGATGCATCAGTATTTCACAACTCAAAACATCTTTTTAAAAGTGCTTTACTTTACAGGAAGTTCAAGCTAGTTTCTTATTATTCTCTGTGTTGTGCACCAATGCTAAAAATTCCAGGATAAGCTTTGCCGTCTTCCTGGGTCGCTCCACTACCACAGAGTGTCCACAGTTTTCCAAGATATGTACCTGGCAGTCAGGAATAGATTTTGCTAGAATATCTGCTCCAGAAACATCCAGAACCTGAACGACAGAAAAAGTAGTAAATATCAGTGTGTTCCATGACCCTCTTTGAACTCTCTTGTGTGTTATAACATCAAAGTCGGCTATTGCATTACTAGCAAACATATTGGCTTCCCATATGATTCTTCAGGAATAGCTCATTTTTATTCAGGTCTCTCATCTGGCGCTCCTGCAGTGTATACAAGTCATGCCTAGTAATGGGAATAATTTAGCCACTGTTGTTCACATGCAACAGAATCCTGCTGGATACAAGTTAGGCACACTCTGTGCTAGCTTGTGTGTCTCTTTAAGTAAATTAAAAGTTAGTAACTTACAAGTAGTAAGTTACAAGTTAGGCACTCTCTGTCCACCTGTGTGTATAAGTAAATAATAAACCATTACCTCCTGTAGCACAGTTTTATAGACAGTGCTCAGACAGTTTGTAGACAAAAAAAGTCCTTGTTCATACTGATCAGGGAAACCATTTTAGGGTCCTAACAGCAACAACCAAGTTTAAAGAGCATTGTGGCTAGCAGAGTTTTGCTCCCCATGTGAACAGAGCCTGAATGTTCCCATCACTAAGCCAGTTCCATTGACAATTTTACCATAGAGCTCTCTGAGCTCCAAATGCAAGTCTCTACTTTTATTTCCACTTCACCTGAATTCCCCTATCGCTTCACATGATGAAGATTAAAAGCTGGTCAAGACAACACACAGACTACAGTTCTTTGTGGCTCCGTGGTATATTTTAGGGGTCTTGGGGGCTGGGGGGGGTGTCTCATGGTAGCTTAAGCTACTCTATGGCAGCCTCAACTACAGCATGAGCCTTGTCCCTCCCCCCTTGTCTGTTGTCAAATGGAGCTTCAGAAACATTTTTCCCACCAATTCTGGTAGCATCTCTTCCATCAGCAGTCTCTGCTCCCATGCCTGTTATGGCAACCTCAGAAGATAACTAGCTGGAGTTACAGAGCCACATTCTATGGCAGGCAAGCAGATATAGGGGAAGCCAGCCCTAATCAGGCAAATCCTATTCCAAGTGGACATGAACCCACTAGCAAAGATAGGTAGCATCCTCCACCAGCCTACAGGTGGGGTGGTAGGGGAAGCAGGGTCTCCCATGGGGAAGGAACTAATTACTAGGGCACCTTTCATGAGCACTGCATTCTTAAAAATAAACACTTGGCCACTGTGTTACATTTTCCCTTCTTCCCCAAGATACAGGCTGTAATTCTGCATTCCCTGATACCTGTGGTCAGGGAGCAAGAGCAAGGCAGAAGTGGCTCTAAGCTACTCTTGCACTTCTGAGATTCCAGGGCCATTTGGGAGACTTGCCTGGCTCCCAGTAGAAGTTAAAGCAACCTCACAATTGTTCTACTTCCAGCACTGCTCATGCCTTCTTTTAAGCTGTGGGAAGCAAAAGAGATCGTGGGAGCATAACACATTGACTGCCCTCCTATCTTCTATGACCAAAACTGGAGCAGAGCTACTTTGCCCTCCAGAACCCTCTATCCTTGCACCCTCTCTTTCATCTTTATGCCATCACACCAACCATGTAAAAGGGCTCAGGTGCAAGACAGAATTGACCTTGCAGCCTCATTTCGACATAGCACAGCCCCTGCTTATGTCTCTCAGCTTGTTTTCCTGTGGCCCCCCTGCCACGCCTCTTTATGTGCACACAGACACATTCTCTTCTCCTCCCTCCTTCACGTTACCATGGTCTCCTTCTCAGTTTTGCATCTTTGAACATTTTTCTTCCTCTGCCGCCTACCCAAGAAACAACTGCTCTCTCTCTTGTTGCCAAGACAACTCTTTTCGCTTCAAAATCCCTCTTCCAAGCCCACTTCTTTCAGTGAGCTTTCCATTAAATGCTGCCTCCCTCATAACAATTAGAATCTCAGTTCTGGCTAGCAAATTCCTTGTCGAGGTCTGCTCTCCCTGCCCCCTTTCCTGTCTGTTGTCTTCCTCCCATTATCCTTCATGTACTTCTATATCTCATTTGACTGGAAGAGCCCTGGGGCAGACACAGACCTTGTGGTGTTGTTGTTATTGGTCTACAAAGCACCATGCAGGTCAATAGTGCAGTGCAAATAAAAACAACAATATCTGCGAACAATGCTCTTCCAGTTTATTAGCTGTTTATGTGACCTTCGTACAGATGGAAATGGAGCATTGTGATTATATAAAAAATAAAGCAGCGTAGTTGCAGGAGTACCTGATCTTGTTTTCCCCAGATGATCTGTGTTGGGACTTTGATCTTGCTCATGTTTTCATGAAGAGCATGCCTGGACTTTTCATCTGTAATTTCTAAAAATACTTTTCAGCAGAGAAGACTTAGTCAAACACAAATGGGATTGGTTCTATTTACTGCTAATCAGCATGGGCCAAATCCTGAGTGAGACTGATTTCCTTTACTCCTCCAGCAGGCTCTTGCTGCTACTAGTGAGGGTTTGCCTGAATAAGGAAAACCAACCTGAGGAAGGCGGGGGCCTCAGGGGACTACACTCCTTTGTGGTTTGCCCTCCTGCAGAACAGGATACAAGGCCTGTCTACAAACCACAGATCCCTCCCAGACCAGGGGCAGTGGGAAGCCAGGATGTTTGGGACCTGTAGCATGACAAGATTCTACATTCACCCCACTTTGCTAGCAGGCAATAATTAAAGCTGACATACGACTAAAGCAGATAGAAACAGGAGGGGTAAAATTAACTGCTCCACACAAAGTGGAGGGCTGTTGTCCCAAGCAACAGCTTCCCCAGGACTTGAAATTAGGGGAGTTGTAGGGGGGTGCTCACTAAATTGGTATAACGCTGTTACTAGCTGACAATTGGGGGGGGTGTTAGGAAATTTCAGGGGGGGTATAGGGAAATCCCTAGTCCCAAGCCAAGGAGCTGCGGGAGGGGAGATACCTTGTTGTGTCAGTCCCTGAAGTGGACTCACTTGGGCAGATGCAGCTCGTGAATGTAAGGGAGGTAGGACAGTCCCCTAAAAGAAGTAACTGGGGCTTGGGACAATGAGGTCCTCAGTAGCAGTTGAGCCCATGGAGAATGATTAAGATAGAGGAGCTAGCATGGTTTGTCTGGAGTTATTTTAAATTATAAATCTGGGCATTTAGGGCTTTTTATAGACAGCAGGGGAAATGAAGGGACTAGGGGGAAGTGACTTTTTGTCTCTCTGAAAAATGTATAGTTTATATGGAGCTAAATGGGGATGCTGTCAGCTTACATTCTGCAAGTAAGGGGACAGAGAGGGATGCAGAAAAGTCACATAGACTTTAGCTCTTTCAGTTCACCCATAGCACCACAGGAGGTTGGCTGCAAACAGGAGTGATGACAAGTGACCCATAATGCTGTCTTACCCACTACTCTCCCAGCAAGGAAATCTCCATGCTGAAGCACCCACCCCAGGAACACTCTACTAGGGAGGCAACTAGGTCCCCTTCTGCATGAGAGTGTAGATTCACACACAAACCGGACCCTGAGGATCCGCATCACAATTCCAGAGACTTTTGTGTTTGGTTCTAGCAGAGCAGAACCAGTTTACTTACATTTCCGGTAAAATTCATTATGCGGGATGCGAACATCAACAAGGCCCTGCAGGATCTAGAAATAAACAAATAAATAAATGTGTAGCAGGGCAAGAGACCAGACACACCACACACAAGTCATACACTGCTGCTCTGGGGTGACAGTATGTGCAGCAGTTTCCTGGGGACACAGGGCAGGACTGCATCCAAAATCTGACTCTGGGACTTGAACCCTTTTCTGGTCTGTCTTTTTGTGCATCACATACCATAATTAAAGGATGAGCTTGGAAACACTTTTTAATGACAGGCTGTTGCTGTAATACTTAGGAAACAAGGTTCTTATTCTGCTGCAGAGTAAGAGTCAGTGTGTTATTCAGATCTGACTCCTCATAATGGGTCACAAGCTTACAGGATAAAATGGAAGCAGGAAAAAATGTCTTTAATATTGTTCAGTTGGAATCTGCTATTGAACCAGACTACGACCTCTTAACAGATTGCCCCAGGAATGATCATACTTTTATTTACAAAAAAATTAATACTTCTCATGTGGCATTACCTTACATTTCCCATCCTCTAATCATCACAACTCTCCTGAGGAAAATACATTGCTAATTTCTGCTCTCCTCACAATGGAAGAGATAACATTTCTATTGCATTTCCTTTAAAAAAAGGGGGGGGGGGAATTCTCTTCTATACTGGGAAAATAACTTTTTGTCAGTCTAGCTTTTCCTGTTATCTATATTTACTAAAAGCACTCAGACTTCCCACATAGCTGCCAAAGAATTTAGATCCTTTCAACATGGAAGCATCAGGCAAGGATGGTTGGAAAAAAACAAAAGGAAAGAGAAAGTGATCTAACCATAAAAAAAAAATACTAGTTAGGTGCAGAAGTTATTGGGAGAGATTCTATGCCTGCTTCATACAAGAGACCGGATTAGATCATAATGGCTCCTTCTGGCCCTAAAGTCTATGGATATTTAGAGAAATTGGGAAATAATTGTCCATTAACATTTATCCCAGAGAAGGATAAATCCACAGAGGAGGGCAGCACCACAGGAGCAAGACACCCACAGAAGCACTGCCCTGACACCATCTGCTGGAGTTGCTCAGTAAAGAGTTAAATTTCTGATCAGAAACCTCCTGCAGTTTCCATAAAGTCAAAGAGACAAGTGACCTGTTACTGTTTGGAGAACTATTAACCAAAATGCCAGATCTTCTACATTCAGCAACCCATATGTCCATTATAATTCTTCCTGACTTAATAAAATGAAGTTAGTCATGAATAATGTGCTCTGTGTAAAGATCGAATTTCATGGATACTCAAAATGAAGGACTAATCACAAGGGTGACACCTTCCAAGTTGATCTTGGAGCACCAGGGAAAGACAGAGGAGGAGGGCAAGGATATTGCCAAAAGTCCAACCTTCCCCCACCTCTTCTCATTAGTGCTTTTGGCTCCTTTCACGGAGCATGGAGAGACAAATGCCACAACTATATTTCAGTGCATATTTTCAGATATGCCTCCCCTAGGAGCCCATCAATGATGCATCATACCATGTTTGAACTAGGGAAAACTGCAGGGTTGGTCCTGAACAAATATAAATACAAATTTCTAGCCTTTATGGACAATTTCAAACTATGCAAATTGCAAACAGTTCTTTCATCCTCCATAAACACATCACAATTGTACTTCGAGAGCTACTCAATCCAGGATATAGCTTAACAGAGACAGTTTGGTTTCATTGCCTTTGACACAACTGTTCTGTTTAAAATGCTTAGTTTTCAGTGAGAGAGAGAGAGACTTGTGCTCTCATTCCCTCTTTGAAAGTAATTTTGCTTATGGCCCTTCATGGCCAAATCTACCACCTTCTGCAATGATTAAAGATGATAACAGACTAGGATTTCTTACCTGCTGAGGTACTTTAAAGCGCACATAAGAGCAAAGCTTCAGCATGTCTGCCATTTCCTCAGGTGTTGATGGAATTAAGGGAACTCTATCAATACGTTCAGATTCTTTCAACTCCCGCAGACGCTTAAGAAATTGGTTATCGGTGGGATATGGCAGACCTGCACATGATAAACAAAAATACCCACGTGCTAAAATCCAAAAGTTACAAGCAACGATGAGGCAGCTCAGAAATGCAGGAGTTATACTCACTGCTCCTGAAGGCAACTTGCCACCAAATGTAATTACTTCATGGTGTATGGTACATTTGATTGCTATATTCCTTCATGCAGTCACAGCAGCCTTTGCTCATTGATACTGTAATCAATCAATCTAATAGCATTAAACATACTCCTGCTCTGTGTTCCTCGCAGTCCCCCCAACTTTTCTGTGGAAAAATAAACTCCTTGGTTTTGTCAAATACTATTCAAGATGAACTCAGGCCAATACAATTCTATCCTGCCACACCATGGCATCTCTGTACCTGTGGGAGCCTCTCATCAACAAAACCCACCAATTTTATCAAATTTTGTGAAGCAAACACAGGGGGATGGAGATGAGAGAACCTTTGTTAAACCAGAATTTCAGCTAGATTATCAGTCTGCTCAGAAAAATCACTCTTTTCATTCTCTCTCCTTCTTTCATTCCTTGGTAGATCCTGTTTTCCGATTTTCTGAACCCGTTTTCCTACATTTTTTAGAAAAGTTTATCAAAAGGAAAACTGTCACTTTCCATAGGCCCCAAATTTACCTCCTTTCAAAAACAAGAACAAAAAAAAAAAACAACCTCATACCAACACTGAATCCCACTCCCAATTCCATCCATTGAATCAAAATTTTATGACTACATCCTGACTTTGTAAAATTTTATATTACATATATCATATATTCCTGAAAAAGATTATGTTCAGTCAGGGGAACTGTATTACTGATTTCTATGGCCTACCTGCCTCCTTAATCATTCAACCGAGGGGTGGGGGGGGAACCACACACAAACAAATCCTACATATAATACACTTGCAGTATTTCCAAGTGGTATCCCAGTCCTCCCTGCTCAACACAACTTCGACTCTACTGCTCCCCCAGCTTGCTGCCTCCCAAAAACTGTGCAGAGAACCTCTTACTTTAATAAAATATGAGATGCATTTCCTTGATTTACACTAGCAATATATCACACTGGAAGGAATCATAAGCAGCAATACAGAAGGAGATGCGGAAGGGAAGTGAGAAGCATACAATGGGTGTGGAGAAACTTAGGATGCAAACTGACAAATACTTTACATATATTATGCAGGGACATTTCCTTGTTGGACTGGTCATGCCACCAACAGCTGAACAACTCACCACATAGGAAGACAGAAAAAAAAATATCCTGATGAAGATGGAGATTTTTGTTTCCATCTTCCATTATCTTTTTCTAATTATTTTTATAGCTAAGCTGCAGCAGGACTTTGTAAATCCTGTCACGATGTGAGACATACAGTTTGCAGATAGCAACACCAACCTGCAAAATGAATTTTCAAACAGGGAACTCCTGAAGCACCAGCACTCATTATTACTGTATGCATCATTTGCTAAGCTACCCCTAGGTGCTGGGAAATAAACTGTGAAAACTGCAGGGAAATTCAGAACCAGTGGAATGAAACATTTATTATTAGGCTTTACACTTTATTTATTACTAGACTTAATACTTCAGGCTTTACACATTTTTACAAATATTTCCCCAACCAATTATACTTTAAACCCTTTCACTAGTAACAACAGAAAGCCATACAACTATACCAATTGAACTAAGGCATCATCTATTTCACAGATGCCTGACACACACATAGACTGTTATTCATATTGCTTTCTTTCCCCAGAGCAGCACATGTGGTAACCAGGCAACATTCCACTTTGCCATTTATTTCTTGTCTTGGAATCACTGATTTATTAGCTAAGGAGCAGCTGCTATAACAGGGTCAAACAGCAAAACCTTCCCTGCTGCTGCTAACGGCTGTGCCAACACTCATATATTTGCAGCATTTAATTCCCTAGCCCAGTGGTTCCCAACCTTGTCTCTGTTGTGGCACACCTTGATACCTTTAATTTTTTTTTGAAGCACACCACCACAGAGCCTCCAAATGAACTCATGAAATTCATGAGCCAATGCAGAACTCCAACTAGTTTTTCAAAAAATTCCATGGCACACCTGCTCAACCTGGTGGCACACCTGTGTGCTGTGGCACACCGGTTGGGAAACACTGGTCCAGCCTGTCCTGATTAGTCTGGCCAGCTATCAAGATAGGAGAGCAAGTTGATGAAATGTGAAATTCTATATATCCAGGTACTTCAAAATTCTCATTTGCTGAATAACTTCCCCACTTGAAACAGTCTCCAGGCAGCTGGAGATAGCACAGGAGACTTGATGTTAGATTTGGGAAGAATCAACTAATCAATTGCCTCTTTTAGGCATTCAGAACCATGAAGGACCAATTTCACTTACAGTGAAGCCTCTCTAATGCAGTGTCTCTCAACCTTCAGTGGATTGGGGAACACCTAACGGTATTAATTATTTTACCTGGAATACCTGATAAAAACAAACACTGTCAAAAAAAGCTGATAACAGTGGCGGGAGATAAATGCCCCATTCACAGAAAAGCTTCCAGGTGTGCATCAACATCACAAAAAAACATACCTGGAAGCTTTGCTGTGAGTGAGGCATTAATTGCTTCTCCCCCACCTTCCCACTCCACCCATCCAACGGGATAGGGTCAGGGTGGGTCATTGAACACCTGCACTGTGCCCAAGGAGCACCGGTGTTACATGGAAGACCGGTTGAGAAACACTGCTCTAAAGCACCTGTGGGCTGTGGGGGGGGGAGTGTCTAAAGATGGAGTAAGTTTGGTCTGGAAGTTCTGTGCCAGAGATTGTTGTGTTTGCTTAGACAAGTTTAGTTAGTCAAGGGAGCTAGGGGGTTTAGATTGATAGGAAGTTAGACTGTTTCTATAGATACAAGAGGTAATCCACAGAGGTTGATTATAAGACAATCCCTCCTGTCTGGACCCTGATGGGAAGCTATCAACCTTGTCTGGTAAACAGGTTGACAGGGGCCAGGTAGCCAAGGGGTCACAGGAATTTGGCCACTCTCATTGGTCAAGAGCAATAATTAGTACCCAAATGAGCAGTAAACAACAACAAGAGGTGGGCTAACTATATGCTGCCTATTAAGTATCTAATTATGTAACCTGCATATTAAAAGTAGTAATACCATGTATGGATTTTAGGCATGATGTAACTTGTTGTATTATGCATGAGCTTGTTGCATTATGTATATCGTATTTTGCATGTTAGAAAGTATGTATGACCTGTAGCCCCTATACTGGGGGGTCTTGCTCAGAGAGGCTAGCTTCTCTTTGCTTCCCTCTGCTGCAGTTCCTTTTATTATTCAGCTGAATAATAAACTTTGAACCACACCTTGTTCTCTGCCTATTGGAGTCTCAGCTGGGAACGGGTCTGCTTCATTGGGAAGGCTCTGGTGTGCCTCTTTCTGAAGCTGAGGGCCAGAGTTAGATTTTCCCCTACAGCTGAGAGTACAGAGCACTTTGGCCTAACGGGGAGTTTATTTGAGAAATCTGCGTGAAAGGGGGCTTAGAGCAGAGATGGGAGTTCAGCTTATGCAACATTTGTCACTTCACTTTTATGTGCTCTGTGTTCCAGGAGTATATGTACTGTTCTGCTGAGATTTTAATTAGTCTTATGGAGTACAAATAAGCCTAGCCTGGATTCTAAAATCTCAGCTGGTGCCAAGTATTTCTTCTCACAATCTAATTAACAGAGTTAACATTAGATTCAGTACTACCGTAGGTTGGCTAGGTTCATTCTTTGCTACAGAGTATACATGCAGCTACTTCATTCCAAGCTCCATTTTTATTGCACCACTCACCTGCAGGGCATACCAGAGACAGGCTGCAAATCTCTGCTGGATACTGAGCAGCATAAACTCCTGCTACATTTCCACCCATTGAGGTGCCGATCAGGTGAAACGGTCTTCTGTTCAGCTTGATACATTCAACAAACTGAAATGGAAAGAGCAATGAGGCCATACAGAGTGACTGCACAGTTACTGTTTTCTGTTGACTCTGATTTAGGTCTGAAAGCTGGCAATCACAGGGCCCTAGTAACATTGCAGTAAATCCTAAAAGCAAAACTTCTTAAGGAGTTTGAGGGATTCACAGAACCTTAAGAATGCCAGTGCATCCCCTTTAAAAAAAGGAAGCATCTCTCCGAAGATGCTGGTTTAACAGTGCTGGAGGGAAAAGTCACTGGCCACAGCAGACAGAGCATGGGAAGCTTGCTCATCTTGATACAGCAAGGTTCCTTATCCTTGAGCAAGGAGGACAAGCCCTTCAGTTAAATTAATAGGTCAGTGTCTAACCTTTTAGTCTTTAGCCCCTGCTGAGATTGTCAAGTTAGTAACAAGTGTGGAAGTAGCTTCTGTGATAGGATGTTTGCCCATTGGAACAGCAATGATACCACCACCATTCATTTCCTGTTTCTTTCATTGTTTCACAGACAAACAAAAAACACACGTCCCTGGCCCTTAGGAGCTTACAACGAGGTTATCAAACCCATCACTGACAATTACTTTCAGTCCCTATTGACTCAGGCTAGATCTGAATGACTAAAGCTTAAAGGACTTACAAGCCATCAACCTCTGAACCATCCAGCCTCAGCTACATCCCTCTTGAAAAGAGAGGAAAATAAATGTAAAAACATACTTCAGACTGAGCCATGTGTTACAATAGTCTTTGTTTCACCTCCTTGCTTGGTCTTGTTCCTCATCCCTCCTGCCTTTCATCTTGGTAACACCAATAAGGAAAAGAGGGGAAATGCAGGAAAACAAATGTTGCCCCCCACCTGTTTACTTCTGCAGCATCTTACTAACCACCTCTCCATTTTCAGACCTCAGTTGTGGAGTTCAAGTGAGGAGAGAGACAATGCTCTCCACTGAGGCCTGATAATCCTTTACAAGAAGGTTCTTGTACACATTCCAAGTAGGTGCAAACAAGTGCTAGCATAAATAAGAATCTGGCCCAGAATATCTTGCATTCTTAGATCAAATGTGAAGTTAAAAGCAGTGCAATCACAATGATGCCACAGGAAATATACAGTGATGATTGGCAGCTTTTAGAGATGGGGACTCAATACCACTTCAGCTGAGCTTAGTCTGATAGAGCAGTGTGTGAATGACAGGGCATTAGTAGGTGCTCCTGCCCATATTCACTTCTGCCACTTGATTGTGGGTGGAAAGGAGCTGAATAAAATCAGAGCGTACAACTGTGGAAAATACCACTGCTGTGTCCCCTCCTTCCCACTCTCACATACACATGGGCATTTTTCTTCAGTCCTGCATACCCCTGAATTATGACTCTGCACAGCTCAGCCATTATGCTGAAAGAAAAATTTACACATTTTATAATCTGTACAGGAAAGTACTAAAAAGCTCTCCCATCCTGTAAAGCTCCTGTGAGCTATAGGGTTTTTAAGAACCCACCTGATTTGGGGACACTGGGTCCTAGCTGTAATTTGCACACTGAGTTTTCTAACATTTTCAAATGTGCCTAAAGCAACAAGATTGTTCAGGTTAATCAAATCACACAGCAGAGTGTTCGTTCTTGAAGGAACAGAGGGATGCGTTTTGTAAAAATCCACCCAGCCAATGTTCTTTCTGCAGGAGGAATGCAGTTAGCACATGAAAGAGAGGAAAGGAGCAAAAGAGTATTGGCTCATTTCATGAGTCAAAGGAATGCAGAGCTGAGCCATGTAAGGGGGTGGAGGGAGAAGCAATCTGAACTTGCTACAGGCCAGGAGTGGATGATCTTCCCTACAGTAAGAAGAGAGCAGGAAAGTGACTTCTCTGGGGTTTTTCTCAAGAGGTGCACTTGTGTGCTGCCATTTACAAAGGGCTGAGCTAAGGGCAACAATCTAGTCCTGCATGTTTCACCTCCAACCTTCTAGAAAGAAGAAATCCCAATTTCCAATCACTTCAAAAGACAAAAATCAAATGCATTTATCCTGCCTGCCCCAGAAGGCAAACATGAAGAACAGACACAGAACACATCTGAAGCCATCACCTGGTGTATTCTTTTAACTTGCCCATTGATAGAGTAGTCATCTAATGATGATCGGGTAGTGCCCTCATGACCGGGCATGTCGACGCAAACCAAGTGCAGGTTCTTCGGTAGGAACTGCAGAAATAAAGCACTGAGCAGTTAAACTACAGAAGGGATACTATGAAGCACATAATGAAGAAAACTGGTAATTATAGAGAAAAATTCATTTTCTATTAGACTCACTAGGAAATGTTGTGCTAATTAGCACAGTGTGGCCAATGGCAGCACCACATTACATCAGTTCACTACAAGCTGGTGTTACCTTTTAGAAGCTTAAAGAAGTTTTATTTATTAAAAAAAAAAAAAAAAAAAGAATTCGAGAAAAATAGAAGGGGCAGCCTTAAAAGGGGGAAAACCAGGGATTGCCTTATGGATGTTTGGCATGTGTTCATCCAGTATGAAAAGTGATTAAATACCATGGGCTAGATTTCCTGCACACAAACCTTCTCTCACATAGTACAACCCTGCCACCATACAGAGACTGTTTCCATCAGAGCACAGGTAGCTTTTCCTTTGATGCCCTCCTTCAGAGATGTTGCTGGGAAAGAGCAACCTGACTTCCTGCTGCTGGCTCCACAGGAGCTCTGCAGGTGGGAGTTACTGTGGGGAACTGTTGAAATAAGTACCCCCCATAATCATCCCAACCACATCTCCATTCTGGCTACTATCATGCACTTTTAGGGTGATGCAAGGCTTCTAAAAACACCTCTGGTGCTAAGTTTCAAGTGGGTAGCCATGTTAGTCTAGTTCAGCAAAATAAGCAAGGAGTCCTGTGGCTCTTAAGGACTAACAGAAATGCAGAATTGAAACTCATATGCAGAATCAATTGTGTGAAAGCAGGATGAGATCATGACTATGGATTCTTTTCTCATTACAACAGGTGATTTGACCTCACCTTCTATATGTTGTTTCCCAGTGTCTGAACCTTAATAACTGGTTTGATTTGCTGTTACAATATGACCTGATCCCATGACTTACACTCCCCTGCATTTATTTTCCTCCCATTTTGTACATTTCCCCAACTTCAAAGCATGGGATTTTCTCTCACAAAAGCGCATGCAATCAATAAATTTGTTAGTCTTTAAGTGCCACAGGACTCCTTGCTTATTTATCTGGTGTTAAGGAGGTGCTGCCTGTTTTGAGAGACCACAATCTCCTCCCCCCACAGCAGATTTTGTATGTTGAGGGCCTTCTACAGGGACTTTGCCTAGAAGCTGGTACAGACTAAAGTATGAATCTCATCCCACAGATTAAATATCAGAAATGACCTAGAATTTTTATTATTCAGGTATGAAGAAAAAACTTCATCCGAGAGAGAGAGAGAAAGAGAGTCAGCTGGTCAGGATGACCACAAGTTCCTTCTGGACTTAAAAACTCCATGACACTATTAAGTCTCCAAGCATAAATCCTCTAAAATGTGGGTGCATAAGATGATCAATATATGTAGTAGCTGAGGACATTTCTAGTTTTCTAAAATAAATTATCCTAGCTGTGACCAATACAGCTAAGCTTCCTAATGTGCAAGCAACAGACCACTATTTTGCAATGCCAACAGCATGGCAAGTAAGAACATTTGCTTGCTAAGGCAGTACTGATTTATTGTTAGAGAAAAGGAAACGTACCTTGACCACAGACAACCACATATCTTTGTGGGCTGAAAATCCATGCAACATCAGTATGGATGGTCTGAATCCAGGCCTCCCTCGATAGGAAAAACAAAACTGGTAATCATCACAGGTAGCATATCTAACCTGCATGCCGAGGGCTCGACGCCAGTACCTAAAGACAAAGAAATAAGCAAAACATGACAGTGGAGCATGACCCAATAGTCAGAGCACAAGACAGGCAGACAGAACTCCTTGGTTCATTCCCAGGCTCTGACTTCCTATGAGAACACAGACAAGTGATTTAACATGCAGGTCCTCAATGGACTTAGGCACCTATCAATTTCATTGGAATTTGGGAGCCTGAGTGGTTAGAAGATGACAACAGGTTGTCCAAGAAGCAGACTGGGTCAAACATTACCTGTTATTGCCTGCTCATTCCATCTTGATACTGTGAGTGAGCAAAGGCAGGGATGGGGGAAAATACAATCCTTTTATGCTTGAGAATAGTAAAAGCTTACGTTTATAACAACTCCCCAAATGACCCCTTTTTGGTTACATTAACACCCAAGTAATGAATATTAATAACTGTGTGGTGAACATAATTATACCGCCCTTGTCTGTTGTTTACAGGTTTAGTTAATAGTATGCAGACATTTAATTTTACAACATGTTATTTTTGTTACAGCAATGCCTATTATATTACTGACCAAGCATTTAGGAAGGGAACAGAGAGATGAGAAAGCTGATTAGTATGTTCTTTTGGAGGTTCTTAGGCAGGAGAGAAAAAGATAGTTTCTCTCAGTTACATTTTTTGCACAAACCACGAAAAAGGGAGAGGGGAAAGGAAAGAGAATATTTCACTGTATTTTAATTGCAAGAAGCCAAGCTTTTGTGCCTGCCCATGACCCTGTTACCATAACAGCCATGGCTTCTGGCAGAGGCCCAGGGCCTCAAACATTAATTCAAGGTCTAGCTTAAAATATTATCCTACATCTCCCCACTTTAAAAGAAAGAAGGGCTCAGGCACTGGCTGGTGCAGCAATGGTCCAGGAGGCCCTTGTTTCAGACAGCCCAGTGCCTTGGTCCTCAGGGAACTGGGGATGAAGGGTTTGCCAGCTGGACAGTACCACTGAAGTCACCGGTACGGTTTTTGGGGACAGACTAAGGCAGTACACAATTTTAAACTTCCTGTAAGCACAATTAATAAGATGATTAACATAATTAGCACTCCCACTACTTGAGCAATATGACTGAGGAATGAATGAGAGTCCATTAAGCCTGTCTGAAGGGGACAGGGAACATCAGTCCACGCATAGTCAATAAGCAATGTAGCTGCCAGCTAAAATGCATTTGTTCCTTGGAGGCCTTGGGCTTCCAGAATCTTGCCTTGCACTGCTCATCTTGTAGCTGTTTTAACACCTGCATCAGGCAGTCCCAATTCATTGAAGAAGATTCAGGTATGGCCTTGGTGAAGTTCATTGGAATCGGTGGACGTCCTGTTATATTAAGTTGTCGAATGGCTGGTATATGGATTTGATAAGCAGAAGTTCCCAGTTGTAAAGAAAGTTTCCTAACTCAAACCCCACCCTTTCCACCTACCTTCCATCATTAATTTTTTTTGGCCACTGAACATTGCAGATCCCTCCCAGCAAATATTATTTCCCTGCTCCATTCAGCACTGAGTGAATACTGGTTCTACACATCATAAGGGTGATGACTCTTGTGACCATCCCTCCCATGTGTTACCATGACTTGCCTATACAAGTCCCATTTGGGTGCAATGGAATTCAGACCCAACCAGAAAATGGTGTCGTGTTTTCCCTAACCTTCATCTGCCATACCAGCTCTCAAGACCAACCCCACTTGCATCCACCCGCAAAACTGGCCTGAAGAAAGGTGGCAGAGGTCCAACCGCCTTAGCAACTGCCTTGATGATGAGAGTACACTGGCATAAGCACATTCCAAGGGTTGTTCACCAAGTATTTCTGAAAGATCAGCAACTTTTTAATTGCTTTGCCACATTGGTGCCTTCTAACCCTGGTGGCCATACACCCTGGTGAGCATCCCATGAGAGGGTTACAAAATGATTGGTTAAAGTTTGCTGGTCACATGCTTCTCCCCAAAAAACAATTTTAAGACTTCCCACCAAATCAATCATAAGGGTTTGGGTGAGGTTACCAAGGGCTAATATGACTGTTCCCAACAAATGACTTGTGGTGCTTAAGGCAGATCCCTGAAGTATCCCTCTGCTATCTAGCAACCGTAGGGCACGTTCCAGGTGTTGGACTTGGGCCACTGAGTTAGAGTCCTACAAAGAATTCCACCCTTCCCACAAATAGCTAACCACATCCCTCTGCCTTTGGTGATTAACTTTTGCTGTGTTTGTAATTTTTTAAAGCAGCATTTTTCCCCACCTTTGTGGACTGGGAACAATTAGGAAAGGTATTGTCCAGGAACTACTCTGTGGGGGAACAAAGCAACAGACACTTGCATTTCCGATGCATTAAGGATTACTGGCCTTTTGAGGAGACTTGAGGGAGATAGCATTCTGATTGATATGTTGGAATGATGTAGAGGGGCTGAAAAGGGAAAAGATTTAATTAGGGTGCTTTTTTAGTTTGGGATAGGACGACAGAACATGTTTAATTAAAAGATAATTTTTTGGATGGGTTTAGTAGGATTTACAGAGGTGTGAAACTTTTACTTGAGGCATAGGCACCCCAAACCACTGAACTATTTTTTGTTGTTGTTGTTGTTGAATTAAGGTGGAGAGGAACGGTGGGTTACCTACCAGTAACTGTCCTTCAAGATCAGCTGCTTGGATTCATTCAGTATCAGGTGCATCCGTGCCACAGCACATGACTGGCTGGAAACTTTTTAGCCCTAGCCTGTCAGAAGAGGGCTGGCAGCCACCACCCCCTGCCACCCCATGGCTATATATGTGGCCGCCTCCCGGCCCCTCCTCAGTCCCTAAAAGTTGCCAACTCTGAGTTGCGGGGACGGCAGGAGGATTGTGAATGAATCTGGGCAGCCCATCTCGAAGGAGGACAGTTACTGGTAAGTAACCCACCATCCTTCGAGTGCTGCTTGGCTACATTCAGTATCAGTTGACTGCTAGCCTTACTGCAGAAGGTGAGCGGAGTTGGAACCTTATCTGCTGTCAGCACAGCTACCCACAAATGGCATAGCCCTCAAAATTGGGTGAAGAAGCAGTGGGCCACCAGGCAAACGCCTTTGAAGACACCACCAAGTGCAGGGTCTTCAAGAGAAGACATGCATGAGAGTGCTGAGGGGTCATTTGCCACTCTGTCAGGAGACTAGAACTACAGCAGGGGCAGTCCCCAGTTCATTACCAGGGAACGTGCTATATCATAATAGCAAAAGAGCATCCTTGTCACTAGCAAGACCATCTAGTGTAGGAGGGTTGCCCTTTTCTAGTAGGATCGACTCCTGAGAAAGGCAATTGTGATCCAGAGCAACAGGTTCCTACAGCTGCAGGCGATGAGCAAGGGTGGGATAATTGCCACCCTTGCCACCTTAACCCCAAAGGGAGGTCAACTGGGCTAGGTTACTAACCAAAACTTGGGGGCCGGCAACACATCACCCTTTGACCAAGCAGGGGCAGGCAAAAGGCCTTTCCCCATTGACATACCAGCAGGCAATGCCAAGGACAGGATTGATAAGGGCGCCCTAAACTAAGGCATCCTGCCTCCATATGGAAGATAACATAGGAAGAAAAATAACAAGGAAGGAGTAGCTGGGGAGCCCTGCTCCTCCTTCTGTTGTTGCATGAGAATGGAGGGCCTGGAGGGAGGGCCCTGGAATGAGGCCTAGGGGCTTGGCAGGCCCATCTCTGGGGTCCAAAGCATCAGAGATGCTCCATCAAGGAGGTTGTCGTAAGGAGAAAAGTGGGCATCCCAGAAGGGCCCTTCTTTAGGGGTGACCCTTCAACAGGTTACAGTAGGAAAAAAGGGGGACCCTTGGGTACATCCATCCTAGCCCCAGGAGAGAAGCCAAATGGCTGAGGTCATGAGTGTTGAATGACCGGGGAGTGAAAACAGAAAAACTGGAGAAAGGTGATTGAGTTCCCATTTTAGGTTGTTCCCGACCAAAAGGGAAATTATATACCAGAGGGGGTTAGCCATCAGTGCTCCAATTTCACCTGGGTGTCTTGCAGATGTGACTGCAACCAGAAATTCCACCTTCATTGATAAATGAGAAAGAGAGCAGGTATAGTTCCAATAGCTGTTTCAAGATTGTTCGTACAAGGTTGAGGTCCCATATAAAGGTAGGGAGACGAAACTCAAGATATAAATATTGTATGCCTGATAGAAAGCATTTTACCATTGGCTGGGCAAATATGGAGATGCCCCAAAACCACTGTGGAAGCTGATGATACACACTAAACATACTTCTAGAGAGCTAATGAACAGTCTTGATTTTTTCAGGTGAAGGAGACAGTCCAGTATGCATGCAAAAGGAGTTGGCATCAAAGCGATTTATGAATGCACCAATTAGAGAATCTGCTCCACTTCTGCAAGTAAGCTTGTCTCATCAGTGGTTTCCTGCTGTTTAACAGAGTGTGCTTTACAGGCTTGGAACACTGTAGTTCACCCTGATGGAATCAAGAAGGAACCGGGCTGATAGATGTAACCTTTCGGGATGGGGATGTATGATTTGTTCCTTGTCCTGTGACAGGAGGTTGTCTATTAATAGGAAAGCCATAGGAGTTTTGAATGACATCTGTGTTAGCAGTGTGAACCACAATTTCCCTAGGCACATGGGGGATATCATTATTACCACTTCTAAATCATGGCAGATTATCAGCAGTGCTCTGTGGATCAGTTGTATGAATGGGAAAACATAAAATAGATTTCTGCTCCAAGAGTGAAGGAACACATGCTCCAGAGATTATTTTCCCCCACATCTGCCCTTGAGCCAAAGAGTGGGCATTTGTGGTTGAGGGAAGAGATCTATCATTGGGTACCTCCACTGATGGAAGATGAGCTTCAGAAATGCTGGACGCAGCTCCCGTTCATGTTGTCGGGTAGATGACCTGCTGAAGAAATTGGTTAAGGTATTGTGACTGCCAGGTAGATATTTTGCTAAAATCATGATATTGTGGCATAGGCATCAATTCCATAACTTCATGCCCTCTGTGCAGGAGTTGGACATGGCAACTCCTTGCCTGTTGATGTAAAACATGCAGGCTGCATTGTCCTTCATGATTTTTACATTGTTGTGGATTATGCAACTTTGGAAGTGGGAGCAGTCATTGCAGACCACATGTAGTTTCAATAGGTTTATGTGCAGGGATGAATCTTGTATTGTCTATTTTTCCTGAGTGGGGTGTGTTCTTGGAGATGAGCACCCCATTCTGTGAGGGATGTGTCTCTGGCCATCATGATGGTAGCTGCTTCTGAAGGAATGGCATGCTTGACATGAGGTTTTGTCATGTTGACCATCATAATAATGATTTTTTTAAAATGTTAACTGGTAATGTCACCCTTTGAGAACTGAGCATCTGTTGTGCTTGTGTATCTGTAGAACCAAAACTGCAGTGGATGCATGTGTAGCTTTGCATGCCTGACCCCAAAAGTAGCTGTGGCCATGTGGCCTAATAACTGGAGAGAGTTGAAGACATTCACAATCAGGGGAAGTCCATTTTGTGGTTATTAATTGTGATGCGTGGTTGAATCTATGATTGGGAAGGAAAGCCCTTGCAATCTGTGAGTCTAGCTGCGCCCTTATGAATTTTAGTATTTGGGTTGGCTTCAAGGTAGATTTTTTTATGTTTATGATGAAGCCAAGTTCCTGGAATAAGGTCTTTGTGAAGGTAACATCCTCTATCTCCTGACTTTGGTTGTATGATTTTAATCAGGCAATTGTCCAGGTAGGGGCACTGCTGCCACTGGGCCCCCATAGCATAAGCCCTGTGCATCTCCAGTTCTGCCTTGAGTTGTCAGGGCGGGGGCCACCAACCAGCTGCTGTAGGGGCTGGATCAGGCCCGGGCCAGTGGGGAGCAGCAGATCAAGGCCAGTACAGCAGAGAGGGAGGGCCCAAAGGAGGGGGGCACATACATTTCTTGGGCGGCGACACCCTTCTGTCCAGATAAGGGAAGATCATGATTCCACGTCTGCAGAGCTGTGCTGCGATGACAGCAAGTACTTTCGGAAAAAAATCCTGGAGCCGTGCAAAGGCTGAAGGGTGACACTGGGTATTGGCAGTGTTCAAGTCAGATGGTGAATCTCAGAAATCTTCTGTGAGCAAGGGTGAAGGGCAATATGAAAATGTGTGTCCTGGAGATTGAGGGCTGTAACGCAGTCACTGAATTCTAGATTCAGGATGATAGTAGAACATGTGACCATTCTGAATTTTTGCAGTTTTATAAATTTGTTTAGTCTTCTGAGGTCTAAAATTGGTCTCCAGCCTCCTGATTTCTACTGCATCCAGAAGTATGGGTAGCAAAACCCTCCTCCCCCTTGTTGGTGGGGAACCCTTTCTGTTGCCCCTCTGTGTAATAAACGTTGGGCCTCTTGCTGTAGGACAGGGGTCTCAAACTCAAATCACTATGAGGGCCGCATGAGGATTAGTACATTAGCCCGAGGGCTGCATCACCAAAACCTTTTCATACAACAATACTGCAAATATTGGTAATGATAGCATCATTGTGGGCCACAGGGAAATAGCTTTAAAGGCTGGATGCACCCCACGGGCTGCGTGTTTGAGACCCATGCTATAGGAGGCATTTGTGAGATGTGCCCCTGAAGAGGGATGGGAAAGGGTTTTGGAATATGAGTTTTGAAATAAATAGGATGGTCTAACCAGCCTTGATGACTTCTAGAACCTCTCTGTCCATTGTGATTTTTCCCCAAGAATGGTAAAAGGGGTGTAATATATGTTTGTACATTTCATCTTTGTGGCTCTGGAAGGTCAGGGAGGCCCTGCCGGCCCTTAACCACACCCATCAAAATTGGTGACTGGCAGCAGGGGGCTTGTGATGTTGCAGATTGCCAGACTGTTTGTCCTTGTGGCCATAGTCTCCCATGTGCTTGGCCCTGTCTCCTGTTCCGAGACCCATATGGGTACTAGTATAGGTACCTGCAATTATAAGGCTAATATCTAAAGGACCTCCTTCTACTAAATATCACAAGTGCACAGAGTGGCTATGGAATCTTTGGAAGTATACATGATTTCTTTTTTAATCAAAGGGAAGATCCTTGATGGTGGCCTGCACTTGCTTGGGCAAGTCAGCTTAGTGAAGCCATGAAGATCTTCTCATGACTTATTTCAGTGGCAATGGTTCATGCTGCAGTGTTTGCAACCTCTAGCACCACCTGGAGATGAGCAGATCTTCACTAATAATCATAAGAAGCCATTGTTTCTTGTCCTCAGAAGCATGTTCAATGAAATCTGTTAATTTTATGTAATTACTGTGGTCGTAATTAGCCAATAATGCAGAGTAGATGGCGACATGTAATTGCCATGTCAAAGATGTGTAGACTTTCCTGCCCAAGGGGTCCATCCTTTCGTCTTCCTTGTCGTGTGGAGTGGACCTGTTGAACTGCTGTTTGTTTCTATGATTAGCCACCTCCACCACTAGCAAATTAGGAGGGGATGTGAAGACAAATACTTCAAAACCTGAGGAGGGATATAATATTTTCTGTCTGCTCCTTTGCATACTGGAGCAATAGTGTCAGGCGTCTGCCAAATGTTGTTGGCAGGTTCTAACAGTGCCTCATCCACTGCCAGTGCTATTCTCTAAGATGATGATGTCTACATAATCTTCAACAGCTAGTGCTGCAACTCTGCAACCTCCTGCATAGGACTCTCTAAGGAGCCAGTGACCCTTCTGACAAGGTCCTGAAATGGTTTATAGTCATCCACCATGGGAGGTGGTGGTGGAAGAATGGCTGCATCTGGTTAGGAGGACAAAATACATATGGGGGAAGTTGATTATTGACATTCCCTTTCCTGGCTGGCCTTTGTTGTATCTGGCTCCCCTGGTGGAGGAGCTGGTTTTGCAGGAGGCTTATGAGCCCTTGAGGTGGACAGTCTGCTGTACTGGGCAGAGCAAAGGGACCAAGGTTCCCATCTATGCCAGTGCAGTGGACAGGAGGTTGGAGAGCCACAGCATGGTGGTCCAAAACATGGTTGGAGTGGCATGTTGTGATGAGAATGCACACTGTATGCAGTTAAGTGAGGTGACTGAATTTGTTGTAAAAAGGTAGCTTCATCCTAATCAGCCTTGAAAATGGAATAGAAAAGATGGTTCCCTCCCACAAGAACTGAAATGAGGCTCTGTCAGTGCCAAACAGTGGAGAGACAGGGGATGAAGTCATGAATTCATCATTGGAGCCGTGGTATTTCCTCTTTTTGTTGCACTTCTGTGGCACCAATGGTTCATGTTCCTGCCCTGGTGGTGGGACATCTATCTGTGCTGCAGTGTGTATCAGCACTGTGGTGGAGGATGGTGCTGTAACTGGTGCCAAAGATGTAACCAATTGCAGTGCTGAGATTTCAGCAACGGGAGCTCCCCGTACCAAAGATGTGGTAGGTCCTGGAGCCTGAGGCAGTGCCAAGGAACAGCGCACTGCTTTCAAATTAAGGTTTTGTGGAGGGTTTCTGTATGGCCTTTAGCTATTTAAGGCTGAGGTACATGAAACAGCCATTTTGCTGCTCACAGGGCATGACAAGTCCACCAGGCTGGCCTTGCTCTCAGTTGTCCATCTGAAACGTGCTGGGGAATGGGGCTGAATTACGCAACACCTTCCCTGAGGATGTCTCTTGAATCTCTCTCTTCAAAGCTCAGCATAAGGCCTTCTATTCATCTCCATATGATCACTTTGAGGCTTCCCCCCCGCCCTTTGTCTCTGCCTGGGACCAATCCTGAGTGCCGTAAGTAAAAGTTGTTTCATTCAGGCACATGAAGCAAGAATTTGCAACACAAGGGAGATTGTAGGCTCCATGGACACTGAAGTAAAACAAGATTGGTTACTTCAGCAAAGTCAACAGGGTTACTTTGACTGAAATTACACTCTGGCTCCTATCTGCACATTAAACAAAACTGCACAGTATTTGGTGGCTTGAATATTGGTAAACAACAGCTTTTGTGGTATCACGGAATTACAGAAACTGGAAGGGACCATGCAAGGTCATCAACAGAAGTGTTGCTGCCCCAGAGAAGGACCCAGGGCACTGGCCCAGGCCCCGCCCCCTGACCGCAGGCCCCACCCCTGGCCGGGGACAGGGCAGGGAACGGCAGCCGCGGCCACGGAGCTGCCCAGCCTATGAAGGGGCCGGAAGCAGCTGCCGCTGCTGCAGGCTGCCGGGTCCCAGATCTCCAGCCGGAGACCTGGAGAGGCAGGGGTCGCGATTCAGGGCACGGGCCTCGTGTGCCAGGCGCCAGCGACGCCCAGTCCCCTGCGCTCATGGAAAGACCAAGTACCCTCTTAAACCATCCCTGACAGGTGCTTGTCTAACCTGCTCTTAAACACTTCCAATGATGGAGATTCCACAACCTGCCTACGCAAGTTATTCCAGTGGTTAATCACCCGAACAGTTAGGAGTTTTTTCCTAATATCAAACCTAAACCTCGCTCACTGTAATTTAAGCCCATTGCTTCTTGCCCTATCATCAGCAGTTAAGGAGAACAATTTTTCTCCCTTCACATCAAAGTCACTATGATGTCACTAATGCTGCTTTGTGTTGTCACTGTAATAGCACAGAGAGCCAGCAAAATGTTAATGGCATCACCTCAATCCTTAATTACTGTAAGCCCCGTTTTCAGGATTTATGTGAGATTTGGTGTCTAGACCGTATGCCGGTCCTATGCACTGAGGCGAATTCCACCCTGAACAATTAGGTGTCTCAAAGTTCACCTCAGAGGCCTGGTGTAAACTATCACTGGGTGAGATATTAACATTTTTAGCAACTGATCCTGATGGATCAATTTAGCAAAAGACAAAATAATCTGTCCAAAGCTGAACTGATCCCTCACAAGGTGTTAACACTATTAGCAGAGGCAGGAATGGCAGATAAACGGATTAATACATGAAGCAAAGGAGTGATCCACTGCCACATGTCAGTGCAGTCTCAGACCTCAATCCTTCCATGGAGATGCTCACCAAAAGCAAGAGAGAAAGGAAAAGACATTATGTAGCTCCCAAAGTGAGGCAGGAACATTACAACCTAAGGACAAGGCCTCTGTCAACACACACAAACAAAACAAAACAGTAACGGGAAGAGGTCAGAGGGAAATGGGGGAACCAAGAGCCCAGGTTATGAATTGTGTAGGTGAAAAGAAATGCAACATGCTTCACTGGCTTTCTGTCTCCAGCCTGTGATCTCAGTCTACTGTCATGAGTCAGCCTAAGAAGTGGAAATTGTTCATGGATTGAAAGAGGACCAAATCTGGCTACGCAATAGCTATAATAATTTTCCTCTCATTCCCTCCTACAGGTCCTGAGAGAGAATATGATTTAAGACAAACACAACAGCAACAAACAGACTTCTGATGAAAGAACAATAAAAATTTAGAAAAAACAAGATCACAGGAAATGGTCTGTGGGGGATGGTATCTCTCCAAAATTGCTGGACAGTCTAACAAAATGTGTAAGAGAATTGCTATTATGTCCAGGCATTACAGATCCATCTACTAAAAATGTAGACTCAAAAAAAAAAATTAAACTTAGAAAAGGGGGGGAAGACATCTCTTGTGAAAAAAATCCGCTCCATTTCCCCTCCTCTGCTGACACTGCCATGACATTTGTGCATTTCTTTTCCCTTCTTCAACATAAACTACACGACTTTTTCCCTCAGTCCCAGCAATTTTTTTTAGTCATCTTGCACATTCTTATCCTGCCTACTCAACCTGGCTCCTCAGAACCCTCTGGCATGAGCCCTTTTCTTATCACCTTCATTCAAACTCTTGCCTGTATCTCCACTGGCCTACATATTTACAAGAACAGAGACATTCCCATTCTAGATCAACCTTGAGGTCCACCTAGTACAGCACCCTGTCTGTGACTACAGCCAGTACCAAATGCTTCAAAGGGAGGTGCAAGAAAACCCAAAGCAGGTAGATTTAGAACAATCTGCCTCCCCATGAAAGCTTCATCCTAACTCCTATTAGAAGAGAAATCAGTTTAAATCCAGACAAATGGTTTAACATGCTTTCCAAAAGTCTCACTTTAGTGCTATAACACCTGAGGATAATTCTGATCCGGATCACCATTCAATCCTTCTTTGAATCTTGCTAAATTCTTGACCTCAATAACATCCTGTAGCAATGAGTTTCACAATCCAAACACGAGTGGAAAAAGTCTGTTTCTTTCATTCATCAAACTATCAGTCATTATGTTAATAGGTTTGTGCTACTTCTTCTCAGGTAATTCATTTTTATTACTGTAGCAATTAGGAGCCCCAGTCATCAACCAGGCTCTTGTTATGATAGGCGCTGTACAAAATACAGAACTAAAAGATGGTGCCTGCCCCTAAAAATCTGCAGCCCAAACAAACAAGTCTGTGCAATATTTATTACACCAATGGCTGCTGATAATTCTACTGGCTGTGGACCATCACAGAGACACACTTCAATGACACCAAGAATAAACAGATTTTTGAAAATAAGAAAAACATTTACAAAGAAGTGAATCTTGGTTAATCCTCTTTTGCCAATCAGTTATACAAGCCAAAGGATAAAGATGCCAAAGCCCAGCATCTGGGCTGACATCTCCATAGCAGAGAGTTGGTGATATTTTTGAACCATCTGCACTCATTTGCAGAAGCATCATTCTGCTTCACAGCTCCCTGAATGCAATGCTTGTAGGGAAGGAATTTTTCCTTATCCAAATTTAGTTACCAACATTGCTAGGTCTGACCACATCTTCCAATTTTTAACTGTCAATTGCATGAATACATAGACTATGAAATTAGTTAGAATAAATCTGTGTTAGACTGACACTTCTGTCCATTTAAAAAAAAAAAAAGAGAAATACTGCTGCTTTGCATGAGTGACTGGAGGTGGGCTTATAGACTGCACCATGATCAGCAATGGCTAGGGAAGATCAGTTTCATTTGGAGATTCATAAATTCCATTCCACTGTTGATGTGTGACCAAATTTTTAAAAAATGATTAAAACCCCTCATTAACTGTACAAATGCCAGAAGAGGTACTTAAAAAAAAAAAAAAAAAAAAAAAAAAGAATATTTTCTTTTTAAAACTTCATTTGAAATAAACAGAGGGGTTAAAATCATCATTTATCACATTCCCATGACGTCTAAGGAACTAGTGTGGCCCCCTTCCGTTATTGGAAAGGATGGGGCACAATAGGTCAGTGGTTTTCAAACTTGGGGTCGGGAACCAGTACTGGGTCGCAGACCCTCAGGCCGTGTGTCTCAGCATCCCCTGCTGCCGCCACTAAAAGACCGGAGTGCATTGCTCAAAGATGTAATTGTTGGGTAGCAGGCATAAATTATTTTTTTCAATTGGGTCCTCAGGGAAAAAGTTTGAAAACCACTACAATAGGTGAATGAGGAAGATCATTCAACTTTTCTTCAACACTCCAGCTCAGGCAGAAGCAAGAGAGAGAACCTCTTTCTATAACTAATGACACCCTTAGTCACGAGGAAAGAAAGCTTTCTGTAACCTGATGAAAATCAGAATATTCATTAACAGTCATAGTCAAGAAACTGACAGGCCACATGTTAGTTACCACATGATTTTATCTTGTGTTTGTTCAGAACTGTCTCTTGCCATTTTGAAACAAGACTGGCTAACCTATTGTAAGTACAGTGGTGAAACACAATACAGCTGTCATGGGGAACTAGCTCAGAGCCATTAATGCGTCTTTCAGTGAGAGCCCATTATCATTATCTCCTTTGCAAAGGAATGATTCACAGAAATGCAGCTTGACATGAGATGTCAAGAGGAGCTGCACAGGCTGACAACTACATTGCCAATCCAGATTACTGCTGCACTGAGATTTTCTACTTCTCCTCAGCATAAAATTTTTAATTTTTCCTGAGCATGAAGTAGTACCATGTTTCCACTTTGTCTTGCTGGAAGATTACTCTGTCCCAGTTCACAGAGGAATCATGAACCCTCTTGTCAATTGCTCACTTGCTTTTAACCCATTGCCCTGCACTCCCTCTCCTCGTTTCTCTGCTCTGTTTGAGTCCACATCCAGGTGTCGAGAATAGCTAACCAAGATTTTGGGAAGTTTTCATAGTACTTCTTGTCACTAATAATCCTGTCCTCCGAAATGCATTAAAATTGGACCCTGCTGTTACTCCTATGGGCTAGAACAGAACACAACACTGAACTCTAGGACTCGAGACCTGGATATAGTACCTGGCTCTGCCAGTGACCTCATAAGGTAGGGGTAACGAACTAAGAGCGCAGCAGCATTGCCTGACTTGGTTTTCATCATCTACAGGGTCTTTATAGTTTGGTTCCATGGTTTTCAGCACCCCACAATAAAAAACTGTTCCAACACCACTACTCATATGTGACTCTGGGCAAAATTTCTTAATATCTCTGTGCCTCAGGTCTCTATCTGTGAAATCAGAATAACTAATACTTCCTCTCCCCCACCCTTTGTCTGCACTATCGAGAGACCATGAGCACTTTGGTATAAATGGCATTCTTTTACTATGCATATATACAGCACCAGTCACAACAAGGCCCTCAACGTTAGTCAAGGCACCACACAATACTATATGAAGAAGAGTTAAGAACACGATTAACAAACAATAAGATCACTGGAGACTGCAGCATTAACATAAGTGAGAATTACTGAGCACTCAGCCTGACCGTCTGGCAACCACAAATTTTAAAGCTAGGTTATAAATAAAGAAACCAAAAATAACCCTTCCATGGTAAAATTCTTCTACTTTTAACTTACCAATAATAGATTTTGATCAATGCAGAAGGCCACAGAAGAAAGGATGCTACAAATGCCAGAATTGGGATAGCCAGGGTGCCTCCTGCTATTACAAACATGTTTAACACATCAAGGTCCATGTTGTTGTTTAAGACTCTACCTCACCTGCATAAATTAAATAAGAACCAGAGGTTAGCAACAAAACAACGAATGAAGAAAAGGCTTCAGAGACAAGAGAAAGGCATTAAACATGCAACACATATTGGTCAAGTGCACTAGAAAGCTGTTTTTGGTTTTAAAACCCTTTTACTTCTGGGGGACCCAAACTAACACTAAAAACTGCAATCTCATCCACTCAGATTGAAATTAAAAATAGCTGCTCATAATTTAGTTGCTACAGCACTTTGCAAAACAGATTCTGAACCCACCCCTCCGTAACACTGTCACCAGTCTGAGGACTGTGGTAAGAAAGCTTTTATTAAGCATTTGTTTAACCTAATTAACCTTCCCATCTTGCATCCCAAGTCTGAGATCCACATACAATATGTGACCTGCAATTCAACTTCATGTGTCCTCATTCCCAGACTCATTTCTGTTTTAGACAGGCAGCTGTTAACTGAGGGGGCAGAGTCTGTAAAAGGTCTCAAGGAAAGCTGGGAGGAAGATTTTGCATAGCAGTCTTTGTCTGTAAGCCCTCAGAAGAGCCAAATTGGTTTATTTCTCTGAGAACACCAAATACCAAAGCACATAAATCCTCATATTAAACTGAAAATATATAGCTTCCAAGAGCTCTATTATAAGAGTTCCTGCTAGGACCTTATAGTATCTGAAATGCAAGATCTCAAAGAATTTACATGATCTGGGATTACTAATACAGACTGCTTTTCAAAAGGCAATTGTCTCCATAGCATAATGTGGGATTCCCTTTATTTCTGTATTCTCATCACTAAACAGCATGCATGTACTTTACTAGTTAAGGATCAATCCCCGACACACAGACATTCTGGGTAAATACCTTCGTTCTTGATGCTGAACATCTGACATGCCATCCATTTCTCAAAGCTACCCTCCTCACAAGAATAAATTACAGATCCACAGCTCACTAAATGCTCATCTCTCTACACTACTGCTGAACCTCTCACAAGAAGGTCCATGGATAAGCCTATTTCTGTTTGCTCTAGAAAATGGACTTGATTATTTTGAAACGTTACAGTAATCATTAGTTCATACATTACGATGCCAAACAGGAGCAAAAATATTGCACTTATGATCTGTTCTGAACTGCAGCCGTACTACTCGGTCATATTTTATATTAAAATTAGCAAACCTACTTAAACATATAATGACCAGGATCAGCTAGTGGAAAATGTTTTGAGGAAAAGTGTTCCATTCAGGCACAGAAAAGGGGTCTAATTTGCAAGTTCCAAAGGAGTAGCCATGTTAATCTAGTTCAGCAAAAAAAAAAAAAAAAACAAAACACACACACACCACAACCACAACAAACAAGGACTATGTCTACACTGGCAAATAGTCCAGATTAAGGAGGCTTAACCCAGACTAATTTAGTCCATGGCCACACTAGGTTTTCCTTAGTTCGAACTAATGAGCACGTAGTTTGAACTAGTTAGTACTGGATCTTAGTTCAAAGGTTAGTCTGAACTAAGCTTGATGGATTTGAACTAATGCTTAGTTCAAACTTAAATTCAAACTACGGCCATTAGTTTGAACTAAAATCATGTTCTAGTTCGATCTAAGCATTAGTTCAAACTAGAACACATTGTTAATTCAAACGTATAAGCACAAGGTCAGTTTGAACTAACCTTGAACTTTTTCGTTCGAATTAACAAGTTCAAACTAGCTTTAGCTAGTGGAAACATAGCCAAGGAATCTGGTGGCACTTTAAAAGACTAAAAAAATTATTTATCACTTGAGTTTCCATGGGAGAAAATCCCACTTCATCAGATACTTGAACATGGGGAATTTACTTTGTTAGTCTTTAAAAATGTCACAGAACTCCTTGTCTGATTTCCAAGGGCACCACCCAGAAGTGCCCCACACACTTTCACTGCCTACAGACACATTGTGGAGCCTGCAGGGAGCTCTCCTCTCTTTACTCTTGTGGAAGAGAACGGCACCCACCCACCCTGTATCCTCTTCAAACTGTAGGACCTAGGATCGCTAATAATTCAGTGGGCTACAACAGCTGAAAGTATCCCCCCCCCCATGGGATAGCATTAGGAGTTGTGGGAACAGGAAGGGCACATACAAGGTATGCTTTCTTGGAACACAGCAACAGCTGTACTCCTGCGCAGGCTTCAGGTACTATTCCTTATCACTTCTGCGTAGGCAATGCCCTTTCCCATTCCCACCACATGCACTTTGAGCCTTTGCTTTTCTGTAGAGCTCACCAGTAGCGCATTTCACTGTGAGGCTGTCTTTGTGTTAACTTAGCAGATGGGTGTGCAGCAGGTGGGGAACACTGAAGATAATTTCTTGCAAAAAGAGACTAATATATTGAAAAAAGACACCCCATGCTCTGATTAGAAAGAATTTAAACATAAACCATGAGAATCTTTAAAAGCAGATCTTACTTTCCAGTGAAATCTCTTCCTTATGGGTGGAGCTGCCACAAGCCACCAGTACCAATGATGTTCTGAAATAACTTTTTAAGAAGAAACAAAAAGTTAATTGTATTCCAGTGCTTTTCCCCCCTTCATAGTTAGTAGCAGAGAGATGCTGTTCATGTCTGCTATTTAAACAATCCGCAGCACTTCAAAGTACATGGTCATTGCCCCCTGTTCACCTCTTCCATTTTTATTACTTCGTGCAATAAAATATCATCAAATACTAGCTCCAAGCATGTACATAGTGCAAGTCAACAGCGAGGACAAACACTGCAAAAGAGTGAGAAGATTAAAGGATTCTGAGCTAACAGAAAAAAATCCACTTAACAGAAGGATCTACATCAACAAGCCCAAGCACTAGGAAATTTAATATTAATAGCTCAGCGGAACTGAAAGAAAGAAGGAAGATGGAATCTTAGAATCATAACTATCATTAGGAAATTAGTCTAATTAAGCCACATTTACCAAAAACCAGTCAAGTTCCCGTTACTTCTATTTATTTAAAACTCTTTCTCCAAAGATTTTAGATCCCACCCGAAGTCTTCTGATGTAGGAGAGTGAAAACTATTAAAGAGGGCCATTTCTTTGTACTCCAACAATAATAGATGCAGCTTTCTTGATGAGTTACTCAGTTCTAGACAGAGTAGCCTGCAAATTAGAGAGCACATATAAAGACATCTAATACACAAACTGCAGTTATCTGATGTGATTCCCTTTAAGAGGGATGTTCTGGAAGGGGCAGAGAACCAGGCATGTTTCCACTAACTGTTCTGCATTAGAGCTCATCAAGCAAAGTCATGTTTACCAAGCTTCCCGGGGCAGCCAAGGTAGCTGTTACAATTCACATGATTAAATACTCCCAATGAGCATTACACTACTCAAGGAGTCCTATCCCTTGCAAGTCAAGCTGAACAGAAATATTGCATGCCTTTCTTTCAAGATCTAACAGAACAACACATGCATGTACATGCAGCTAGAGCAGTAGTTTTCAAACTTACTTCGTCAGGACAGTTTTATAAAATCATTTATGCTCATAACCCGACAATTACATCTTTCAGCATTGCTTCAAAGCCTTTCAATGGTAGCAACAGGGAGCACCATGACACAGAACCAGAGAGGTTGTGACCCAGTACTGGGACCCAACCCATGGTTTGAAAACCACTGCTCAGAAGAATGACAGTCATGTTTCCTCCTTCCATTCCAAATACAACCCTGATATAATTTAAAGTTTCAAAGCTAAATTGGGGGGGGGGGGGGGGTTTACAACACTAAAAATTCAAGTACTATAGGGGGTTGGGTTTCATTCTTCACACACACTTACTAAGTAACTCTACTGCCCTCATTGGGCTTACTTCCAATTTCTACAACTGCAAATAAAGAGCAGATTTAGGCTTGTGTCCATGTTTAAACAATGAAAACCCAAAGGGCTAGATCCACAGGCCCAGCCAAGATCCTCTGAGCACAAGACCCAAGGTGGAGATGTGGAGAAAAAGGTACTAAAGAACTTCAGTGTGGATAAAAGTTGAGGTTGTTTCCCACCCCCCCATCTTTTTTATTTAAAATTAGATGCAGGCTTTTCTTTTTTAAAGCCTAAAGTTAAATTTGAAATTGACAACTCATGTTAAGGCCTAAACTATTTATAATCTCCGAAATCATTTCAATTAAATACCAAAACTACTATTAAGCAGTATATGGTTGCTGCCACTTAAAAAAAAACAAAACAAAAAACAAAACAAAAAACCCTATTGAATTGTTGGAAGTCTTGGATTCTGCATTTGGAACCAGAGTTGAGTGAAATAAGAAACCAGTTTTTCCACAGAAGTAGCCTTTTCTATAGCTATAGAGAGAATATTTTCAGTTTCTCCAACTAGTTCAGTTCACTGACTACTTCAAAGTTTTAAAAAAATAAAACAAAATACAACCAGCACCAGGAGCTGCAAATGCAGCAAAACTCGTTTTCCTTTTCTAGTCTATGAATAAAAACTAAATATCAGAGGATGAGATCTACTAGTTTTAAAATCTTGAAAGGGCATGATGACCAGATATAATCCATTCAATTCATGAACTACAAAGAATACTTCCTTTATTTAATAAATCAGTTCATTTTAAATACAAAGTATGTTTTGATAAGCTTTTACGTATGTATCCAGCACATTTAAGGCAGTTTTACTTAAATTTTTTGAAGTTAAATGCTCTGTTTTGAGATTTTGAATGTCCATCCAAGTAGTGCTTGACATAACTAAAAAAATTATCCAGTAAGAAATGCATCATTTCTCATTTTCAAAAATAAAAAAATAAGAATCTGAATAAATGTAAACTAAGCTATATAATTGTTTAAGTAAATGTGTATAGATACAGTGTATGCTCCTGATTAGCAAAAAAGAAGTACTAAATTTAATTAAAAAAACCTATTTTTACTTGCAAACCAACATTGGTTGGGAACCATTAAAACATAAGAATCAAACTTACTTTTTATTTTCCTAAAAGTACAAATGCAAAGCACAATTTAAATCAATTGCTTTTAAAAAAAGGAGGTTTCTTGCTTGCTGATTAAAATCATTAGATTCAATGATTTAGACTGTTTTTATTTAAATTAAACCATTCAGTTATTGGTTCTGGGACTATGTAGGAGGGTGGTTCTCTCCCCACCCCCAAAAGGCAGTGGGCAGTAGACAAGAACTGTAAGAGATGAGGATGCTGACTCTGCCTTCACCTGCCTCAATACCCCCTGTATATCAGGTGTGATAATGAGAACAGCACAAAGGCATAAAAACAAATCCATATCAAGAAAATTAATTCTACAAATCAACCATGAAACCACAGGTAACAGTAGCACGAATTCAGATAAACAACTACTTAAATGTCTTTTACCCTCCAGAAAGTGTTTTCTTTAGTGTGTTAATGGGCTTTGTTTTGTTTTTTTAAAGAAGAATGGAATTTAAAAGGAAAAAAAATCTTACAGCAGGAGCAAACTTAACTTCCTACACCACATACCAAAAGGAACTAGGAAGTGTGTGAAAACACAAAGTTTGTCCCAGAGGAAAAGGATGGTCACTGTTTTATTTTTAAAACCACCACCTCAGGTTTTGATTAGGTTGTGACTTTTGGTTCACAGTAACACCTATGCTCTTAACAAAGACAAAAGATCATTATAACTATTAAAAAGGCAACAACTAAAAAGAGAATGCTAATCTAATCAGAACTGAAACACAGCAAGCAGCATTTTGATTCTGTCATAATTAAATTAAAACAAAAACCTAAACCCATGATTTCTACTCTAACAGCTGAACATGGCTGGATCACAATCTGTTATCAAAGACTAAATTATCCCAAGGAGACCTTTGTAACCAAGTGTTGTTTGCATAGCAACAGATGGGAGAGGTTCTCAAAGTACTTCATAAAACATTAATTAGGTAAGCCTTATAATACAATATCAAAGGTAGGGAGGTAGCCTCACATTCATATAAAAAACAGGAAAACTGACATTTACAATGAACTAGCTGCCAAACTCAGACTAGCACTCAGAAGAGCTGCTGCCGAGATTTGAGCTAACCACTGGACCACGCTGCCTCTAAGATTAAAGCAGTCTCTTGAAAGGGATCCAGAATAACCCTGTCTTTCCAAAAGTCTCACTGCTATCAGAAATAGTAGGTGAATAAGTGATGAAGTAAAGGAACTGGTGAAACCAGACTCAAGGCCAAAGGCATACTGAGCTGCATCAGTAGGAGCACTGCCAGCAGATCAAGGAATGTGATTATTCCCCTCTGTTCTGCACTGGTGAGGCCGCAGCTGGAATATCGTGTCCAGTTTTGGGTTACCCACCACAAAAAAAATGTGGACAAATTAGAGTCCAGTTAGGGCAACGAAAACAATTAGGGGGCTGGGGCATGTGACTTAGAAGAGACTGAAGGAACTAGGCTTATTTAGTCTGCAGAAGAGAAGACTGAGGGGCAATTTGATAGCAACCTTCAACTACTTGAAGGCAGGAGTTAAAGTAAGGTGGAACGCACCAGAACGCTGTGCCGGGGCCCCTAAATATAGAATTATGGGGCAGAATGCAGTGTTCTGGTGCATTCCCTCTAACTACCTCCAAGAAGTTTTAAAAGCTCCCAGCCTAGGGAAGGCTCCCTGCCAGCCAGAAGACTGTGCCTATCGGCCAGCAGAGCACTTCCTCCAGGATGGGAGCTTTTAAAACATGCTCAGAACATGCTCAGGGAGGGAGGAGCAGACTATGGCGTGGCCGCTCCACTCCAGTGGCCAGGCAAGGGGATCTGAGGGGCAGGCCTGGGCCAAACCCGAAGGAGAAGCAGGAGCTGGGCCTGCAGCAGCCACCAGGCCAGAACCGGAAGCGCAGGGCTGACACTGCTCCACCTTCACAGTCAGCAGGGCGGCAAGGTGGGCCAGGCTCCGGACCTGGCACGGGGAGCGGCAGGGAGGACTCTCTCCCGCCAGACCAGCCCCGACTGGGATGCCCGAGCTCCCTGCTGCTACGGAGGTGTGCTGGCTGGGCAAGTGGCCCAGTGTCCCCCTTTGTGTATTGCCCCAGGCCCCAACTCCCCTGCTCCAACCCTTATTCATCCCACCTCCTGCCACCATATACCCCTGCCCCTGTCCCCTTCATCATCCCTACCTCCTGCCCCTGACCCCAGCCACCCCTTAAACACCCCCACCTCCTGCTCTTGCTCCATTCTTCCACATCCCATGCCCTCAGCCTACCTGGGCTGGGGCCCACACATGCATGAAGGGGGCCCAGACAATACAGAAAGGGGGCCTGGAGATTAGGAGGGTTCCACGGCCTGTCAAATTATACTTTAACTGCTGCTCGAAGGGGTGCTCCAAAGAGGACGCAGCTAGGCTATTCTCAGTAGTAACAGAGGACAGAACAAAGAGCAATGGTTTCAAGCTGCAACTGGGGAGACCTAGATTGGATATTAGGAAAAACTTCCTCCCCAAGAGGGTGGTGAAGCACTGGAATTGGGTTACCTAGAGAAGTGGTGGAATCTCCATCTTTGGAAACTTTTAAGCAGAGCCATAACTAGAAAAGTCGGTGCCTGGGGCAAGAAGCCCTGGACACACCCCTCCCACCCCCAGGGCCTGATCGGGCCTCAGTTTCAGGGAGTCCCCGGCAGGGGCTTTCCCTGCTGCTGGCAGGGACTCCTGGGGTTCCCTGCTGCCCAGCAAGCTCAGCCAATGCCGGGCAGGAGGGTGCCTTTGGGAAAAGACACCCTCCTGCTTGGCACTGGCCACACAGCAGGGAAAAGCACCCTCCCACTGGCTGTACTGACCAGGCGGCACAGCCAGAGCCAGGCAGGAGTTCCCTTCCCCTGCTGCGGCCAGAGCTGGGCAGGGGTTCCCTTCCCTGGCTTCCCAAGGAATGTGCCTTTAAAGGCACATTCTTCTTTGGTTACAGGAAGGGTCTGGTGCCCTCTCAAATTGGTGCCTGGGGCTTTGCCCCTTTTGTCCTGCCATAGTTACAGCCCTGCTTTAAGGCCCCGTTAGACCATAACCTTGGCTGGGTCGATTTAGTGGGAGTAGTCCTGCTTTTAGCAGGGGATTGGACTAGCTGACCTCATGAGGTCCCTTCCAGCCCTAACAGTCTAGATGCTAACATTCAAGACCAGTTCCACATAGGCCCATGAGATTAACCCAACCCCACCCCCCCAAATATTCTAAAGAATAATTATCAAAAATGGAAGGAAGAACAAGACAATTTATAACCAAGCATTCATCCATCAGGTTAAACAAAAATCATTATTCCCCACTTTAACTCAATTAATTGAACAACTGCACTATCACCGACTCTGTAAAAACAAACCAACAAGAGTCTGAAAAGGTTAAATCTTTGTCTATAGTCTGTCTTGTTATTTGCTGGCACTTGAATTAGTATAAAAGAATTCTTAGGATATTATTTGCATGTTTATTCTGATTTTTAAAAGCCCCACATAGGCTTCAAAAACAGGTGTATTGTGCAGCACGATTAAAACAAGGATGACGCTTCACCAAAACTAAATTCATCTGAATTATGAGATTCAGGTAGGAAGAAAAAAATTAAAATCATAAAATGCCACATCAACATGCATACACACTGATACTTTTCATTATTACAGCAGGTTTTTTTGTACAGAGTGTCTTGGGGAATGTTACATAACCTACAAAGCAAACTCCTACTGATGAAATGATGTTTAGCATACTGAGGATAATACATGCAACTGGGAGTACTGACATACAAACTATTTTTTTAACTACTGTAAGAAGCTACAAATGTAGGTGAGAATTTAGGATTTAGTTCAGCAAAGAGAAAGGGAAGGAAAATGTCCAATTTATATGCTGCACAAATCTGTGCAAGGTCATGGAGGACTTTCTTCCTGCAGAAATCACATTTATATCCCCTCTAAACAGGCCCACTAAACTTAAATGTAGCCATTACCAGGAAAGAACTGTGTCTTTAAACATCACAATCATTATGGATATCCTCTACTTTTGGCTTAATGTGTCTTAAGTCCAAAGCAGCCAATTTATGACTTATATGGCAATTGATTTTTAAAGTCAATATTGAAGTTTTAAAAAAAAAAACAACCTTAAAACACATTTTATTTTTACCAGAAATAGTAATAAAGAAGAAAACATAATACAAGTGTAAGATCCGACTGAGGAATTTTCAGGCTATGAAAAACCACAATAGCAGAGAATGAATGGTCTATCACCAGAACCCCAACCTGTACTAGCTAGTAACACAAAGAAGAAGTTTAAAAATTGAACTGTTTCTTTGATAGTACATTCTTCTTAGAATGCTGTGTATAGATTGAGAAACAGTTGATGCATCATTTTGATACTAATATAATTTATGACTGCTGTGGTTATGACTTTTCATATGTGCTATGTTCTGCAGCCTTTCAGAAGCCATACAGTGAGTGCATAACATAAATTAAGGTCTATTAATATTTGAAATGCAATAGAAGGAATTGCTCTTCTAGGAGCCACTTAACTATCCTGCTTAATCCAGTCCTGAGAGGGATGGAATTAAGAAATGCAACTGTTAGATTGTCTTCACAGACTGCTTCAAGACCAATCCATATATATATATATATATATATTTATTTATTTATTTTTTGAGTTTCAGTCTTTGTATCTTTGACCTATCTTTACTTTTTAAAAACACAAGAAATACAAACTAAAATCAAGTAATTCGGGAGCTGTTTTGATCCCTGGTTTTTACTATCAGTTATCAAACAACAGCAACAACCAATTACTGGTCCTTGTCAACATCATGGCTAAAACATCATTGAAAAGCTTAACTGGTACTGACCGTGATGCCAACAATAGCAACTGGCTTAAAGACATACTGAGAAAAGGCCCTTTCTTTCTTCCAAATCCAAAAATAATCTCCATCCCTTATGCATATACATCAGGATGTATAAACACATTTTAATAGGACTACATAAACCAGATGCATCCTCTTTGTAAAACTATTTTCCTGTTATTTCATTTGTGTATCTGATGTTAACATTGTTCATGTAATTGAGGATATGAACGTGAGCTGGGGGGGAAGTTTGTATGCTTTCCCCAAATAAATAAAAAAAATTTGCTCTAACCTAATCAGATTCTGAATTTCTTGTCAAGTGTATAGATATTGATCAAAGCAGCATTTAAACACTATATCTTCAGAGAGACACAGAGCTTCAATTTGGAAAGAAGGCAGGTTCATCAAAATAAGACATGGATATTGCTTTGGTTATACAGTGGAAAAAATTGAGAGACGTGTTTCTGCAGTTATCTGTCTACATTCAAATTAAAAATAGTTAGTGAGAACTTCTTTTTTTAAATACCAAAACTTTATAGCTGCTAATGAGAATCTATTGATTTGTTAAAATATGAAAATCACATATGTACAGACAAACTGACACCCTCTTTGATGAAACCATCCCACTATTTCTAACAATGAAGTTCCATGTAACAGTTTGGATACAGTACAGTAAGCAATACATAGCAAGACTCCTTCCTGACCTCTCTGATTTCTCAGCTACATCTAGGGTGACCAGAGAGCACGTATGAAATACTGGGATAGGTGGAGAGGGGAGTGGGTTGCTTACATAAGACAAGGCCCCTAATATCAGGACAGTCCCAAAAGTTCTCCTAGCCATCTCCAATCCAGCATTGCCCTTCATTAAAGTGTAAGATCATAAAGCAGCAAAATCCCCCAACCCTGTGGGTTTAAAAATATCAGATTAGCAACAAATTTGCTTCTCAAAAAGGAAATACTAAAACATATTACTTTAAATCTCAGCCCAAATCCTGAGATCTCTAAAATGAAAAGTCTGCTTTACACATACCTTAATCTGTTATGGAGGAAGCTCAGTGTTGTTTCTGCTTGTGCTCAGGAGGTCATGTGTAAGTAGTTTGGTTTATGCTGAGTACATCAACAGACTGACCTGTATTAAAATAGATTAGGAATTTTCCATTGAAAAAAGCCCCCCATTTGCTTTTGAGTCTCTCAGATAAGAGTGTGCTTTATGTCCTATAATCTTATGCCACTCCCAAAAGATATTCCACTCCCTCAACATGTTCAGCGCTCCCTGAAATAAATACTTTTACCCTAGTATAAAGCTTTCGTAAGCTTATATGTTCTGTGCCTGTAATTCTGATGCCAGGCAGGCATTCAAACGATCTTCAACACTTAACCATTACTCAGGAAGCCTCTCATTTTCAACCAGCTCCATATCTGAAATGGCATAAAGCTCTGTGCCACAATCTTCTTTAAAAAACAAACGGAATGGCGCAATTCCTGAGTCCGAATTTAGAGCACGGCCACCAAGAGCATCTCCCGGCGGCCTACGAGAGAGGCTGAGACCTTGAAGCATTCCCAGGCCCTTGCTATTGCTAGAACCTCCGTCTTTAGGCGACGACAAAGCGCCTGCCAAGAGCCGTGATGCCCCATTGCAGATGCACATTCACACCTCAGCTAACCCCAAATTTCCCTCCATCGGTATTTTGGTAACCTCCCCAGAACATCGCCCAGCAGGCTCAGGAAAGGCGAGCTGGGGGAAACGCTCTGGCGTGGAAACCCTCCTAGGTTAGCACTGCGGCTGCCATTCCCAGCCACAATACGCACCCCCACGCCTTCCAACTGGGGGAGGCGGAGGGGGCGCTCACTGAATTAGCAGAACACTGTGACTAGCTGACCACTGGGGGGTGCTGGGAAATTCAGAGGGGGGAGGCTGTCAGGACAACCCCTGCCCAGCCAGGAAGGATGGTTGCCGATTCAGCCCCGCAGCAGTGGGGGCCCCGAAATGCAGCCGCTTCTGGGGTGGAGCGCGGCGGCGGCGGAGTGGAGCGGAGCGCGGCGCCCTTGCAGCGCGCGGCCTATGCGTGCCCCGGACCTGGCCCCGCCGCAGCATCCTCCATCCCCGGCCTCACCGCCCGGCTCCGCTGCAGCGCCCGCCGCCTCCCTCTCGCCCTGCAGCCGAAAGCCAGCGAGCTCCAAGCCTCCCCCTCCGACAGAAAATGCGCTGCCGGAGCCGGAGCCGGAGCCGGAGGCCAGCCTTCCCCGAGCCAATGGCATGCAGCCCGGGCGAGCCCCAGCGCCGCAGGCACCTCCTTTCTGCTCCAGCCAGCAAGCGCTGCACGGTGCAGGGACAAATCGCCGGCTCCTGGCAGGGGCCAGGGTTGCATTTGGGGGGTTTTGTTGCAGAGCAGCACAGGCAAGGGGCGGGCCAGCAGCCTGGCTCCGGCACTCACAGGATGCTGAGCCAGCCGTGCGGCCTCCAGCACCTCCCAGCTGGGCCTGCTCTCCAGCCAATAAAGCAGCCGCCTGTGATTAAAGGCAGGCTGGCAGATTAAAAGCCCTGCCTGGGAAGGAACAAGGAGGCTTGTGGCACTTGGAAAGACTAACGTGTTTATTTAGGGCAGGAGCTTTCACTGAGAAAATCCCACTTCAAAGCGTCAGAGGAAATGGGATGTTCTCCCCATGAAAACTCATGTGATAAATAAATGGGTTCGTCTTCAGAAGTGCTCCAGGGTTAGGGTTACTAGATGTGAGGCAAAAGGAGGACGTCCTTTTTATTACCTTCACCGCCTCTGTCTAGCAGGCATTTTAAAAGACACGATTTTGTCGGGCTTTTTACTTATAGAGGTTAAGGTATCTGAGGAAGTGGGATTTTCTCCCATGAAAGCTCATGCGAAAAATAAATCTCTTGGTCTTAAAGTGCCACACAACTCCTTGTTTGTTTGGGTTTTTTTGCTGGAATGCCACAAAATACCTTATTTTTAGGGAAAGCGTTCCAGGGCCCCCTAAAAACAGAAGAATATTACATTAATGCTACGTTTTCTCCATGTATCCTCCAATGTCCTCCTTTTCATATTTCCCCGTCCTCCTTTCCAGGCTTTGGTATCTGGTAGCCCTACACAGGACTCCTTGTTTGTTTTGCTGAGCTGGACTAACACAGGGCTACCTACCCCTTTCGAATTTGCCTATATGAAAAGGGTTCTGGATCTGGACTAGTGACAAAAAAGTTAAAGAACTAGATGACCCAGTAAACATCTAATTTATGTTTTCTAAAATAAGACTGTGGGGATGTGGAGTTGGATTTTTGGTTTGGTTTCATTTTGTTCTTCTTGAATAGTTAAAGTAGACTACCCTATTTACAATCAGATTCACCCTCTTTATCTGAAACACACTGATATATTGAACTGCTTGACTTTAAAAAACATTAAACATCTCTATCAATATTAGATTTTGTGAAAATCTGGATACTGAATCTAAACTACTCAAACATATCCTTTAAAAGTGTCCGCATTTCCATTAAGGAAGGTGACCACAACCCTAACCTAATCCTTTCCTTTCTCAGGTGTATAAAGAAGGCTTGTAAAGTTTGGGTTAACTTTAAAATAACCCTGCTTAGTTTTTAACATTAATGAGGCCCTTGATCGGGATTTACCCACAATGCATAAAATTAAACACATACCTAAATCTTTCCAGGATTGGGGCCCAAAAGAAAGAAAATTGGCTATTGAGAGAGGAACAGATTTTAGCCAGACACTCTTCATTTTTGATAAGTGTAATTATTAACTTCCATGACTAATTAACCGTTTGAAGAAAGGAAGGAAGGAAGTTTTTGTTAAAAAGATTAAACTCCTGCACCCCTTCTACAGCAGTGTATGTGCTCCCAATGATTATCTCCTGACCTAGATCTTCCTGTGGGCCTCCAACAGAACCAGGGAAATCTCAATATTAAATTCCTTATATTTCTAAAATAAAAGACAAGCTGCAAAAAGGGACATAAACTCAATTTTAAAAATATCCTTTGTAAACCACCTTTCCCCTGGCCCCTGTTTGGAGAATGAAATGTGATTTGTCTTAATACTGTTATTTAGAATAGTAAAAATTTCCCTCCCTTATCTTACATTTTTGTAAACATCTACCATCCCCTCTGTTATTAAAAAAATCATTCTCTCTGAAGACTTGGAACAAACCAAATTAACACTCTTCCCAGAGTTGGTATAACATGAACAGTGGGTTACTTACCAGTAACCGTCCTTCTTCGAGATGGGCTGCTCGGATTCATTCAGAAATAGGTATCTCCGTGCTGGAGCGCCAGATTGGTCGGAACTTTTTCCCCTAGCCTGTCAGAAGAGGGCAGGCCACCCCCGCCCCCCACGCCACCTTGTGGCTATATATGTGGCCACTGCCCGGCCCCTCCCCAGTTCCATGGAGTTGCCAACTCCAGATACGGGGACGGGGGGGAGGGATCTGAATGAATCTGAGCAGCTCATCTCAAAGGAGGACAGTTACTGGTGAGTAACCCACTGTTCTTCTTCAAGCGCTGCTCGGACACATTCAGAAATAGGTGACTGCTAGCCATGCTGATGGATGGCAGGTGGAGTTGGCTCTTCCACCTTCAGCATGGCATAGCTCTGACATGGGTATTTGTCCACGCCCAGGGTCCTGGAGAGGTCTAAGAGATCGACCCAAAGACCATCACCCCAGCAAGGGTAAACAGGGATTGCAGGACCTAAACCAGAAGAGAAAGTAGGCCCGGTTTGTCCGAGCGCCTAGTGTGGCACCTACACAGGAGGGCCTGAGGTCACCTTACGGATAGAAAGATACCAGCGTATCTTGGTTAAAGTTGAAGAGTGCGACTCTAACCGCTCTGCCTATTGGCAGAGGTGAGAGAAACCCAGATGATTAGTGTTCTGGCAGCAACACGTGATAATGTACCTCCTACAAGGGAATTCAGGAGGCCGTAGGATCGTTGGGCTGGCATTGGCAGATGACGGCACCTCCAGAACCAGAAGCGGAAAGGTAGACTATGCTTCCCTCAGTCTGGCAGTATGAGACACTCGCATGCTATGAGCACAATAGGTGCGGGAATCTGGGACATATGGCATGCCGCAGAAGGGTTAGGGTCTAGGAGAGTTACCTCGTCCTAGGTTGAAGGAGGGAGTGCCAGCTGCCAGAGGCGGCAGCCGACAACCTCAAGGAGCGCACTGTGAGTAGAGCACCCGGCTCATCATGGAGAAGGCAGTGCCTGGCCACTAAAGGGCCCTATACAAGGCAGATCAGGAGGGGACTTCGCATGAGCCTGATGGGTATATCCCAGGCCTATGCAAGCCTACCGATGGCACTGTGGTCTCTCCAAGGGAGCAGGGAAGGTATGCCACTTTGAGAGTGCACATCCCACCGTCTCCTTATGACTCTTTCGGTTTATCTGAAGAGCCTTCTACAAGCATGTTATTGCCATTATGAGACTTGCCCTGGGAGTGGGTTCTATTGGGGACAGCTGGCTCCCAAACTACCAAAAGGTGGTTGGGATGGCAGGTGGTGTAATAAGAGGTCTATCAAGCGGGAAAGGCCCTCAGTGGTCGGTTGGGCCTGAGCGTAATACCAAATCACGACTGCGATGGCTAGAAAGCCCTCAGAGCATGAGGAGGGAGAGGGAGTTGGACCCGCAGAGTATACGAGTGGGGTGTCCTGGAGCTATGCCGGGACAAACCCAGCACTATGACCATGCGAGGGAAGAAACTATGAGAGGAGCCCTGGGGGTATTCCCTAAGGGATGATGACTAGGATCAGACTCCCACCCCAGTGGCGGGAATGGTCTTCAGCCATACCCACAGAGCTCAGCTTGGAGCCCCCGCCAGGCCTTGGACCCCTTACTCTTAGGCTAAAGCTTCTTGGCTACTCACTGGACTGTTCAAGCAGTGTCGACTGCAAGCTTGATGGGGAAGGAAGAGAAGCGAGTATCCTCACCTCTGACCGAGAGGTAAAGGGGTACACTGGACCATTTCATCAAGGAAAGGGGGCTGTGTGCAGATGTTCAGGCTTTGAGAAGCACTCTGGCGGCAGTGATCGGCCAGCCCAGAGGGGAAGAGAGGCCATTGGCCATTAGGGCACCCTGTCTTTGAGGGAGTAAGGCAGGGTCCCAGTCCCCTCACCCAGTCATTCACCAGGCTGTGGACCAGCTGGAAGTAGCAAGCATTGGGGCTTTACCTTGGGTAAGGAGACCACAAGTGAGTTGTCCAAGGCTGCATTGCTGGCCAGGCTCCGGCCTGCAAGTCTAGTATTTGACAGGCGAGAGCAATATGCTCGCCCTAAGAGGTCAAGGGGATTATAGTATCCCGGGTTAGGGACATATACCTTAAGATCTCGGTGAAGTCGATCAAATGCGAGCTATGTTAGGCCCAGCTAAATGTATTTGATAATCATTGGTCAGGGCAGCAGAATTAAAAAACGGGGGTAGGCTCCTTCCGCCCCTGCCTTTTGGAGCAGGCTGGGGGGCGAGGGGGGCTTCTATGAGAGGGGAACAAAAATTAACCGGGGTTTTACCATCTGTCCTATTGGAGAGTAGGGTGGAGGGGCTTTCCCCATGGGCAGGTGTGTGGGAGTCGCACTCCCTGGTGTGAGAATGGTTGCGGTAAACGGAAAAACCTCATCTTATTTGGAACAGGGATCGACGGAATGGTACGCTCTGATTACTGGAGTGTGTACCATGAACCTCTGAGTGTCCCACAGGGTGAGGAGTTGCCCAATGGAGGCATTGTGTGGGGGTGCAATAACACACTGGGAGTAAGACCTTTGTCTAAAGGATGATTACAGGACCAAAGGTCTCCATTGTGACCACAGAGGAGGTCCAAGATGGTTCAGGTAATGAGGGTCAAGCCCCCCTCAGGGGGCATGTCAAGGCTTTTTCCCCACTCCGGCACTCTGAGTGCAGAAGGTGGGGGCCTGCAACAGGCCAGAAAAGCCACTGGCCTTAAAGCCTGCTCTTAAAAGTCTCCAAGGCCTCCAATTCCTGGCCTTGGAGTGGTATCGCTGCCACCACCCAAATACAAAAAAACCTCTTGAGACCCAGGAAGGCGCACTTGGGAATTCCTCCCTGTGAGGTACTTGCAATCCTGTTTATTCCTCTCTCAGGGAAATGACTGGACCCAGCTGCATATGAGCTGGAACTGGAACAGGGTTCCCTCTAGTAGCTGCCTGTGCAGTCTGAGGCACGTGCACACAAACCTCTTGCCTTCCAGGACACAGGACCAGAACTTACTTAAAAGGTAAACTCTTTAATCAAAAAGAACAGATAATAAACACAGAGAGTTGCTTCTCTGGGAATTAACTTAGGTAGTTACGGGGGGGGGGGTTACATGTGCTCAGCACAGAGAAACCCAAGAAACAAGCCAAAAACAAAGAAAATAACCTGACCACGTCTAAATAAACATTCCCTGTTCTACTCATGCCTGGTCAGTACGAAACTTAACTTATCTCTGGTAAGGATGTTGTTGGATTCTTCCTCAGGCCCCTCTGGCCTCCTCCTTATCCTTCCAGGAGCTCTGCTACCTCCAAACAGGCCCAGGCCAGGCTGCTGTTACAATTCAAAAAACTGCACTTCGTTCCTATTGGCTGTCCTGGGATTCACTGACCAGAATGTTAACCCCTTCCTCCCCAAGGGTTATTACAGGGCATAATAGGGTCCATAACAAGGGTGGAACCTTCATCCAACTCAGAAAAGGGGAGGCTTATTAACCTCTGAGCTGTCCACCTACAGTCAGAAGGGGGAAGGTTTGCTCACAGGTTGCACTCGTGAGGAGCCAGCAAGGCAGGAGGCTACTAACTGGCTAGCCATTGGGCAGTGGGGAAAATGGGACAGCCACTCTTCGTAAGCATCTCAGTTTCTCTGGACGCTGCACTCCATGGCCGGGTTTTGGGTGATTGCCAGTGGGGCTGTGAGTATCATCGGAACTGCTGAGTGGCCGGATAGAATCCCTCCCCAGAAATGGATGCGGGGGGGGGGGGCTAGCCAGGAGGGTCCTGCAGATGAAGTTTGAACTGAAGTTGTGATGGTGAGGATTGAGTCCTCACCAGTAACTGTTGAAGGGCGAGGAGAGGGGGGGGATGCCAGGCTGTTCTGGCCCCTTTGGGGCCAAAGGGTGTGGTAGGGGCCCCGTCAGAAGGAGGCCAAGGTATTTCAACTCCTCCTGGGGGTCACGAGCAGTACCCAGAACGGCTGACATTTCTTGGGGAAAGAGGGTGTCACCCCCAAAGGGGAGATTGAGGGCCACCTCTTGCGAGGCCAGGGGTACTCTGGCCTCCCGTGGCCAGGCCACACGGTGCAGCGTTACCGCTGAGGCCATGGTGTGGGCTGCTGTATCCACCGCATCCCATGCTGACAGGAGGAGGTCCTGGGAGGCTATTTTACCTTCCACCAAGAAGACATCATACTCCTCCTTGGCCTCTGGTGGGAGTAGGTGTCTAAATCTGTTTAATGCCTCCCACACATCCAACATGTACCTGCTGGCTAGGGCCTGGTTATTTGTGACCTGCAATCGGAAGGCCAAGGAGGAGTATACCTTCCTACCTAGCAATTCTAACTCCTTTGTATCCCTCGATGGCGGGAGGGGATCGCGGGAGGTCTGTCCTGACCCCAAGGCCGCTTCCACCACAGCATGAGGTGGGACTGGCTGGTGGGCGAGTGAGGGGAACTCTGACCCTGGGACCCTGTACTTGTGGCCTGCCATATCTGAGACCAGCAAGATGGAACCCGGGTTTTGCCAGCAGGAGGAGGCCAAGTCCCAGATGCTAGGGTGGATGGGAACCATGACCGGTTCCGCTGAGGAAAACACCAGACCAAATAAAGCATCAGAGGGTGCCTCGGAGGATTGGATCTCCAAGACGCAGTGCAGGAGATCAAAATGCGCCAACAGATCACCCATGTAAGAAGATGGTACCGGTTTAGGACTCTCTCTGGTGCTGGGGCGGTACTGGCGCAGTCGCAGGGGCCTCTTGCGGTGACCATTCATGAGGGCAGTACCGCAAGGGCGATGGCGCTGAGGCCACTTAGAGCCCTTTGAAGCCCCTTCCCCCAGGCTGGAACAGAGGGAAGCATCTCGTGACCCACGGGAGAGTACCAGAGACGGCAAGGTGATATGTTGCTGCAGGGATGGCTCCACGGTACCGGGGCTCAGGGAGGTGATTGGCTCTGAAGCTTCGGAGGCTGGGGCCGGTGGTGGGGAAGGAGAGGGGTGCCGCTTGTGTTGGGTCCAGGCCCTCGACATGAAGGCCAGCATGCCCCTTCTAACCGGCTCTGGGGAGGGAGGTGGAGGCAGCAGGAGGAGCACCCTGGCAGCCTCCACTGCCTCTGGGGTTGCTGGGATCGGCAGCAACCCTGACCGGCCCCGGGGGGAGCCCAGTGTCGAAGACACGGGACTATGTTGGTGCTGCAGTACCGGGGTTGAGCGCAACTGGTCCCGGGAAAAGCCCCGTGTTGGAGACGTGGGGCTGTGTTGGTGCTGCGGTACCGAGGTTGGTACCGAGCTTGTCCTGCAGCCCCTGTCAGCATGGTGCCATGCGGGTCCCGGTGCCGAACTGGCATGCGGTGCCGCAGGAGGTCCTGAAGCCTCAGGAGAGGGCTGCCAAGCCTGCTCGAAGGGCAGGGCACGGCGCCTTTGCCCCCTGTCCTTGATTGTCCTCGGCTTGAAGGTCAAACAGATGGAGCACGTGGTGACCATGTGGCTTTCGCCCAGGCACCGGAGGCACTTCTCATGGGGATCGTCCTGCGGGAAGGCTTTGCTGCATTCGGCACTGGGTTTGAACCCCGGCATGGCGGACTACGGAGTAGCAAGATGTTCCGGCCTGGACGGGGAGACCTTCTTCCGTGGAACTAGGTCCACAAATAGGTGCTCCCAGTCGGGCGAAAAGCTCATAAAGTGAATGAAGGACAGGCTGCTTGCAAAGCACAAGGAGCAGGCAGTTTCACAACCAACACGAAGGCAGAAGAAATGAAACTGGGGAGGGGCTGGGCAGCAGCCATATATACAGCCCAGGGGTGGTGCAGGGGGCAGTGGCCGCCTGCCATCTTCTGACAGGCTAGGGCAAAAATTTCCAACCAATCCGGCGCTCCGGCACAGAGACACCTGTTTCTGAATGTATTCAAGCAGCGCTCAAAGAAAAATGGATGTTCCAACTGATAACCTTTTTACATAAGATGGAATGAAACAATCATGTCCATTTCAGATCCATGCAAAATGAAAACAAATCCGCTTGCCGCTTGGAGAAACTCAAAACCAGGAAATAGTGGTGTTTTCAAATTTACCACAATCTTCTATTTCAAAAAGAATTGCATCTTGGCCTTATTTATTGGTCTTGAATACACAGGGGTCTTATGGGTGTTTTGGCACCTCTGCAACATTAGGAAGTGTGCAGTCACACAACCTAGAAGAAATACTGGGAGTTAGAATGCATTTAAGAATACCCTGGTGGGCCCAGACAGGCAGCACTCCTAAAGCATATGCTTCTCCAGGTCCAGGCCATCAAATATCTCCTATTTCATAAAGCAAAAGGCAAGTTTTATATGCTAATTTACCTTGGTAGTCTTGTGATTCAGGTTCCACTTCACCATCAGATGCCAAATCTCCTTTGCATCAGGCTTCCTAATTATTTCTGTTTAACTTGACTTCCCTCCCACAGGATCTTAAATAACTTCTAGAAGTAAGTTACTTTAAAGACAGGATTTGGTCCTCCTGATTCAAGATTACTAATACGGTATCTATTATTTTTAAAAAGAGCTAATGGAGATCTTGGGAAATGCAGACTACGGAACCTGGTCCCCATTCTTTTATTCTTGTTTTGTTATGATGTTAAGGTCTGTAGAGGCCTTTGAACATGAATGCTGAGTATTTATTAGTAGTATATATTGAATGCTGAGTATATATTTATTAATCAGTACCAGGCAAATTAATGAAGAACTTAAATACTTGAGTGTATGTGACTTTACTGGGTCAAATGATCATGGCTTTTGTGATATAAAGGATGTTATGTTTCTCATTCCGAATCAATGGAAACTATATCAAAATAATTCTCATTTAAACTGAAATAAATATCCGCACAGCAACATGCACTGGCTTAAAATCATATTGTTTGTTAATTTGGTGTAATTTTCTCATGTGGACAAGACTCAAAGATTCAGTCAGTTCTATCAAAATGGGATATGCTTATTCTGAAAAAACGAGTAACCACACAGCAAGTTGCATCAGAGTAACTGAAGGAGTGAATTACAACCACTTCATTGATATTGTTTCCAGTCTCATTATAGAAATGCCCATTGAAACAATCTTATAGTAAACAATTATTCTTCTGAATAGAAGGAAGTCAAAAGTGGAATTATCCAGGGGGCTGTACTGAGACAAAACATGAATGATGCAGGGATAAACTTTAAGGCTATGTCTACATCAGCAAAACTTAATTTGAACTTGTTAGTTCAAACTAACTTCATGCTTATAAGTTCGAACTAACTGCATTCTAGTTTGAACTAATGCTTAGTTCGAACTAGAACACGCAGTTAGTAAGAACTAACCAGCTGAGTTTGAACTTCTTGAGTCCAAACTAAGCATTAGTTTATGGCCACATTGCACCTAGTTCGAACTAAAGTTCAAACTAAGTGCATAAGTCCGGACTAACCAGGGGTACTAAGTTCAAACTATGCATTCTTGAGTTTGAACTAAGAAATTTCTTAGTTCTAACTAGGGAAAGCCTAGTGTGGCCATGGGCTAAATTACTCCGGATTAACCTGCCAGTGTAGACATAGTACCATTGATTGGTACTATTGGTACTGGCCATTGATTGCTAGGATTGGGGCAAATTCTCAACATAGACAAGGCCTCTGCGGACATGGTTAATGCATCCATCAGCCCAAAGAAAAGAAAATTCCACTGTTAAGTGAAGAGATATTTCTGGAAAATTCAAATTGTCTGTTTGTATCCTAGCAACAATGAATCAGATACAGGTTTGTATTAACTGTCTCATAACTTCAGTTTAATTCCTGGCTATGCTCAAAGATCAGTCTGGAATATTTCAAGAGAAGGAGAACCTTTTTATCATAACCAGTCCAGGAAAGCTTCATGGACTCAGTGAAATTTTTACCCTTTTGTTATTGGACTCCAGTGATAAGCTATCCTTAAGTCTTAGGAAGAGCTAGGAAACCTGTTTGCAACAGTAAAGTGATGGCTACCACATACAATCCACACAACTTGACAAACAAGAATTAAAGATCAGTCTGCAACAGAGTCATCTGCTGGTAATTCTTTTGTAAACAGGTGGAAAAACCACTCCATTTGCCTCTTCACTCTGTATCAGGTGTCTCAAACTCAAATCACCAAGAGGGCTGCATGAGGTCTAGTATGTTAGCCTAAGGGCTGCACCACTGAAACCTTTTCATGCAACAATATTGCAAATATTGATAACAGTAGTGTCATTGCAGGCCTCAGGGAATAGCAGTAGAGGCCGCATGCAGCCTCTGGGCCATGTGTTTGACCCCTGCTCTATATATTGGACCATAACTCTTTACTATTTCTCAGTATGTGGAGCACCCACCTCTGTTGCAGATGAAGACTCTGTCATACTACTCCACCTGAATTGATTGTGTAGCCAAAGTGCCAACTAAGAGCTCATTCCACACTTAGTGTTTTAGTGTCAGAATTTGTGCTGAATGGCAACTGTAACATAATGCCTTCAACTCAGTGAACAGGGAAGTCTGTGATTTATTTATGACTAATTAATACTGTTAGTCACAATCCAATTTAAATATATAAAGTAAATAGCTGTCCATTGTCCCCAGGAAACTGAGCCAGTGAGTTCGGTTCATATAGAAGCTTACTTTCAATATGAAAATCCTTTTGGAATATAGCCAGTGCTGATAGGAGGTGATTCGTTTTCTGAGAAGAAGGCACCTCTGGAAATCCTGTCTCCCTATCAGCCAGTCCTCCACTTTCCCTGTGCTTAGGGTCAGCCCAGCCAAGTCTTGAGAGGTCTGAGCTCTGGGGGCAGAACTAGTCCCCAGCTGTGCCACTGAGATTCACCGTCTCTCCTTGAGGCTGAGAAGAAGGAGTGACTGTACCAAAGCCCACCGGATTTAACTGAGTCTTTTCACCAAGAAAGACAGGCCTCTGACCACCAAAACAAGCTCCAGCATCAACTTGTGTTTGCTAGAACTCCCTTACCTCCAAGGGGTGCAATGTTATAGTACCAGGTAGGCAGAGTATTTCTGCACTGCAAAGAAAAACCCACAGCACCAATCTCAGAGCATGGATCAGCTGTCTCATGCTGGAGAAGTAGGGCTAAAAACTGCAGTGTAGACATTCCCGTTGGGCTGAAACCTCAGATCTGAGACCCCTCCTCATTGACAGGTCTCGGCACTCAGGTTTTCCCAGCCGAAACCCAAATACATTGCAGACCAAGTTCATTAATATACACAAGCTACCTTGAGGTGAGAGGCTCGGGAAAACCAGAAATCCCTAATACATAAAGCACAGTAATGTGGCATTAGTCCTAAAATCAGGTAAGTACATCAAGTGTGGTGTCAACAATATATTCTCTGACAACCTGCATTTGTACTGTAAACAAAGGAGCCAACGAACAGAAAAAAAACAGAGGTAGTTGTTAAATCTTTGCATTTTCCTGCCTCTGGTAAGATTTATAGTCACCAGTTACTCTGTAAAAGGTTGGTAAATGACTGGCTACAATATTTTAATATAAATATTGTACTTCCAACTTCACCTGGTTCAGAAGATAACAGAGAAACTGATGAAGTTTAAATAGTTAGAAATGGGTCCTACAATGGGGGGAGGTGTGACAAAAATCTGTCGCCAAAAGGAAGAGAAAATGGGGGGAGTGTCCTGCATCCCCCCACCCAGATATCCACCAGGCTTGTATGCCCTGCCCTGAACCCTACTGCATATCATCAGAACCTTTAAATTCGGGAGAGGGCAATATCAACAGTTGTGTGTTGGCTCTGCCCAAAAAGGATGCCCAAAAAAATGCAAACCCCAGGGAAAAATGGTTTCTTGAAAAGTGGCCAAAGCAGACTCTTACAAAAGCAAGAAGCGACATTACAGAACTCAGAGTCTCTGTTTCTCTAAGAGTCAGCAACACATTACAGTTGTTGGTCCTTGTTAGGACTAGTCATGTGCAAAGTCTCTATAAAGGAACCTCAGTAATAATCATTATGTAGAGGTTGGATGGCAGATAATTCTCTCATTCACTGGGAACTTTTGCCCAGATTCTAAAAAAAAAAATCAAGAGCCTCATTGTGTTCATTTTTTTCTCAGTGCCAGCTCAGCCAAGTAAGGAGATGCTAGTCTAGCTGAACCCGAGAGAGGTAACTTGGATCTGATGAATGGTCCTGTTTCAGACCATTTCTTAAGGGTCTGTCTCAAGTGGCTAAAGAAAGATGCAGATATTTTCACATGTCAGCTGTTCTTGAGGCAAATACAATATTCACTCATCTATCATCTTCCATTTGTGTAGTCCCAGCAAAGCTAGGCCAAAGTATTCCTATGCCTCTAAAGGGCATAGGAGTCAAAATACATTCTGCAGCAAAAACATGAGGGCAGGGCCCACACTATGTCCACACTTAGAAGGTTAGTTCAAATTAGTTTAATTCAAACTAATTAATTTGAACTAATAATGATTAGGACAGGACTTGCTAGTTCAAATTAGGAGAGGAATTCCTTAGTTCAAATTAATGAAAGCCAGTGTAGCCATGCATTAATTTAATTTGAATTAATCTTCATTAATTTGAATTAAATTGTAAGTGTAGACACACCAGAGAGCGTAGGAAAGGCGTAAGACTTACCCTATGAGATTCCCATTCTCAGAGTTCAATCTAGGGTCTGTGGCCTGACTGCCTCTGCTCTCTGGCTAGTCACAGTTTCTTGACTAGCTTCTAGGAGCTATGAAAATAGCCATGTCATAGTTGTTTGACATTAGCTTCATACTATAAATCCAACTTTTCATCTCCACCCCATTTATCCACTAAGGAAAGCAATCCTTGGCATGTCATGTATCACATCTCAGCTAAAAGCAGGCTTTTTTTCTGGAAAAGTGGAAAAACAGAATAGGGGTTTTAAAATTTGACATTAAACTTTTGTCAGTGGGCTTTTTAAAAAAATTTGCTAACTGCTTTTGGCCTCCTCATATCTCCAAAATGGGCTGCCTTGCTAACATCACATTTTTGTTGTGGACCTTGCAAAGAAGTATCTGCTGGTATTCTTTTCTGAAGGAAAGGCTACTGGGGGAAATCACAAGATATATCATATTATGACAAAAGGTGCTAATGACTGCTGGGGCGGGGCTGAATTCAAAAATAATCACGGATTTCATTAAAGTCTATGAGAGTGCCATACCCAGACTCGCTAAAATCACTTTTGGGCTACTAGACTACTTCCCAAGGTGCTATTCCTCATGACAGATCAGAGCTAATTCCTCTAGGCTGAGGGATTTCCCTAGCTCCACACACAGGGGGTAAGGTATTACCTGCAGACTGTTTGTTGGAGGCAAATAAAGCTAGGAGAAGTGGTAATGAATGTTATCCTGAGAGGAAGCAGAAATACAGAGCTTCTTTCAACACAAAGCACACTGAGAGTTACCCAACTGGGGATGTCTGAACAATGAAACTGCCAGTGGTTTGTTTCTACAGCATCGAGAAAACAGAACTTTATGTATTTTTTCTAAAGTATGCAAGAAGCAGATATATTTTTACATACACACACACACACACACACACACACACACACGGCGGTAACTAGGGCAGGGCAACTGAGGTAAAGCCGCAGGCGCTGAATCTTAGAGGGCCCTTTCTTCACACCCACCCTCTAAAATTCAGCACCCGGGTTGGCAGGGAGCTGGATCCAGCCACTGCTTGGGCGGGGGGTGGATTCAGCTTCCCACTGCCTGCGGCTGGGACTGGATCGGGCCTGGGGTGGATCAAGGCTGGGTTGGGCACCTTTGAGGCTGCTTGCCCTGGGAGTCAGAACAGCCAGTTCAGACCCTGTGCATGCACGCACACACGCTATACCAAGAACATAGCTAACTCATCACTCATTTCATATCCTAAGAGGAATAAAACCAATTTTTTTGTTAATCACTTGGATCAAAAGTCAACAATAAAATAAGCATATGTTACAGGGTGTCTAGAATGCATAGAATGACAAAAGACAAGAAAGCAGAAGGAGCCAGCTAGCTCAAAACCACATCTCTTTAACACTTCCCTTCTGTGGATAATGTTGGCCCACGTCGTCCTCATCCCCTCCTCCCCTGACCATTTCCGTTCTATCCCTCACTAACTTCTCTGTTCTCCGAGAGAAGAGTTGGGAGGCCAAGAGCTGTAGCAGCAAGAGAGTTTCCTCTCTCACCGCACAGCCTGCTGGCCTCTTCTACAAAACACCACAGCAAAGTGCAGGAAAGAGGGTTTGCTGTCTAGCTGCAATGCAGGATGCACCACACATATTGGAAAGCTCCGCTACCTTCTAGTGCAGCTGCCAAGGTCATGGCAATTGTGTAGGTGTCCTCAAAAAGAGCTGATCAGTCTAATAAGCACATCCAGCCTTAGCCTGAGTCGGTGGGGTATGAAGCAATGTTTTGCTCCCTTGCTCCCAGTCAAGGGTTAAAGCAGGGGTCTCAAACTCAAATCACCTCGAGGGCCGCATGAGGACTAGGATATTGGCCCGCGGGCCGCACCACTGAAACCTTTTAATACAATAATGCGGAAGTACAGTAAAAAATGAAGAGTAATAAATTATGCTAATAAAAGTCAACGTATTAACTTTTTTGAAACTGTAACATGAAGTCTGTGCTAATTTTGACAGTCTTTCCAAAGCCAAAACACACGTTTCCTTTTAGAATTACTTCCATTCAAGATGGCAAAATCATCAAAAAGACAAAGAGTAAACAAACACACTTAAAATTTTACATTATAAATCAGTGATTCCCAATCTTTTTTGGTCTGAGGGCAAAAAAATATACTTTTTCAAACCCTGAAGGATCACCGGTTAATTTAATTAAAATTTAATTTATTGAATTCAAATTGATGTTAATTGAAATAAATGTATTGCAGTTTGATTTATTACAATTGAATCAAATTTAATTGAAATTAATTTTTATAAAGGTTTTTGTTTTTTAAATAAAATTAAATTGTTTTTGAAGATTTTTGGGTTTTTTTGTTTTAAAAAGAGGGGGCTGCATGTAGCCCCAACCCAGGAGGGGACGAGAGCAGCTACATCCCAGGACAGGCTGCAGACAGGTTGGTCAGAGCCCTCCACAGGACCATAAATAAGCAGCCCCCTGCCTGGCCCTGGGGGCAGCGCTGGGACCAGTGGTGAGGGAAACACCCTCCCCACCACCTGCTCAAATCTAGCCATGCTGGGGTTGGCAGAGGGGGAACCACCCCTCGTTCACCTGAATTTAGCTGTGCTGGGGTCGGCAGAGGGGGAAACACCCCCTGCCTGCCTGCCCACTCAAATTTGGCTGCGGTGGGGCTGGCATAGGGCAAAACACTCCCCACCCACCCGAATTTGGCCGCTCTGGGGTTGGCAGAAGGGGAAACAACCCCCACCCACCTGCCTGCTTGAATTTGGCTGAGTGGGGCCAGCAGAGGTGAAAACATCCCCTGCCTGCCAGAATTTAGCAGCACGGGGGCAGGCGGAAGAACAAGCACTACCCCGCCTTCCTGGGGGAAAACATCCCCTGCCTGTGGTGGGACCAGCAGCGGGGAAAGCCCTGGGGGCCATGCTGGGGCTAGTGCTGGGGCTTTCTGGTGCTCCCCCAGAATGGAGCCCCCTGTGAACCCTCCCCACAGGCTCAAGCCGCCCTTCTTTAAGACCCCCCCCCCCCACCTGAGCCTTCTCTGGACTGCTCAGCCTGCTTCAGCGGCTGCATGGGAATAGAGCAGCTCCCAGGCAGCAGTTCAGCTCCTCCCTCCCACTGGCTGATAACACAGGGGGAAGGTGAGGCTGCTCGGTCTCCTTCTGCAGAAAACTCCAAAGTTGGAAAAGTGGGAGCCCCAGGATTCTGGGGGTTATCAGGGGCCACAGGAGGCAGCTCTGCAGGCTGCATGCGACCCACAGGCCGTGTGTTTGAGACCCCTAGGTTAAAGTATGATTTGGCAGGCCCCAGAACCCTCCTAAATTGGCAGGGCCCCCTCACGCCGGTCTACGCCCCCACCTACCCACCCCAGAGCCTCAGCCTGGGCTGGGGCAGCTCGTTGCTTCCTGGAAGGCACAGGAATGGTGTTCCAGGGCCTGCTATATTTAGAGACTCAGCATCGGGGGCCCCTAAAAATAGAAAATGGAGCCGGAACACTGCGTTCCAGGGTCCACTATTTTTAAATGGGAGGCCCCAGAATGCAGCATTTTGGCTCCATTTTCTATTTTTAGGGGCCCCAGACCATTGAACCTCTAAAAATAGTGGGCCCCGGAATGCCATTGTACTGCATTCTGGCCTATTTTATCCCCCGCTCTCAGTTGCCAATTTCTGTCCACAGTTACTGCCCTGCCCTGCACAGGCCAAGCCCAAGGGTCTTGGGAAAGTTTAGAGAAGTGATGCTTTGCGTTACATAGCAAACTAAACTGCCTCTTTTCATATACATGTATAGCTGGGAAGAGCAAGGTGGACCTTGTACAGCTCTGTGACCAGGATTTTTCAGAAGTGGCTGGTGCTTTGAGTACTCAGCAGATTTTCAGAAAATGCTGATTATACAGCAGCTGAAAATCAGGACCCTTTAAGGTATTTCAAGTTGTCCACCAGAAATAAGGTCTGGTTTGGAATTCATGACCTTTTGTTTTATGGGGAGTAACAGTTTAACCATCAGCAAAAGTATGCATCCCAATTATACAGAAGTTAAAAAATGCTTTTACTTCCATTAAGGAAAAAAGGATCATTACATCAAGAACTGAATTTTTGGACTATGGGGGCTTCTTTCTTCTTAACATATTTTTGTTAATTTACATCACATTAGCAAGCAACTTCTGTGGGGAGCATTGCTGCTTATATGTCTGTTAGAAATAATTCTTTTTCAGTTAATTTATAATGAAAATTATTTTACAGATAGTATTTTCATTTCCACAGTATGTTGTACTGTGCACAATGGCAAAATCTGGATTCCCAGCTAGCCCCTTATCTCACTCTTTCCTTCAGACCTGTTCCTTTAAAAAAAAAAAAATTGGTAAGGAGCATTTAAACAAGTGCTTCATTTTACCCTAGTTCCATCTGTACCTATTTAAAGTAATTTGAATCACCCACATAGACATTTTGGTTTAACGTATTGTCCTCTCTTGAGACATTGATAATTTTTACATGAAAAGCTGAGAGTTGTCTTAATTCTTGGGCTAATTTTAGTTTGTCGGTTATTTATGTATACTTAATTTTTTGTTTGTGCAAGTCTTTCCTTAGTTGATGTTGACTGTTTGTGTTTTTGCAGATTGCTGTGGCTGCTTTTTGTTTTTGTCTCTAAACTCCAGTCTCTTGCCAAGATCATAGTGCATTCATTAATTAAATATTAATATTCTTCCCATCTTCATTCAGCAACTTGGCTGCTTCACAGTCCTCCTGGTTTAAAATCAGGCAGATGGCATTCAGTCCAGTGAAGAAAACTGTTTGCACCTGTCATATCATCTACTCTTCCTGAACTCATTGAGGCATTTGTGTCCTCTTTATTACCAGCCATACACACAAGACTGCAAAATGGATTTTACTGCTTCAAAGCGTTTGATCTAAGTTTTGATTATTTAGGTATTTATTTACAGAAGATCAAGAGGTGATTTCATGGTATATCATACCTTCACAGGGAGAAAATAGTAACTATGAAAGATTAATGTAGTGGTGAAAGGCAGAACATGAAACCATGCCTGGAAGACAAATGTAAATTGGCAACAAAACAACTGTTTAACAATGAGGGTGCTTAACCATTGGAACAAACTATCAAGGGAAATGGTGGATTATCCATCTCCTGATGTCTGCGAATAAAGACTGAGGGTCTTTCTGAAACATATGCATTAAGTAGATACAATATAGTGACCCCGTGAACTCATCAATAGGGTCCTTACCTTGCCTACACATAAATTCCTCTTAAAGACCCATTTCCACAGTGCAGCCTACAGTGAACCAAGCTGATATTTTTACAAATTTGCCCATTGTTATTCCTGTTCCCTTTCTCTTGGCTTCTAGCTACTTCTCTATCCTCAGTTTGTGAGCTCCTTGGGACAGTGATTGTCCTAGTACACAATGGCTAGGTCTACATTACAGGGCTCAGGTAAGTCAGCTTAAAAAGGTCTACTTAAAGTTGACTTTATTAAGTCAACTTATTGAGGCTCCATTTGTTTAAGTTGACTTTATAAAGTCAATTTAAGCCAGGGAACCCATTTAAAGTCTACATAATTCAGTTGACTTTAAATGGGTCCCCTGGCTTAAGTCAACTTTATAAAGTCAACTTAAAAGGCTCTACTGCACTAAGTCAACTTTAACGGGCACATTGCATGAAGTCAACTTAATAAAGTGGATTTAACCCTTAAAGTCAACTTTAAGGGCAGGAATTATTAAGTCGACTTAAGCAAGTGCTTAAGTTGACTTAATGAACTTCAAATGTGGCCAGGGAGTTGCTTAAATCAACTTGAGGCTCCAGTGTAGACATACCCAATGGGTGCTACCTCAAATAAATTAATGTTAGGTGTGTTCAGTATTCAGGACAAGGAATTTTGGGGGTCCAAAAGTGAGAGACCATGACCGCCACGTTGTGGAAATTGGCTCTAAGCTTTTGGAGATCCCCTGAGGCAAAAGTTCAGTCTATCAGTAAAAGAAGCAAGGAGTCCTGTGGTGCTTAAAGACTAACAAATTTATTTATCGCATGAGCTTTTGTGGGAGAAAAATCCCACTTCGTCAGATGGATTTTCTCCCATGAAAGCTCATGCAACAAATAAATTTGTTAGTCTCTAAGTGCCACAGGACTCTTTGCTTCTTTTGCTGAACTAGACTAACACTTTGCAACTTGGTGAGTTTATCAGTTACCCATCACAACATAAAGAAACACAGGAAAAAGAAGAAATCCAGTAGTTCCTGTTAAGTGGTTAGTGACTGCTACACACGCACACAGAACTCTCATCAGTGCTCTTTTGTCCAACGCTTTAAAAGATGTTATGCATCTCTTTATTTTTGCTTTTCTTTTTCAATGCAACTCTGAGCATAAAAATCTGCTCCTTCAATGTGAGGTCTTTTGGAGAAGCAAAAATAGCCAGACCTGAGGTCCTCGATGTCATTGTAAAGGTAGGTTCACTTGCATTAAGCAAAAAGAAACTTTGGACTTTCTAGTCAAATCATCCTGAAGGACAGGGTATTTTATATTTACACACAGAAATTTCAAGTTAATGAATGACTCAGCATTAGAAATCACTCTGTACCATTAAGGATAAAAAGTAATCTGGAGACCAAAGCATAGGGTAATGTAACAGTAGAAATGACAGATGAAAATTTCTTCATAAAATTAGAGTTAGGAGGTGCTGATAGTTTTTGATGTACAAGAAAAATGTCTTTTCCTTCTGAATCTATAGAGCCTTATTTACTTTGGTGTGTTAATTACCTGATTTAATTGTTCTTCTAAAAGTCTCTTGTCTCACTAAGAAATGACCATCGCAAGACATTTCCCTTAGTGGAACAATATAGATTCTAAGCTGGATGATACCATTATGACCATTTGCTCTGACCTCTTGAATAGCACAGACCATAGACCTTCTCTAAACTAATTCCTTGAGCATGTTTTTTTTCCTTCATTACAAAATTGTCAATGATAGAGAATCTATCACAACCCTTGGTAAATTTTTCCTGTTTAATTACTTTCATAGTTAAAAATGTCTGCCTGATTTTCTGTTTGAATTTGTCTAGCTTCAATTTCCGGTAACTGGATCAAGTGATACCTTTTTGGCTAGACTGAAATGCCAGTTATTAAATATTTGTTCCCCAAGTTTTAGACAGTAATCAAGTTGTCAATAGATTGAGCTCTTTTCTAATCCTTTAATCATACACCCTGTTTAAATTGTTTTGTAAGCAGGCACTGTTAGAGTACTGACATAAAATTCAAAACTTGACTTCTCTAATATATTTCAAGCGAAATGCAGCATCACTTTTTCAATGTGTTTCATGAGTGAGGCCACAATGTTTTCAGAAGAGTACAGGTTAATTTGAAACCATAAATATAGAAACCTTCAGATCTATGGAAATTATGAATTTAACTTCAAAGCCTTGTTAAAAGATGTCAGACTGACTAAATGTGTAGTTCTAGCAATGTGAACGTATACTTATTTCAAGCACTTAAAGATGTAATTGAAGGAAGTGTGTAATATGTCATTGTGTATCTGGGGACCAACATGGCTACAAAAGAAGTCTGTCAAATAAAAGAAATTACTTCATCCACCTTGTCTTTCTAACCTATCTTGGGTGATTACTTTTTCTGTTCTAAATAAAACACTCTTACACGCTTCTGTTCTCGGATACTATATTGGATTCATCTTACCTGCTAAAGAGCTATAGTAAGGATTGTTTTGAATTATGATTAGAGGCTTTATGCATGTAAGTATTCCTTACTCATAAAAGGAGTCTTTTTGAGATTACTTATATGAGTAAAGGTTTACAGGTTTGAGCCCTTTGTTGAGTGTTTTTATTTTCTAAATAGCAACAAACAAGAGAAGGTTCTGCTTCTATTAAAAAAATGATATTTGTATTTCTTCATTTGTCTCTTCCACACTGCCAAACCAACTAAACAGAAGGGACATACACTATATTTACTTCCTTTGTAGCAGTGCTTGGTTTCTTCTGAAATTGGATGCTTTCCAATTATCTTGCCAAAATAATACTTTTTATCTTTGCATTTCCTCTTTAGGATAACAAAATGTCCTTTTATAAATTAAAAAAATAAATATAAAATAGCTATTGTGTATCTAGACTGGATCCTGGTCTCTGGTACTCCTGTAGCACAAAAAAGCCTTTTAATGCTAGTTTAACTGGACAGCTGAGGATATTCCACTGTAGGGGAATCCCCATACATCAACATCAGTTCTATGTTCCCCTCTTCCGGCTATGGGGAGAAAAGATAGCATGGAAAGCGGATGTGTGGCCACATATTCCAGTGATGCTGTCACTGTCATGTGTGGTTGGGTTTTTTTGTTTGTTTGTTTGTTTGTTTTTGTTTGGGGGGGGTGTTTTTTTGTTTTGGGGGGTTTTTTTTGCACTCCCATTCTGTAAGTTCCCCATCTTCAAGCATCTGACAAAGTGTAGTTTTCTCCCACAAAAGCTCATGTGATAAATAAATCTGTTAGTCTTTAAGTGCCACAGGACTCTTTGCTTCTTACAGGACTCCTTGTTTGTTTTGCTGAACTAGACTAACACGGCTATCCCTTTGGAACCTGTCACTGTCAGTGTAATGGATCCTTAGGGGCCATAGGTTAGAGCTGCCCCTGTTTGAATAGGTTTGGGTCCTTATGTGAAAGCTACTTGATAAAAAATAAAGAAATTTAAAGAATTAGCTCATGGACGACATTTCTTGTCATCATAATCGGCTATTCACAGTAATCATCAATTTTTTCGTTCTTTTATAAAATATTCCAACCTTTGAAAACATACACAACATACAAAGGACTTAAAGCCTTTGCCTTTTCCTGTTGCAGGTAATTTTTCGCTGTGATATCATACTACTGATGGAAATAAAGGACAACAACAACAAGATATGCCCCTTTTTAATGGGCAAACTCAATGGGTAAGGCAAACTACAATAGCACAAGTAACAATACAACAACACAGCACAACTCAACAATATAAAGAGTACAACAACAACAACAACAACAAACAAACAAAAAAACAAAACCAAAAAAAAAAAAACAAAAAAAACCCAAGTACCTGCAGAAAGGCACAAGAGCTGACAGGATAAAGTAAGAACTGCCATACTGAACCAGGGTCCATCTAGTCCAGTCTCCTGTCTCCAACAGTGGCCAGCATGGAGATGCTTCAAATCAAGGTTCAGGAAACTCAGTAGTGGGCAAAGAGGGTGTAATCTAGCTCTGACTGGTCTAAACCTAATTTCTAATAGTTAGACAGAGATTGGTTCAACTCTGTAACATGAGATTCGTCTCCCGCACAATATGCTTTTTACTGGCATATACTATAACAACTGTGGATATTCCTCCCATATATGCAGATAAGCTTTCTTTGAATTTTGCTAAATTCAAGGCCTCAACAATGTGCTGTAACAAATTACACAGTCTAAACAATGTGTAGTGAAATGTTTCTTTTTATCTTTTTTGAATTTTTCCACCTTTCACTTCTATTGAATGTCCCCCTTTTTTGCATTGTGAGACAGCAAGATCAGCCACTCAATCTACCATCATTAAAACATGCATTATTTTGCATATTTTTGTAGTGGGCCCTCTTCTTTCTCTCCTTTCTAGGGTAAGGCATCCCAGTCTTTTCAGTCTGTCTTCATATGGTAGTTTTTACAAAGGCTCTAATCACTCTCATCACCCTTCTCTAAACCCCTCTAGTTCAGTAATATTTGTTTGGAAATGGGTTGTCCAGTACTGCATGCTACTCTGAAATGGGGAGGAGAAGACAGATACAAAGGGCCAGTCTTGTGATCTGTGGTGCAACAGAGCATTACTTTCAGGGTTCAGGCCCTTGGATCGAAAGTGCATAAAAAGAGAAGTAGGCTGTTTGACTGGCTTACTAAAGAAGATTAGAAACAAAGTCATTTACAGGCTAATTTAGAAAAAAGTGACTATGCTGAATGTGGGGTTCGTTAGGTTGAATGCATCATGGAAAATAAGATAAAGTCAAAATAAAAAAAAAAAGGATCAGCTGACAGCATACAAAGAAGAAAGAATTAACTTGTAGACAGACAAAGAAATTGTATTTGTTGGATAATGATAATGAAATGAAAACTATATATCCCTGTAAGTTTATGTTCTAGAAAACGTAATGCATATATGGAGGAAAGTGAGGCATAGAAAATTAACATAAACCTGAGGTTAAAAAGGCAGAATAACAGGGACTAAAAATACCCAATAGGTAAATAATAAAATAGCAAAGAGCGTTTTAGCAAAGACAGTTTTAAGTGACTTATCTCTGTAACCTAATACAAGAAGTCAGTATTTTAGACCATGTTCTATGCATTTACTAATAAAAGTTTAAATAGAAACCCAAACCCTTATAGAGACGGAAATCCACTTAAAATATTTTCTTTCTAGTCAGTCCTCAGGGCCACACGAAGACTATGACTACGTGATCAGTAAAAGGTTAGGAAGAAAGTCCTACAAGGAACAATATGCTTTTATCTATCGGTAAGTGAATTCCATACCTTGTGTTTCTGTCTTCATTTGCAAACCATTACATACTAAAAAGATGACATGCTAGTGCAGCATGTGGCTGCTGACTGGGTTAGCAGTGTCAGCTCCAGAGAGAACACTACACTGGTTCTTACACTACTACACTAAATTCTTATTCATGTCCAATTACAGGTCACGATGCTGACTCTGATACAGAATACCAAATATGGGCAGGGTTCTGGCTGTCTGAGACATCACGTGCAAAACCCAGGTCCCACTGAGATCAGTAGCAAAACTCCCATAAACATCAGCAGGGCTCAGATTTCATCCCACGTCTCTCTCTATATATAGTGTCATGGCAGTCGTGAGCCATACCTGCCAACACTGTTAGGCAACAAGAACAGCAGATGTTTAATGTGCATAAATTGAGTTGGGCCTTGTCTAGCTTGCAGATTTGTGACAGTTATAGCCCTGAGTGTAATGTACAAGTTCAACCCCAACGTAGACAAGCAAAGGTGCTCCTCTGGCCTTTTATTAAATCTTCAACCACAATGTAATGTAGCTTCTATTACCGGCCAAGGAATTACTAAGTGAACTAATATGTTGTACCTATTAGCAAATATGATATCTAATATTCCATCTCTGGGTTAAATTATTTTGCAGGCCCAACATAATATCAGTGAAGCAAACTTACCAGTATCCAGATACTCAGCCTGGAGATGTGGATGCCTTTTCTAGAGAACCCTTTGTCGTCTGGTTCCACTCGCCAAAAACTGGTGATAAGCTGCTGCGATCTTCTTGTCCTTTCTCTTAAAGTTTTCATTAAATGAGAAAATAATGAATGAAGCTGAATTTCACTGCATAGAGGTTATCATGGGGCATAGGGGGAGTCACTGGCATTGGGCACAGAGGGCGTAGGCCCCAAATGTGCCAGCCAATGGGCTGAATCTCTCTCCCTGGCAGGTGCAGGCGCAGACAATCTGGCTGCACTCTTTGCCTGCCGGGGAGGAGCTCAGCTGGAGCCGGCAGGGGTTGACCCCCTCCTGCACCACAACACTGAGACGTGGTGCAGGGCAGGAGAAGACAGAAATTTAAATCCCTCCCTCTTTGGCCCAGTAGCGTGGAGCCCCACAGCACACATAAGTGCAGTGGGGGCCACTGAAAAGGGGAAGGGAAAGGGGCAATGGGGGGGGTGAGAGTGGGCCTGGGGCTGGCTCCCCACACTTCCAGGACCAGGGCCATAGGTGGCAAGCCAGCTGGGGCCACCTGGATCGGGCCCAGGGCTGGTGGCAGGTGGATGGTTGGGGGGGGACCACCCCAGGGAGGTGGCGAGAGATGGTTGAAGGTGCCAATATGGAGGGGGGCTGGGGCCTGTGCCCCAAATATTTGGGGGGAAGGGGCAGCAACTCTTCTGGCACGGGGTTAGACTAGCTTTCTCTAGAACTGTAAGGAGGTAGCTAGGCTTCTCATCATATGAAGCTTGGATTTTTAATTGACTTTAATTCTATGATTGTTGGCAAATTTGCAGACTTCAAAGGAAATTCCTGTGCCACATTTCTGTGATAAAATGAAGTAGGCAAAAGAGACAGAAATCCCACTCTGAAGGTCCTATGAGCTCTTAGTTTTATAGAATTCACGTCAGGACAAGCGTCCACAAGCGATGGAGCACCCTCATGTCTCACTGACATCAGAGGCTCAGCATATCTGTCGATCAGACTCTAATTCACCTAACCATCAGAGCCCAGGAAAGTTTCCCACCTATTTTGGTTCATGTTGATATGATAGAAATGTGATTTGTGTTTCCAGTGCAACCATAAAAGACAGTATTGTTACTGAGTATTCATATGGCTCTCATTTTCTGATGGGTCCAGTAAAACAAAGTACATTGAAATCATATTCTATTGAGTAATATAGATAAAAGTGGGGAACTAAGCACAATCCACATTTGCCTAAAGTCAGAAATAATAACTTGGAAAGGAAAGATTGCAACCTTATGGTACATTCATTTTAACTGTAAGAAAAACATATGAAAATGAGTTTTCAATTACACGAAACATTCAATATATGTCAAGTTAATGATCATGGTGATTCTGAAGGAAAATCTAGCAGGTGGACTTTTAAGGTTCACTCGAAGAAGATGTCTTGATTCAGCAGAATGCTTAAGCAAAACACTTAATTTTAAGTATCTGAGTGACCCCATTGTGGACAATAGGATTATTTGTGTGCCTAAGAGTTCTGTTGGATCAGGGCCTAAGTGCTCAGTACCTTTCAGGAACCAGACTTAAATAGCTCATCTGCTAAAATTCCCATCACCATGCTGACACTAACTGTGCATATGGTGCACATTTAAGAGATTGCTGCATAATGGAAAAATATTTTTGTACGTTTTTGTTTCAGTTGTTAAATTCAGATCAAATAGTTTGATAGACACAAGATCAGGGGTCACAAACTCAAATCACCATGAGGGCTGCATGATAACTAGTATGCTAGCCCAAGGGCTGCACCACTGAAACCTTTTCATACAACAATATTGCAAATATTGATAATGATAGTGTTGCTGCAGGCCACAGGAAATAACTTTAGGGACTGCATGCAGCCTGCAGGCTGCGAGTCTGAGACCCCCCCACAAGATGCTAATATGTTTAAGATTAGATGCTTAATTAATGGCAGTATAAGGACTAAAGAGGCAGGCAAACTACATTCCACAGTATAAAAAGTTGCATGGATGAAATACTTTTTGTTAAAGAACATGCATTTTCATGTCAAACAGTTTTTCTGTATCTTGATGATTAATTTTATGAAGGTTAAAAATCATTTCAAGTTTTTCCTGTGAATTTGCTTTGTTTTAAAGCTGTTAAAGAATTCGTGATAATCCCTCAGCACACCACACCTGAAACAGCTGTGCGGGAAATTGATGAGCTCTATGATGTGTATTTAGATGTCAAACAGCGCTGGAAATCTGAGGTTAGTCATCAGTAAACTCACGTATTTATACTGCTGTACAAGATTTGAGACAAAGGACTTAGTGACATTGCATCAACCGGTGCCAACACTGTGAGGCTAGTGATTTCAAAACTGTTGATGCATTTAAGAAGGTCTTTGACACATTTTCATGAAGTTCCATACCTTCTGATGACTAAGTCTGATGTCCCTATAGAAAATATGCTTTTTAAAAGTGTCTTCCCCCCCAGCCTTGTGCTCTGCTCGTGAGAATGCACGACTGTGATCTGGTTCGAAGTCTGGCTAAGCAGGCCAACCCTTACTCCAAAGTTTGTAGACAGATGGAGTTTCAAAAGTGATAATTACCTTCAAATGGTGTTTCCATACCAGGACCTTATGGAGCTGTATCTTACTTCAGAGAGACAGAATACTGTCCAGGAGAAGCAAACATATCAATATCTGCTCTATTTGTTTTTAAATCTCACCAACCACCATACTACTGAAATAGAGAGTGGCATATTTAGATCTCTTCTTACACTGATGTAAATCAGGAATGACTGCACTGAAGTCCAGAGAGCTGCCACACTTTAAAACTCATGAATCTGAGATCATAAGATTCACTGCACTTGATACACAAAAATCTAGTTCATTGCTCAGTCTACTATAGTGTCTTGTCCAAAACTGTGAACAAATACATGAAACAACTACATAATATACATGATACATTTATTTATCAATGGACTTATATTATACACTGGGGTGGAAAATTCCCTCCGATCCCTGGAGATGAGTTGAAGTCCTCATTTGTTGACCTATTTTATATACGTATATAACATTTGTGGGTGGATAGAGATAGAGGAGCGAGAGAGAGGGATAGGTACAAATGTTATTAATGGGCATTACAAACACTTGATCCTATTTTTTATATTTATCCTCATTATTAGATTACTTCTTGTGGCAGTGACTACAGCATGAATGGAATATGCTGTGAGATGTTGGTATTTGCTCTAAGCTCACTGCTCTTTCATTGATTGCTTCATTGTTCTGCTATTTTGAGACAGGGTAAGAGAGAGAACACAGCACCTTCCATTAGGTTGTTCATCATTCAGAAAACTAACTAAGTCTCCTCTAATAATATTCTTACCATACTTTTATCAATTGCTGTTGAAGCTATCTTTTCTTTATGTGGGTGGACAGGGTACGCCAGATGAGGGCATGAGATCTGACCACAAATTATCTTATAAATAATTTTTAAAAGTTTGTTTGTCCTGAAAGATCTCTGAAATGGTGAGAGCTAGAAACACAAATCTTTGAACAGATATTGCTGATTTCCTAATTTAAATAACTGGATTGGTTACATCGCAAAATTGGTTTGCCCAGAGCCCCAGTTAGGCCGACTGATAATTAACTTTTAGTAGTGGCTAATCATAGGCATTTGCTGGACTCTTCTGTTAAGCATATCACAGACTGATACCAAGATGTACTAACCAGGGGCATTGCTGGTGCTGGGCTTATGGGGCCGAGCCACGAGTCCCAGTGCCTGAGCCCTGGGTTCACCTCCCGGCCGCCTGCAGCAGTGGCTACAGCTGCGGTGCATGAGCCCCAAGTCCCAGCGCACTGAACCTTGGGTCTTTTCCGGGGCTAGTGGTGCTCCTGGAACTAACACTAAGAACAGCAAAGATACCTACAGGTATGTCATTCCAGTTCAATAGATTACAGTTCCCCCTCTGCCTAGCATTTGCCATGTCTCTTAACAAATCACAAAGACAAACATTCAAAGTAGCTGGAGTAGATCAAAGATTCGACTGCTTCAGTCATGGTCAACGGAGTTGGAATGGGGAAAAATTTGTATGTTCTTGTTCAGGGAAGAAAAACAGAAAATACTGCTTATCATCAGGCAATAAGTTAAACGTAAATGTGTGTTGTAAGCAGAGCAGTAGCTATGTTAAATTCTTAAAGTAATATGATAAAAGAAAAAATATTTCCAATAAAATATGTTATGTTAAAGTAACATACATAGTTCATTCACCACACCTTTTGTTATCAAGAAATGAGTTACATGTCAATGCATTTTGTAAGCACATCACTCGCTATGTTAATTTCTTCAAGAAAAGTATTTCCAATAAAATATGCTACGTCAATGTAGCTGACAGTTTATTCATCACACCTTTTACTGTATTTTTCCCCAGGCAACGCTGGATATTTCTGCTAGTAAGGCTATTTTGGTCCTCCTTAAAAAACACATCCAAGCACCCCATCAGTTGTTTTAATACATACTACACACTGTGCTCTGTACAGCAGTTCTCATGTCCCTCACCACACTATGCCTCACCCACTCATCTGCCTGAGAATCCTGGACGTTTAGAACCCATCAAAAGTGCGCGGAAATCTAGACTGATACTCCTTCCCTCATAAGAGACATTATTGCATTTTACATTGGAACTACACTTTACAGTCAAATGAAACTCAATTGTTGAAAGTGACCCTCTAAATTGTAGGTACAAGATCTGCATCTGCATGCATGTGAACCTAGTAACAAACACTTACATGTGTCCTTGTCTTACTTTTTTAAAGCTACACACAGGCACAAACATTTGCAAGACAAATTTCCAGAGGGGTAGCCATGTTAGTCTGTGTACAGCAAACAACAAGAGTCCTGTGGCACCTTAAAGACTAACAGATTTCTTTGGAGCTCATGAAAGCTTATGTCCAAAGAAATCTGTGTCCACACATACATCGTTATTTTGAAATAAGTTAATTCGAATTAAGGGAAAGCCTGCTATCGAAACAGCTGTTATTTTGAAACGGTGGTGTTTTGAAACAACATGTCCAAACGGCATTATTTCAAAATAACCATTTCGAAATAACAGCTGTTTCAAAATGAATGGGGTTTAAGCTGTTTCGAAATGATGGTTCTTATTTCGAAATGACAGAGCCTGTCATTTCGAAATAAGAAAACGTTGTGTGGACCTAATCTTTTTTATTTTGAAATAACCAGTGTTATTTCAAAATAAAAGAGATGTGTGGACATACCCTTAGTCTTTAGGGTGCCACAGGACTCACCTTGTATTTGCAAAACCAAGGCCGCTTTTCCTTAGTGCGCTCTGAAATGTCCATGTCTGGGACACAGTTTAAGTGGCTTACCAAGAACTGTATATAATGCCAAAGATGTGGGTTCTTAAATATCGTTTGGGACCAATTAAACAATAGAGTTTGGCTCAAACACCAAATCTAAAGAAAACAAGCATTCTGAAGACCTTTCCCAGCTTGTTGTTCTGCTTTCATTTCCACTTCTCTGCCCACCACAAGTGTTTTGTTCTCACAGATGGAACATCTGCAAAGGAATATCTCAGAATAAAAACGGCAATTGCTGTTTGGCAAGAAACCTATTATATATTTAAATCCCTGTTTATCTTTGTAGAGTGAAATATGGTATCTGCAAATAGCAAGGTGGATTTTTTTTCTGTTAAACTAGAGGCTGACATTGCAAAAAATCCAATCCCCACACGCACACTAGTAATAACAAGCAGTTATTTAAAGATTTAAATCTAATTAGATGTCAGGCCTAATCACACCTATAGTTCTGAAGTTCATATCATATCCATGCAAATATTAGTTTGCAACAGAGTTTGCAATTTCAGTCTTTCCATATTGAATCAGATCTGAGCTATAAGTTTGGGATTTGGATCTAGTTTCATAACATTTGCATTACTGTAATAAATATTATTAACAACAATAATAGCAAATCAATGTTAATGCTCCTATTAGGCAAATACATTCTTTATGTAAATCTTTGGACATCACTGGAGTTATAGCTTGGATGAATATGGTTTAGTAACATCAGTGGGAGCAGGACCAGATACTCTATATTAATGTTATCTATATCAGCAATATTCAAACTGTGGCTCATGAGCTGCAAGTGGCTCTTTAATGTGTCTCCTGCAGCCCTTTACAGCCTATGATATTACAATACTATGATTTAATTAACCAAGCTAAGTTATTATCTAATCAAGATGCTTTTAGTAGGTTATTAACCCATTGTAGTTGATTAATAATACTTGGTCAGGTACTGTGCTGTGAAAATTATATTTAAAATCTAAACACTTCCCCTATTGTACTATTTAAGTGCAAATAGTACTATAGAAAATGAAACAATTAATCCCCACTACTGTGGCTCTTTGGGTAATACTGATTGCTATTTGGCTCCTGAACTACTGAGGTCTGAGTATCACAGTTCCAAATATTTTAAAAGTGCCCATCCCTGCTTTTATTGCAATTTTTCAATGATATCTTTGAGGATGTGTTGCTGATAATTTAACTCGTTTCCTACATCTTGTCTTCCAGAACTTCATCTTCATGGGAGACTTCAATGCTGGCTGTGGTTATGTTGCAAAGAAGCACTGGAAGAACATCAGGCTGAGAAGTCACTCTGAGTTTGTTTGGCTAATTGGCGACAAAAATGACACAACAGTTAGGAACAGCACAAGCTGCCCATATGACAGGTAACAAGTCACATGGGAAATATTTAACAGGGATCCATCAAGCTAGCATGCATTATGACAAGTAACATGTATCTGAAGAATTTAGATCACATGTGATGGAGGGAATGCCACAGAGAGTAATTTCAGTGCTGCACTAAAGCAGCACTGGTGGTGTTAGTCCATTATCATGTTGTCACTGTTTTGACAAATTACTCAGTCACTGTACAACATTGTTACTTTGTCTTCAAAAATCAGACTGGTGTCTAGGTGTGTTAGACTTTAAAAGACTTTTTGCTTATTTTAGAATCGTGATCCTTGGTGAAAAGCTTGTCAATGCTGTTGTGCCAAACTCAGTTGATATATTTGATTTTCAAGAGGCCTTTGGAATGACTGAAGGACAGGTATGGCTTCCTTTTTGTGTTTTCATTACAGAACCATGTGCAGTGCTTAAATAATGAATTTGTCAAATAAATATTCTGATTTTGGGTTGTGCATGTTGAATGAATTGCCTTCTCATCCACAGAGGCAATGTTCCACATTTATGTAACCCCAACTAATAGCTGGTTCCCAATTCTAGGCTATGTCTACACTTGCAAAATTAATTCAGAATAGTTACTTTGAATTAACTACTTTGACTTTAAATCAAAGTTATTAATTCAAATTAGAGAGTCTTCACTAGACTCCTAATTTGAATTAATGTAGGCTTTATTCGACTTAGAGTCTACACTAGACTCTTTAATTCAAACTAGGGGAGGTATGAAAGTCAATAGGGCAGTTATATCAAACTTACTCTCTGGCTAACACTGGCATAATTCAAAATAATAACGCTGAAGTAAGTATTACTTAGAAGTTAAAGGAGGTTTTATTATATCGTATTAGACTTTCCTTATTTTGAATTAAGGAAAGGCTTAATTTGATATAATAAAATGCCAGTGTGACCAGGAAGTAAGTTATTTTGAATTAAGCCTCCTTAATTCGAAATAACTTGTAAGTGTAGACACACACCTAGAGAAGAGTCTCAGCTCCTATAGTTGTATGGTTGCTGCGCCTGCTAAAAACAAATTGGGTTAGCATATCACAGTAGAGTAGGGAAGGTCTTTCTGGAACAGCGAGGAGTAATGCCAGAGTCGCAGTAAGAAAACCCTTCTGCCTAGAGTCACTTTGTCTTGAGGAAGCTCAGTAACATTTGGACATTTAGCAAATGGACACAATAAAGCAAACAATAAAAATTTTGCATAATGGCCCCATTTATAAAACCAGTCTTATCTTCCTTCCCTAGTATTATCAAGCTTTTACTTTCATGGGAATCACTAAAGCTGCATTTTGTGCTACATGATGTGAATGTATTTTTTAACTTCACAGGCTCTAGAAGTGAGTGATCATTTTCCCGTAATGTTTGAGCTGAAAAACTCCAAGGGTTTCTTCAACTGGTTAAAGTCACTTGCTTCCAAGAAGAGAAAAACAAGAAAGCTTTACCACTTGTCATCCTAGGTACACTAGATCCTCTTGTTATCAGGCCTGTGCATATGTTACAATAATCATAAAAAGCACAGCTAACATTCACTGTAAAACAACACACAACTTTTAAAATTAGCCTACTCTCTCCTTATCCATTAAACATGTAGTAGAAGAATCCAGTATGTTGTGAAATATCAGCTGGGAAAATGAATGATGTCTTTAGACTATTATAAGCTAACTAAAAAATAAGTCTTAAAATTAACATAGTTGAATTCTTGTTATGCTGAACATAAATGTAGTGAGATAATTGAATGTGAAATGCTTTAGTACACTCTACTACTAGGCCTGCTGGACTAAGAAGTTGGTTTATTCATAATTGTTCTAGATTTCTGGCTTTCCTGTTTTATGTCGTAGAAGTAAAAATGTTTAGTGTCAGAGGCTCAGAATAGTGTCACAAGGGTAGCACCACTTGCAGTGTGCTCTTGATCTGGTCTTTGGGACAGATCAATTGACTTCAACTGACCTATAACAATTTACATCTGCCTCATTATCTCGCCATGTTTCAGAGTACAAGTAAAAAGGGTAGAATGAATCAAAGCATCCAAAGTGGTGAACATGTCCTTCATTTTCCTTCCCCCAGTCCAATTTATTTTATTGAGACCTCTCATCTATTGTTCCACACTCTTTGAATCAAAACAACTTGCTTGGTCTGCTGAAAAAGTCTGAACTGACCTTGTGACTTGCCCTTCTCTGCATATGTATATTCACCTACATACTGCAGTTTCCATTTGATGCATCTGATGAAGTGGATTATACCCATGAAAGCTCATGCAATAAATAAATTTTTTGGTTGTTAAAAGTGCCACAGGACTCTCTGTTTATTTAGACTGGCAATTTCTATTTATTCTCCCATCCATGCATGTTGGTCAGAGATAAGGAACTCCAACTAGTGATGGTGCAAGTTATTCATATGAATCAAAGTGATCCCACCATCAAATTTTAGGCAAGGGCAATTCTTTATGGGAAAGTTGTTTAGTTCCAGAAAGATGGGCTCGTTCTGGATATGCTAACAAAAGAGTGCCAGAGGCCACTATAATTTGTGCAGATTTAACAACGGAAATAACAAAAATTATCAGTAAAACTAGGGTTAAAGTGATATAAACCTTCCAATGAAAATGCCAGATAGGAACTAGCACACTCTTGCTAAGTCAATACATACTGTTTTACCAATTGTTCTTTACATTTGTGTACTAGAGACATAGAATCCATTTTCTTCTGCAGAATGACTGTGTTAGTTCCAGAAATGACATTTTTTTTAAAACCTCCATTTCCTTTGCCTGCATGAAGGCAGCCAAGAAGTAACAATGTCATGTTTGTTCTAACTCTACAAACAGCCAGTCATGGCTCCTACTCTTAACATTCATCCTTCCCCACATACACACCACAGGTGTAACTGTACCAGAGGAGAGGTCTCCAGGGAAGCCTCTCAGTAGAGTAAGCTTATGATTTCAAGGAAATTCTGATTATTTCAACACTTAGATTTCTTGTAGGCTTACACAGAAATTAGCTGCATTTCCCCGTAGAACTTTCATAGCAGCAAATGCTGCAACATCCTAGATTTAAAAACTGTACCAATTTAATGCCACAACGATCATTTTCTAAGCCCATAGAGCTTTATTTAGATGCTTTCTCTGGGTGAAAGCTGTCATTTTAACTGGGCAGTTTGGGGAATTACTTAAGGGCTATGTCTACATTTACTTACTTAGTTCAGACTTGCAAGTCCGGACTAAAGAAGTCCAAGTTTAGTCTGAACTAGCCTCGGGCTAGTTCGGACTAACCACAGCTTTTTAGTTCGACTAGCTGCATGGCTTAGTTCGAACTTTTTAAGTTCAAACTAGCACGACCACATCGCTAAGCACTTAGTTCAAACTTGCTGTTTGAACTAACTAATTCAAACTAAGCTTTGCATAGTTTGAACTAAACAATTGCTTAGTTCAAACTTGGCAAAGCCTAAGGTAGAACTGGTGAGTTCGAACAGTAAGTTCGAACTAAGTGCTTAGTGACGTAGTCGTGCTAGTTTGAACTTGCTTAGTCCAGACTAATTGGCCAGTGTAGACATAGCCAAGAAGAACACCTACACTTCCCCAGTCAGTGCTTTCAAGTATTTAGTGGATTGGTAGAATGGTGGGGATGGACGAAAACAAGCAAGATACTGTTTTTCAAGGGAAAACTAAGATAGACCTATGTGGAAGCTTATGCCAGGGGGAGAATAGATTTAAAGACAGAAACTAAGAGTACAATAGATCAATTGCGGGGGGGGGGGGTTAAAAAAAACAAAACACAAAAACTTTGCTGCAAGAATCAGTTCAAAGGACTCACAATTCCACAATCTCCCCTGTTCCAAAGGGACAGCCATGTTAGTCTAGTTCAGTAAAACAAACAAAAAGTCCTGTTGCACTTAAAGACCAACAAAATTTATTTATTGCATGAGCTTTTTATTTATTGCATGAGATTTTCGATGAAAGATCATGCAATAAATAAATTTGTTAGTCTTTAAGTGCCCCAGGACTCCTTGTTTATAATCTCCCCTGTTTATACTGTACTAAAGGCAAAACAAAGCCAGATTTAAATCAGATATTTACACTGTAAATGACAGTAGCTATCTGATACCACTTATGATTCATTTTCTACAAAAAAAACAATCGTAACAGCCAAACCTCACATTACTTATTGTACATTATCTATTTTCTTTGCGGCTTTCAGAAAGAAGTAATGTACATAGAAATAAGTGTCACTCCAGGATAACAAAAAATGAACATATGTAATGACAAATGTACTCACACAAAACATCATTATATCTTATGGAAGTGTCTTGTATGCTTTGTCATCTTCTGTGCAGAATATGGGGGAAATAAAGACAATGCAAATTGTCGTAAGTATTCAGGCTTAACACGAAGATACTTGGCTTCACTCTTTAGATGCAATTGTCTAGACCAGAACCTCTAGCAGTTGTAGAGCAATCTCCATGCTAAAAGCAATGCTCATTAAGATAGCTCATGAAGGGATGGATGTAATTTTGTTGCAGACTTCCAAGGAAATACATTATCCAGATTCATGATAGTCAGTAGAGGTTAGGGTGACAGAATCGTAAGGCTTAAAAGGGAGTGTGGTTTGTAATATGAGACCTTTCAATAGGTCTATACAATATGACATCAGTTTTCCTGTGTTGTACTCTTTAAATTTAACAGAAAATATTACAGATGTATCTTGGTATGCTTAACATGTTGTATACTACATTGCCTTCCTTACCCAGAGAGGATTATCTATTTTCTCACTGAAAAGCAGCTTTTAAAAACATAAAATCTTACAGCATGCTTGAATCATTCTGTAGCCAGAATATGTTTTTCTTTGGCTTTATCAGCTTTTAGCTGCATGAACCCTCATGTGCTTTGCTTATGTTCAAATAGGACTTTTGCACTAGAAAATTAATCTTTCATAGCTTCAAAAATGGCTGCCTGGGGCTTGCTCCTCAGCAGGCCAGGACCAATATTATGGCTGAGAGGGAAACAAAGAGGCACATCTAAAGCTGAAAAATCTATGTTTTCACTGTCACACTCCTAGCAAAGCAAGAATAAAGCTCAAATAAAATTTTATTAAAAAAAAAAAAAAAGGCCCAGTCCTGCAATTTTGACTCAGGAAAAACCCCCATTGTCTCCAATGAGCTTATTTCCTAGTGTCTTCAATGGGACTACTGCCCAAGTTTGGATTGCAAAAATTACATTGAGAAAGGAGTGATTCCTACAGAGCTGACTCACTCCAGGTGTGAAACTGCAGCTGTACAATCTCCATTCCCATCAAAACAATCTGCTTCCAGGCTAGGAAAAGTTCCAAACGGGCTGCCATGTTAGTCTATTTCAGTAAAACAAACAAGGACTCCCATGGCACTTAAAAACGAACAAATTTATTTATTGCATGAGCTTTTGTGGGAGAAAATCCTCCCATGAAAGCTCGTGCAATAAATAAATTTGTTAGTCTTTAAGGCCAAAGGACTCTGTTTGTTTTTCAGACTAGGAAAAGTGCATTTCAAAATTTAAAATGAGCTAGCACTTTCCATGCTTTCCCTCCCCTCACATTCCATGCCCTATCCCTTTCCAAGGAGCATGGTCTATGAAATGTTCCCTCTAAGCTATGCACGTGCACACAGGCTGCAAAACCTGTGCACACAACAAAATAAAGTGAGCACAAAAAAATTCAACAGTGCTAACATTTTTTAATATTAGTGCACATATTTTTTTCATATTAGTGCATGAATTTGGACACTGGTTCTGAAAATTTGCACAAAAGAAATTTTTTGCACACCCAGCCTATGCAAGATTAGAGGGAACCTTGCAAGGCAGTCTCAGATGCCTGCTCCCTGCACATCCTCTCAACACTTTAGGTTGCTAAGAATACACAGCCATATTGCCCCTCTCCTATGGCAATGCACTGGGGGGAGGGAGGGCAGATGGAGAGAAAAGCATTGCAGATTCCCTTGTGGAATTTGTCCCCATATGATTCCACCATTGAGAAGGGCCTGCTTTTCTCCTGGAAGAATGAACTGCAGTCATGTCCCCCACACTATGTAGATCCTGATGTATCCTTAGCCATAGAAGCCCTGTCTCTCTAAAGATTTGGTAAATCAAGCAAGGAGTCCTGTGGCACTTAAAGACTAACAAAGTGATGAAATAGGATTTTCTCCCATGAAAGCTCATGCAATAAACAAATTTTTTAGTTTTTAAGTACCACAGGACTCCTTGCTCGTTTTGCTGAACTAGATGACAAGATTTGATAAGCATCTTCACATTTATGTAATGCTGTTGTGATTAAAAACATACAAATATAAATTAATTTAAAAGTGTTACTGAATCATTAGCTTTTTGTATTATGTACTTTCTTAAGCAATAAAATACTAAAAGTACCACTATTATTATTTGGGGGGCTGTGAAATTTTTTGATGTTAAAAAGGGGTCCTCAGACATAAAAAGGTTGGGAACGACTGGCCTTAGACAAATACAGAGAAAGAACACTTCATGAGGAATGCTGCTCCCGCCTCCAGAATGAAGCTGCTAGTAACCTATTTTCCTCTTCTGGGAATCCCTATCTGACAAACCTCCTGTTCTCTCCTCACTGGCATAGCTTGCTTCAGTTAACATTTTGATACAGCTTGTGAGAAAACTTTTATTCACTTTTCTGTTTAGACAACAACCAAGGCTATGTGATGATATTTGCTAAATTCCCTGAGTGGCCTTCATTTTTTTAAAAATCTAATGTATTTTATACTTACAGGAAGAATTACATTGTCAGGCTCATTGCATTATGATTACTCTTCATGCTCCGTCAGTGAAGATTTTTATCCACACCCTTTATATACAATGCCCATGGCATAATGGATTAAACAGGGTGGGAGTCTGGAGAATTATATTCCATCACCAACTCTGGCCCTGGCTGGGGAGGTGGCCTTGAGTAAACCACTTGTGCCCTTCTGCAGCTACATTTCTCCACGTTTAACAGGAGTAAATAAAGTTCACCCCCCCTCCCCTTGGTTAAACACTTCACACATAGAGTTGAAAAGGGACCAAAAGTGCAAAGTTATTTCATTTTAGATATTTTTGCATGATCACCAGATGGCTGTAACTAAAGCTGAATGCTGTTTGTTGTGGATTTGCAGCTATTTGCTTTTATGTTTGTGCAGATTAACTAAGGAATAAATAAATATTTTAAACAGTTCAGGGTCTGGATCATTGCTGATGCTACAACCATTCTCCCTAACAGGAAATGAGAGCTCCTCACCAGAAGCAGGCCTTAGGGAGAAGGCTTTTATCCAAAGCCTGCTGATGCCAATGAGAGTCTCTGCTGAATTTGAATGGGTTTTGGCTTAGGCTTGCAGTCACTACCAATTCAATAAGCAGCAGAATAGTGAGCTTAACTAAGGTGCTGTTGTGATATTGCACAGCAGAGGCAACAACAATGAGAAAAAAAATAGAAGCAGAAAATCACTAACCATGTCTGCCCTGGTCCAGGTAGCTGCTTAAAGAGAAGCAGTTTATCTAAGAATGTCTCTATTTCACCCATTCCCCCTTCTCCAGGAAGGTAATTGCAAAGCATCTGATGAAATGGAATTTTCTCCCACTAAAGCTCATATGATAAATAAATTTGTTAGTCTTTAAGTGCCACAGGACTCCTTGCTTGTTTTGATGTAGAAAGTAACTAACACCAATTAAATCTAAAATTGGTCACATTTATTATTAGCCTTTCAAAAGGCACATTGGTAGAGTTCAATCAACGCCTAATGAGACTTGTAGGTATGGTATTCCTGGTGACTCAACAGCAAGCACTACAGAACATGGCGCATTAATTTAAGCTGAGTCACAGCTCCACAGCTAAGGTGATGCAAATGGCCTTTTCTGTGTTTTCAATTCTGCAAAATACAAATTCCTGTTCAATTTAAAGTATGCAAGGAAACCCATCCATGCTCAACAAGGTACCCAAGCACATGCTAAATGGGAATAAGATTAAAGATTAGCACATGTGTAACTCCTTTGCAGAACAAGGCTTCAGTGAGCAGGCCTGAAAGCAGGAATACTTGATCTTCCTGCAGCCATTGATGGCCTCTGTGCTGATACACTATTGAAAGAGTAAACTATATTCTGACATGCAGCAGTTTAATTTGGTTTTCCCCTCGTGCAACATTTACTTGTACTTTCTACTCATTACCTCCGTCTCCATTCACCAAGCTAATGAGAAAGAAGAGGACAGAAGAGGAAATCACTAGTTGTTTCCCTGGCCTTATTTACAAAGAAAAAGAAATTTGAAAACCTTCCTTATATTTTTTGCACGTCATAATCTTTATCCTGGCAAGTCGTTTCATTAACTCTCTGTACATAAACCATCTGTTCAGGATATGCAAGTTTCTTCCTCAGACATGCTTGTTTTTACACACAACACAGATTTAGCTTTGTGTAATATGTATTACTCGGGCACCCCCTGGTGGCACTGTTGCAAATATCTCTTTTGGCACATCAATAAATCAGGACATTTTTCAATAATGCAAATGGCTGCCCTAGCAGATTAGAGGCCTGGAGACTCTTTAGCTCTTGCACACATTTCCTGTGCCTCTAGATGGCAAAAGCACAGCATGCCTACTGACCATACAAAGGATAAATGAATTTTTATTACTACTTGATGGCAAGCAACTATGGCACCTGGTGCTTCTTTTTAGGACCATCAGGCATGTTAGATGGATCTTATCTAGAAGATTACATGCAAGCATGGAGGATCTTTACCTCAACTAGTACAGCTGATGCCTGGAGTGCCTTACCCCATAAGGGTTATAAATGAAAATTAGAACCAAAGGTGACACTTTTTTTTTTTTACTTCTGCTCTAATTTTCTTATTGCCTGTAGCATGAGAAATAAAGCTGTGAATCAGTCTTTTCAGGTAGTGGTGTGAGATAGGAAACCATCTGCAAAAATATACACTAAAAATGATGGTGCGTAACTGCTGAATGTATTAAGAAAAGAACCACTTTAGCACGTTACCTTGTTAGCTGAACAAAATTATCAGCATCACTGCTTAATTCAGGTGGTGAACAACAGAAGAAATCCTCATTTCACCCAAAAATTAATTGTGGGTAGAATCAGGGCCTCACTGATGTTAATGGCCAACTCCTACTTATTTCATGGGGGACCAGATTTTGCCTTGGATCTTCAACATCAGGAATGAACAACTCACATAAAATTAGTAATTAAAACCTAGTTCTGGAACAGTGTTACATCCACAAACATTTTTAAGTTTAACATTTAGCTTGGTCATCAAATACATTAACTTTAATTGATTATTAACTGGTTTTGTTTAAAAGAAATCCCTATTAACTGAAATAATTTCAGGGGTATACAAGGACTGTTTTTGCTATTAAATAGTTTTGAGTGCATTTCTCCTTTAGTGTTGTGCCCCCAAAATAGTGTATGACATGGGACGTTCAGCTCAATATAGAGCAACTCACAGAAGCTGCCCACCACAGAACTAAGAACCTGCTTTCCGCTGCCCTCCGGGGGGCTGGAGAACTGCTGAATGCATCCAGATCAAGTAGCATCTATTAACTCTTGAGCTGTGCTTCTGCATGCTGTCTAGGCCTTTTTAAGGGGGTTCTGACTGAGGCAGAATTCAACTGGTGAATCTCTGGGCACATGTTTACACTGGAGCTATGTAGGCAGTGAGTTGGCACTGAGTCTCAGTTCTTGCTGCACTCTTACAGCCAAATTCTCTGCTTCCACACAAGGCAGCAAAAGAATTCAGAGGAAGTTATGGAAGGAGAACTTCGAGGCACCTGACTTCTCCGTAGGGTTTTCAGACAGTTCTAGTTCAACTTTGAGCATTTGGTATTTAGCATGTAAAACTTAGTAAATGGGTGTAATTGTGTCACTGCATGAGACCTACCAAACCATTCCTATCCTTGCCTTCTGTTTCCCATCTCCTATATTCAAATCAAAGCCCACTTCTTTAAACAGAGTTTGGAGAGCTCACTGATGAACACCACTGTCTTAATTAGCCAATCTTTCAAGTTAGGACTTGTGAAGGGTTAATATATACAACACTTTATTTATTGTGTTTTCTTTCCAACCATTAGTTTGCTTTCCCTTATGAAAATCAATAACCATGCAAGGCTTCAAGCATCATTTGTAAAGATCCAGTGTTTGCCTGTTCAGTTGTAAATGTTTGCAGTTTGCATTATATTTTATAGGTCAGCCAGGATACAAGTTTATAAAGACAAATTTATATATCACCAACTCTTACCTATTTGCAAACCTCTGTGTAATGGTGATATGCTGTGCACGTTGGCCCATGAAATATCCTCTTTTGCCCATGCATAGACAGACCAATCTTATCAACCACAGTTTTCAGTGAATCCATATGCAATCAATAGATGTTTATGTACGTATTTTACTAAGATATACTTTGTCAGGCGTAGCCACTGACTTGACAGCTAGTTATGCACATATTGCATTTCAACTCCGTTGAAGTCAATGGAATTGCTGCTCACTTGCTTCAAAGTTATCATGTGTAAGTATTTGTCAAACCAGGGTCCTACAAAGGAGCAACCAAATGCTGGCACAAAACAGCCAACCACAAATTTTGACACCTTCTCATATTGACATTTTCCCTTTTAATTTTTTTAATCAGACATATTAAGTTTTCCTTTGTCCTGGAAAATATGAAGTATAAATCCTAGCCAAAAAAAAGTGGAATGAGCTTTAAATCTTAGTAAAAACGTATTTAGGGTTAGCTTTTAAAATTTCAGCAGTTCAGTACGTACAATCTGAATGTACAAACAGTTAAATCAATCCATAATAAACATTCAACTAAAATTCTAAAGTGAAGTTGAAATGTTTGTTCCCAAAAGACATTTGGGAAACAAGAAACATCACAAAGTGGATGTGTGGCCAGAACCAGATTCTGGAATGCAACGGCAGTATTTTGAGAACCTTTTAAAACAAATGACCTATTGATCATTGTTATTGTGGATATGATGAAAAATTCATTTGGCAGGTCTTTCTGCTGCCTCTTTGGCACTCGAAGAGGTGGCATTTCAATGCGTGACAGAAAGAATGCTGAGGTGGGGATTTTTTCCCTTATTAGTACCGGGATGTGCAATGCCAGGAAAACCTGGAAGAGTCATTCTTTTTCCTTGGAACAGAACTTCACAGAATATATTAATGACTGATTATTAAAGGTGTTTTCACATCTGAGTTACACTAATATGAGGGAAATTCTTTAAAAAAAAATAAACATCAGTCAGGTAGTTTGACATTTCAAGGCTTTTGTACCAGCAAATTTTTTCCAGTGACATGGACATATTTGGGTTAGAGCTGAATTCTCTATCCTGGGAGCCAGATTGTAGGATAACAGCTTCTCTATTTCTTGTAGAATATTATTTGCTGTTCTCTTTTCCCCATGTTATCAGGCTCCTGGAGATTTTCAGCTACTTTGGAGTGTTAAATTTAATTTAATTTTACACTTCAGGTTTCAGCCTCATTGTCTGAGGATTAAAATAACACTCAAGTATGGTCTTAAAGAACGCAGATGCAGAGAAAAACGAAGACACTGCAACAGCTGAGCCATACTAGCATGGCGTGATGTGCTACTCCATTTCGTAGTCCCTTGAGCTTAACAACCTAGTGATCTTTATCCTCACTAAGTACAGTGTAAAACAACATTCCAAGCTGCCAGTAATATGGACTGAACTGCCTTGAGGCTGGATTGTTCAGGCTGCCTCGAGGAGGAGAAATGACACAGCTCTCGTTAACCTGGCTTGGGTGAGTACAAGATGAGCGTGTACAGCAGTGGAGTTGGGGATACCAGCTTTATAGCACTATCCTCAGCTCTGAGAATCCCTGGCACATGGTGAATTTGAGCAGTGGGGCCAAGCATGGGAGCAGCTAGATACAGAGCAGAGAGTTAGAAGCCTTGTGCAATTTCTGTGGCTGATCTCAAGATTTTTGAGCACAAATGTAATCGAGTTAATGGAACCAGAAGCAGAATTAACTACAGCTGGGCCCCTCGACATCTTCCACTATGCATCCCCCGAGTTTCCTGGCCCTTTTCTTGTGTTTTTCTCAATGCAGAAGAGAGGGAGATGAGACAGAGAGCAGTAAGTGAGTTGGCAAAGGCTAGTTTAGGGGCTCAAATTAGAAACAAGGTGAAAATGTAAAAGAAGTGATCAAACTACAGAGAAAAATCAGGTAAAGAACAAAGGTGGTGACAGCCAATGATTCTGGAGGAAAAAAAAAAGATTGTTAACTACTCTTCATTTTTCAAGTGCTTTTCAAAGCATCAGCTAACATTCACCACCCCACACCAACCCTCAAAGCAGATCGGTAAAGAGTTTACCTACATAACAGGGAAGGAAGACTGAGGCAGAGGTTACATGGCTTGCCCAATGTAGCGTTCTGGGTTACCTTAGGTCTTTGGGGTTGCCACAGTGATAGATGGGATGGTTGCTTAGTTGATAGGAAAACCTGTCTTCAAAGCATCTGATGAAGTGGGATTTCCTCCCACAAAAAGCTCATGTGATAAATAAATTGGTTAGTCTTTAAGTGCCACAGGACTCCTTGTTTGTCTGTCTAGATCACTTCTCTTCAACAAAAGTTCAGTATGGAGCTCTGAGTATGCTGCTTCCTCATTAGCTGCTTATGATTTCCCAAGTTCGTAATACCCAAAGGCAGAGACACAAGGAGAGTAAAGAGCAGAACGTTTGTTCCTGATTCCTATGTCTGTGCTTATGCCAGTAAAGTATACCATTTTCTAAAGGTAAAATGTTCTAGAACATGCTCAACACCATGACTCCACAGCATTCATTTATCTAGTAATTATTAGGCTTGGAAGTGCTTAGAGAAGACTTCCTGCTCCTCTCAAATCACAGTCAAATCCTAAGGTTGTTTGTGAGGATATTAGATGCCATATAAAATTAAACAAAATATTTAAAGGAACTCTTTCTTAAATATATTACTACCTAGAAATTTGTTGTCCCTTTCACTGAATGGATTTTTTCCCACTCGGTTTCATGTTATTTAGTTCTTCCCATGTCACTACACTGGAGCCATAGTTGTCAAGTTGTCACATTTAAAAATTAAAGAATGTCTACAATAGAGACGTGGAAACAAAGTGAAAATTTCAAGGTTTCCTGCTCTAATATTGTAAACTACTGTTTCATTGTCTATACTGCAGGAGTTTTTTAAATCCAGAGAGTCTGACAAGAAAACAAAATTAGTTTCAAACTGAATACATTAGAAAGTTCAAAAACACATAATGACTAAAGTAGGTTTTGAATTAGAAACCTTAAACTTGCCTCCCACAGAAATCATTCAAGAGGGAAATAATTACAGTTTGCAGATTTGACAGAACTAGCCATACTAGACAACAGCACAGTTTTGCATTTCTAATGTAGCTAACAAACATCAAAGCTCACGACAACTTGTCAGTTTTTGATGGATGATGGAAGACTCCATTTCTGGTGTAGAAAGTATCCTTTACAATGCCAGCCCTGGCATGAATTGGCGCTTTGATTTCTGTAATAACATCTCCTGAAAAATAAGTGCATTTGATTACCTTATGTCTCAAACAGTCTGTTAATATCACTATTGTACACAATGTTCTCGCGGACATGCGGGTCACAGAATATGAGAGACCAGGTGGGTGAGGTAATAGTTTCTGTCGGATCAATTACTGTTGAAGAGAAAGAGACACATGCTTTTGAGCTCACACAGAGCTCTTCTTCAGATTTGGGGAAAGCAGTCTGATGTTCAGAGTCTGAGTAGGTTTCACAGAACTGAAGAAGAGGTTTATGTAAGCTCAACGGCTTCTCCTTTTCAGGCCAATAAAAGATATTACTGCATTACCCACCCCCCGAGTTAAAGTAAGCTGGAAAGCGCCATTCCAGGACCCACTATTTTTAGGGACTCAGCATTCCAGGGCCCCTAAATATAGAAATGGAGCTGGAAAGCAGCATTCCGGGGCCCACCATTTAAAAACAGTGGGCACCAGAACGCAGTGTTCCAGTTCCATATTCTGTTTGTAGGGGCCCACCAAATGCTGAACCCCTAAAAATATTAGGCCCCAGAATGCTGTTCCAACACATTCCAGCCAACAGGGAGCTTCCCCCAGGCTGGGAGATTTTAAATATTCAGCCCTGAGCCTGCTCTGAATGAGCATGCTCAGAGCCTCTGAGCATGATCAGTCAGTGCTGGATCAGGGTGGGAGGAGCAGCCTGCGGGGTGACATTCTGCTTTAGTGGTCAGGTAAGGGGCCCTGGGGGTGGGCCTGGGCTGGAAGAGGATTGGGAACCAGGAGGATGGGGATGAGGCTGCTCTGGCTCCACAGCACAGACCCTGGAGTGGCGAAGTGGGCCAGGGCTGGAGCTGGGGCTGCAATGGGGAGTGGCGCGCCAGCCTCTCTCCCACTGGGCTGGCTCCGATCGGGGTCCCCCAGCTCTCCCTGGCTGCAGAGAGGCACTGGTTGGGCAAGCGGCTCAGTGTCCCCATCACCTATAGCCCCAGCCCCCAATTCCCCTGCTCCAATCCTTCTCTGCCCCATCTCCTGCCCCTGCCCCCCTTCAGCACCCTGATCTGCTGACCCCCACATCCTGCCACCACCCACCCCTGCCCCTTTACCACACCTCCCGCACCTGCCCCCCCCGCCACCATCCACCACCCTGACACCTCCTACCTCCCACTCTGCTCTTCACTGCCCCCATCTCCTGCCCCCAGCCACCTCTTCAACACCCCCACCTCCTGCCCTGCTCCATTCCTCCATCTCCTGTGCCCTTGTAACCCATGTGCCTAAAAAGGAGTACTCTCTTTCAGGGATCCTTTATGGCTGGGTTACGTTGCTGGGCAGATTTTGCAGCCCAGAAACCAGAACTTTCTGGTGAGAGGGTGTGGGAGCACATTGAGCATGCTCCACAAATTTTATTGTTATGCTGGAGTTGCATATCCAGGGAGAGGAGGAAACAGAGAGTTGCAGAATACATCTGCTAAGGGACTCAGTGAAAGGCGCTGAGCAGGAGCAGACTGTAAGATGTTTTCTCCCTGCTTTGGACTGTTTTGCAGGGACGTTGTCTGCAGCAGAACTGAGAGTTGGATGGCCAGTGACCTGTTTGCATGGTGCTGGCTACACAGGAGGAAGAAAGGACTGCATGGCATTTGCCTGAAGAGTCCTGCAGCTGGAGAGGATGAGGATTGCTTTCCTTCTTCATTTAAGCCTCAAGGACTTAAAAGACTACAATTGAGATAAGGATGACTCCGCCTGAACTTTGGGACTCCTGGGTTTCTTCCTGTTTTGTTTAAATGTATTATGGTTCCTTAGGATAAGGTGTGTTTAGTTAGTTAATAAAGTTCATTGTTATGTTTATGCTGAGTAGTAGTTTAATGTGGGATGGGAACTCTGAGTAGTCTTCGCTGTGAGTCCTGAACAGACTGGATCCTGGCTCTCCAGCTGCTTTCTGCAGGGGTTTTCTCTGGGCGGCACCGGAGGCGGGCAGGTGAATGCATTTGAACCCACCCTAGCAGGTTACACCTTCATCCTTCCTGGCCTGGGGCCTGCACATGTGGGAAGGGGGGCCCCACCAAATTATACTTTACCCACTGCTCCCCCCCCCGGTCACTCTGAAAGGACTGAGGTAAACCTGAAACAGTCCTTCATTTGCTCAGCGTATTGGGCCCAGTCCTGAAAAGCACACAGCACTCTCAGCTCCAGTGAAATCAACACTTCACAGGAGGTTTTCAGTATAGCGCAATATCCCGTCTGTAGTGTACCTATTACATTATGCACTGTTTGGAGCCTCGTTCACCCATCTTCAAAGCATCTGACGAAGTGGGGTTTTCTCCCACAAAAGCTAATGCCAAAAATAAATCTGGTTGCAGTGGCACGGCCCTTGGGCTAACATACTAGTCTGCATGCGGCCCTCTACTAGTCCTCATGAGGCCCTGTTGGTGATGAGTTTGAGACCCCTGGCCCGCACTATCAGGAAAGGAGGAAGAAAGAGATTTCTTTGGCATCCCACTTGCTGCATGGAAGACCTGATGCTGTTACATGTTTCAGTCCAGTTCACCCTCCAGTGAACAAAGGGCCTTAAAGAAATTAAATATACAAACCCCAGCTGGTTAGGCACCAGAGTCAAGTGAAGTAGGAGATGTTAAAAAACAAACAAACAAAAAAAAACACCACCACCCTGCCAGTATAAATGTGCTTAGCATCACTTGACTGAGTCAGCCTGGGGACTTAAATGGGCCTGCTCATGAGAGTAAAGTTAAGCACATGTGTAAGCACTTGCTGGATTGGGGCCACAAACATCAGCTGGTAACTAAAGGAAAAACAACATTTTGGGTTAACTCGATGCCTATGATTTGTGTTCCAGATGGATCCAAACACCACAGGAGCTGGCACAGCGAGCGAAGAAAGGGGTTAGAGAACATCAGCTAGTGTTAGATTCCCATCCCAAACCACCATTCCTGAGGCAGCCTCCTGCCTTACCTAGGCGCCAGCCATACTCCCAGGACGACAATACTGGATAATGAAATTTCTCCTCTGGACTCTTCAGCTTTCTCTCCTGCAGGTACAGGTGCCGCCCTTTGCCCTCCCGGGAGATGCCCTGGTACAGCAGATGCTGGGTCTTGGGGGTTGGAGGTCTCATTACCTCAAGAAGGGGCTTTTCGCCCTCATCCTCCTGCTTCCCAGGGAGGCTTACACCTTTCCCCTGCTTCAGAGAGACAGTTCCCTCCTCCTGGGGTCTAGCGGGACCAGGCCCCTCCTTGTGCTCCTGGGGAGGGCGGATAGGCGGCAGAACACATTTCCTCCTGGGGCCTCTGCCCGGCTCTAGCCTGGGGAATTTGTGCCCGTACTTCACCTTCCAACTGACCCTGCTGAAAGCCTCTTTCTCAAGCAGTTCCTGCCAGCGGTGCTGGTCCTTTGTGGTCAGCAGGCCCCTCATGGCCCGCGGCCGAGATGCTGGGCTCTGAGCAGGAGGCGGGAGGCTGGCTGTTGGGTGCTTGCTGGGGTTAGTTTGTTAGTGCCTGCCGCTGGTGTCCAAGGAGACAGTAGCAGGCAGGAACCAATGCAGCAGGGTCTCAAGTTACAGCTACCCCAGAAGCCAGAGAGGGGCTCTGCTCTTCATTGCCTTGCTTCATCGCTGCCTCCTTTACCGGCTGCTGCTGTAAATTGAATGAGATATTTAGAAAGGTGGTAGTGAGCTCTTTAGTGCCCCTCAAGCTGAAAATCCTGGCAAACTGCAGGTGCGCCCCAGCCAACAGGTGGGACTAATTACCCTCTCACCAGCTCCCTGGGGCAGTAGAGCTTTTAAATCTTGGTGACAGGTACTTTTACTTCCGCTTCCCTGTAAACCACCCCCCTTTTGAAAAGACTGGGGAAGGCTGAACTATTGCACAGGTATTATTAGCATTTTGCTGTCCAGCAGGGGACACACACAGGGTGAGAATGTGGTTCTACTGACGTGAACAGCGAAAGTCTCCCAGGCCCAATTAGGGAGCCAGCGGCACACAGAGCGGGTGTGTTTGCTCAAGGTTGCAAGGGATTTGTGAGAAACTTCAGTTCTGTGGTTTTTATTTGTGTTGGGTTTGAACCAAACCAAAAACTCAAACAAGCTAACAGAAACTACTAGTTTCACTGTGTTTGGGATTAACTCCAAAGAAAGTTTCTGGGTTTTCCCTAACTTCCTAGTGGAATCCATCCTGGGTGCCAGGTGCATAATGCAAACTAGAACAGGGCAAGTTTTGACTGATTCGTGGTCTGTTATAAACTTTTCAGAGAGTTGAAGTACCCGGCTAGGATGCCAGTTACAACCACCACAGGCATTGATCAAGTCCAGATGGAAGACAAGTAAGAATGCATTTTCCCAACTGATACTTTCCTGCCCCCCATCCCATAGAGTTATGTCTCCTATTTAAAAAAAAATATATTCAAGATTACATGTGTGGACTGCATGTTCCGGTAAAGCTGTCAATTTAAGATCTTTTATTACAGGGAGTATATAAAGAAAAGGGACGCTGTATGGGGAAATAAATCCATGAAACTTTTCTTTTACCCTTTAATCAGAGTCTACAACCATACACATAATGGAAATATTTAGGCCCTGAGAGTTTAGCAACACATAGTTTCAAATTCCAAATCTCCTTCCAGATTTCAAGAATTTCAGCAAAAGTAGCATTAGAAAGGAGTGAAGCGTCTCAAACAACACTTTTTCATGAAATGCTGAATTGTCTTTTGAAATTGCTGTGCCAAACAGTGCAGCGGGGAATAATACAGCTTTTGTATGTGAGACAAATAGAAGACACCCACAACAAATGAGAGACATGTGACATCTATAAGAAAACATTTTAGAAAGTTTAGCCACTTAATAAGCTGCCTCCTACAACCAATATGAGACTTTGTTTTCAAATCCCTTATACCATACACAGTGAAGCAAAACAAAAAAATGCCTGTTTGTTTTGGTCATGTGGTTCAGGGGGGCAGAAGCTGATGCTGTTGTCAGTCTCAAAGATCATGCATGTGTAGATTACATCATGACATATTGCCTAGTCACACCCAATACTCCTACTACTGAAATCCTACTGAGGAGGAGGCATAGTCTAGTAGTGATTGCACAAGCAGTATTGCTTTTTAAACTGGCTTTCTGGTATTTTTTTAATACTTCTGCAAAAGGGTGTAACTATAACAAAGCTAAACACTAAAGGCAAACAAAAAGTGGAACATCTGGTACAGTTACAAACTGAGACACCTGGTCTAGTAGGTGAGGGGTTTTTTTTGTTGTTGGTTTTGCTTTTTTAAAGCTGACTTTACACACCAATGCTACACAGTTCGATCCACAGCTACAACAGACCTCATTAGTTTTCTAATTCCACCTTCATGACCACGTGAGACAAGTTTTACCTATCACACAGATGAAAACACTGAATCTGTTTTGCAAATCATCTTTGTACAAGTAGCTACACAGTCACTAGTTATTTATTGCTTTTAATGTGAGTTAGAAATGTTTATGTATTTGTAGGCAAAGGTTAAAGTATAACTTGGGGTGCCACAGAACACTCCCATGTGGATGGACCCCCCTGGACCCCAGCTCCTGCCCCCCCACATGCCAGCACCCAACCCCCAGCACAAGCCGGGCCACCCCTGCACTTACATCTGGCAGTGCGGCTGGGGAGGTGGGGGGTAGTAGGCCCCAGGTCGGGGTGGGATGTGGAAGGGGAGGGGTTTGGGGCAGGACTTGAGCCCCCCATCAACACCCCTGGCCCTGCCTGCAGTGTTTGGGCCCCTAAAAATAGATCATGGAACCAGAATGCTGCATTCCAGGGCCTGCTATTTTTAAATGGTGGGCCCCCAAACGTAGCGTTCTGGCTCCATGTTCTATTTTTAGGGCCCCAGAACACTGAGCCCCTAAAAGAGTGGGCCCCAGAACGGCGTTCTGGCTTACTTTAGCCCCTGTTTACAGGCCCTTGCTCCTGCACCTCACTGTGTACCTGCAAGTTCCAAAGGGGTAGCCATGTTAGTCTAGTTCTGCAAAACAAACAAGGAGTTCTGTGGCACTGAAAGACTAAGAAATTTATTGCATGAGCTTTCATGGGGAAAAATCCCACTTTGTCAGATGCTTTGAAGATAGGGTACTTACAGAATGGAAGCAAAATAAATGCAGAGAAGTGTAAGTCATGGGATCAAGTCATACTTTTAAAGACTAACAAACTTATTTATTGCTGAGCTTTCATGGGGAAAAATCCCATTATGTAAGATGCTTTGAAAGCAGCTGACAAAGTGGGATTTTCTCCCACAAAAGCTCATGCAATAGTCTTGACACAGGACTCCTTGTTTGTGTACCTGCAGGCATGCTCCTGGACTTTAGTGGTACTCTGCAGGAGAACTGAGTTAGCACCAATGTTTCCTCTAACTTTTCATAGGCTATGTGTGCAAAAAATTTCCTTTGTGCAAGGTTTTGGAACCAGTGACCAAATTTGTGTGCACTCTAGTGCATGTGGTCAAACTTGTGAGCACAATGAAGCAAGTGTGTATGAGGCAAATAACATCTACATTTTATTTTGATATGGTGATGTAAATGATTTTATAAATTTCAAAACCTTATTTGAAACATGCTACTTGAAACCACCTTCTTAAAGTAGCAAAAATATTAGCACTGTTGAATTTTTTGTGCACACTTTATTTTGTTGTGTGCATGGGTTTCATGACCTGTGTGCACATGCACATGCACACACACAGAGCATAGAGGGAACATAGGTCAGCACTATGGAGTCAGCTGCAAAACCAGTGAGTGAGTTACTGGTAGTTACACACATAGTGGTCATTCACTAGAATAGAAACATTCCTTTTCTTTGGTAGTTGAGGCAGTTGCTTTAGTTTGTACAGTAAGTAGGATTCTAAGTAAGCCTATTTGTAGGCCATTGATGTTGCTATTACCATTGTCCTATGGAGTGCTGGATAGAATATCAACATTTCAAGTACTGCTCTGTCTCATTTTAAGACAACTTTGCTATCTTTTCACATTTTAAAGTGGAGTAATAGCTTATGAGTAAAATCACTAGCACCCTGCAGCAAATACAATGTAAGCAGTGCTTCAGTTTTATTACTACTCTCCTTTACACACATGCGTGAATGAGAAATTTATTACCTGATAATTCTGTTAGTCGCTTTCTCCTCATTCATCATTAATGAGTTAATACCCTCTTCCACCAATGGAATTTGGAAAAAGGCCAGCAATGTTGCTGGTGAGTCCAGAACTAAGCCCTGACTTTCAGCTCAGACTGCCAGAAGAGTTTTTACAAAGCTTTAGAAATTCTCCAACAACTATTAGCATAACACAACTTGTTATATTTATTACTGTAAGACAATTGTATGTCTATGCCTTCCTTTAGCAAAAAATTCAGTTGACATTCTGGTCATTTACCAAGGTGGATTGAAGAAGATGAGGAGGAAACACAGGAGTCATCCCACCAGGTTCCACCACCATCCCACCAAATCAAGTTTTGTAAACTAAGGAATGACATTGGAACCAAAGTGGTATCAACTGCCTGCCCAAGAAACTTCACAGGTCTTTGTCAGATGAGACTCATGCACTTTCCCCCCAATGTCCCTAGAAACTTCTGCAAATAGTTTCCCAGATGTTTAGCATGCCAGCTGGTGCAAGATTAATAGCATGTCTACCATAACTTATGGCCCTAAGGCCTTGGCATGATGGATGGAATGAGCAAGAGTTCAACTTCAGAGCAGACCACCATTCATGCCACATCTTTCTTAAGGGGTGGCCAGAGTTAGTTCTTCCATTTTGTTCTGTTTCCCAAGGAAAGAGGAGTTTACCTTGGAAGAGTGATTGCTTACATGGCAGGGTTTGTGATTCTTTGACATACTGTGGTCACTCTGGGTGCCCATGTACCCCATACTCACGAGGATAGCGGTGTCTTTGGGGGCTGCACAGGAACATAGTGTCCCTGAGAAAGATTACAAATGTTCCACCGAGCTAAAATAGATTGCTCTGCAAAGCACAGCCTGCAATCAAAGGTGATCTAGACCTCAGGGACCTTAGAAAGAGAGCTTGGAGAGATGGCCCAGTGTGTCAGTGAAAAGCAGACACAGACATTGTGAGCAGTGAGTCTGTTTTCCCCAACTCAAAGCCACAATTAGTTGAGTTGAGCAGGAGCCCAGCAATGCAATATTCAAGCATGTAGGCCTGTTATTTCCACCCTTTGCTGTAAATACTTTATACCTTGGGAAAAGGACTGGGTTGATGGTTTGTTCACTATGCTGGTTCTGTGTCACTGCAAATGGCTGCTGTCACAGGTTCCCAAAGGAAAATTTGTATGGGTGACAGCAGACTGGAGTGCCTTCATTAATACTAGTCTAACAGTGGTTGGACTGTAGCTCCCCCCAAAGTGTGGTACAGCAAACTAGGCCTATCCCCCAAGGGGCACACTTGAGAGGAACTCAGAAGTGTCTAAGATGCAGTTTACCTGCTAACCATTAAGAGATTAACAAAAGGATGGCCTTTTTAAAGCATAACAAGGGGTCAAGGATTTTGGTACTGGGGCCTGGACCGGGTCCAGACTTCTGGGCCATCATTATTTAGAACCTCATCCATCTGATGAGTGCATCCATCTGGTAGTGGTTTTCTGCTCCTTTTTTTTTTTTTTTTTTTTGGAGCTACAGGGAGCAATCAACTGTCCTGGAGAAGTCAACATAGTTAAGATCAACAGAATATTGTGACCATTGTATTAGTAGTGCAGTAGCATCTGGAGATCATGGCCCTTATAAGCTGGACCCTGAACAAAGCAGCAACACTAGCCCCAAGTGTATTGCTGTTCCTGTCGTATCAAACTTAATTTGGTTAGAACAATTAAGGGAGATTCCTGGTTACAGTCCATCTGGATACCAAAATGTCTGAGGTCAATGGAGAATCCCTGCTGACTTTACACTTTTTCACAGTCCAAGCTGTTAACTATAGGTCTTCCAGGTCCATGGCTCAGAGATCTGATTTTTCTGGCAGGTGCAGTAGGGTTTCATTTGCTGTTAAACAAGCCCAAAGCATCTTCCAAACTACAAGAGGACAAGGATGATTTCAACTCTTCCTTTTCTGTATTTAAATCAATAGTCTTCAAAAGGTAGCAAGTTCCTCTGCCCAGACTTCATTGCCAAGGAGAAGCTTTGACCCCTGGGAAATGAACACTCAAGCCTTAGTCATAAAGCAACCCCTGAAGAGAAGAGTCAGAAACTACAAAGGGCAATTATAGTGCTTGCAAGTTTCTTATTCCTTTGGAAGAAGCCAGTTCCACCCACTATCTTAGACAGGGTACTTGACTTTATGGACCATTGGTTAGATCTCTGATGGCCAATATTGGGGCATGTATGCCTGCTCCACTGAGACCACTGAAGCAGCTATGAATGAGAACTAAATGCTAAACAAAACTCACATTTGGACATTTGCCATCTTCAATGAGGTGAAATGCTTGCTGTTATAGCAAGTGCATAAGGGTCTAGATTTTGAGACTGATTTGGATTTCAGCCTGTTTGTATGCAGCCTCTGTCATGTATATTAGCAAGTGACACCTAATTGTGTGTTAGAGCAGAGGAGCAGTTCCATGTTTTTGCAGCTACATTTTGAAAGCTGCTGGAGTTGAAGCCATTGTTTTGGATCTATACCAGCTGTTCAACATAAAACCAAAAGCCACTCACCCCTAGAGCCAAAAACTCTCATCCCCAGACACCGATGGGTCCCACTGAAACACCAGTGTTAGTTGCTTCCCCTGGAAACTGCTCAGTTCAATGTAAATTGTTCTCCCAAACATTCTCTGCCCTCCCAGCCACAAGGGACATGGTTCCCAGCTATAGCAGACAAAAGCCTGCACTTTGATGCAAGCTTTAAAAGGACAGTTAGCTTTTATGGGGGAACCATTCCACAAACTTATTTCAAAGCTGAGTGACCTCAGCTCCTTGCCCTCTCCCCATTCAGAAATAAAAGTGCATTCTTCCACAAAGGATTTCTGGGATGCTAGCACTTGGATACATTTATGCATAGTATTTGTAAAGCTCTAGTGCTGGCCATAGTCCTAGATACATACTGAAATGAGTTAAAAGTAGCTTGCATACAACACTGCTACTGTTACTAGTAGCATGGTGGGCAATAGATTTGTGTAGCAGATACAGGAACCTTAAGTTACTCACTCTACTTGTCTAAAATGTACACCTTATGGCTCTATTGCTTAAGTTTTGATTCCTGATCAGGAGAACTTTGCTTCTAGAGCTCAGACAAAAACCACAGCCAGAGTAATAAAGGTCACATGAAACATGAGGGTTAGTTGCATTAAACACAGCATTTCTTAATACATTTAGCAAAATGTGGAGAAGGAAAAATGTGGTGAGCAGATGCATGTCTGGGAGATTTTAAAATGTCTCGGCCACAGCAAAGCTTCCAGGTGCTTCTTAGCATCTGCAGCCGACTTGCTCCTTTGCTGCAACTAGGGCATTTTACATTTCCTTCTGCTGTTATCCCTGGCATTATGATTGCACAGGCACAACTTCAGTGGTAAGATTTTCTTCAACAAATCTTACTCCAAGAACACATGGGGGACTTTGTTGCCCTGACCTCTGCTGGGAGGGCAATACAGCAGTGTACAGAAGAAGTGTGCCCAGTTTTGGGCTCCTCACTATGGAAAGTATGTGGACAAGTTAGAAAGTCCAGCAGAGGACAATGAAAATGATTATGGGCTGGGGTATATTACTCATGTGGAGAGATTAAGAATTTGGTCTGTTTAGTCTGCAGAAGACAAGGAGAAGTGGGGGATTTGATAACTACCTTCAGCTACTTGAAGGGGTGCCCTAAAGAGGAGGGAGCTAGGCTATTCTCAGCTGTGACAGAGGACAGAACAAGGAGCAATGGTTTCAAGCTGCAGCTGGGGTGGTCCAGGTTGGATATTAGGGGGGAAAAAAAAAAAAAACTCACTAGGAGGCTGGTGAAGCACTGAAATGAGTTACCTAGGGAGGTTGTGGAATCTCCATCTTTTAAGACCTGTTTGGATAAAACCCTGGCTGGGATGATTTAGTGAGTGGTCCTATTTTTATAGCAGGGGGGTTAGACTAGAGGACTTCATGAGGTCCCTTCCCACTCTAATATTCTATGGACTTTGTTCAAATTTGCAGGCCAAAAATCATTAAAACTTGAGTAATACAAGTTTTACTTTACAAAGTAATACTTTGTACTCAAGCTGTGTACATAATTTTAGAAATGTGCATTTGTAAAATGTTTTCCTGAATAATTTTCACAAATGCATAGAACACAGTATTATGAATATTAGTATATACTGACTTTTTAAAAAAAAGTTGTATGTTCCACATTAATTACTGGACCAGGGAATGTCAAAGTATTAAAGGTTGAGAAACACTGGTGTAGAAAACTCATTTTCAGCCACAGAATAAGGTAGAGAAGGGTTAAATGGTATCAGGCAAAGACAAACTCCTGCCAGAGTACAGTATGCAACCCATTGGGAGCACAAGTTAGAGCTTTAAAGGCATAGTCAACTCCTGACAGCTGCAAAGAGTGAAGTAGTTTCACATTAACACAAGTCAACCTTCAGAAAAAACCACAATGCAGCAACCTACAGACTGCTCCAGGGTCAACGCTGCTTGTGGGAGTGCTTTGTTTTTATAAACAATCTGTTAGCTTCTATGGCAACATATTGCTTTGTTAAATGTAATGAGATAAGGTGTAATAAGCAGGTGGAAACTGCTTCTGCCTTTCAATTATCACAGGAAGCTTTTGGGTCATCAAAATCTATCATTGATTAGTTTCAGTGAATTTAATGACTGATCACTGAGTGCTGATGCATGAACTATCTGAACTGAGGCACAGATTCAGCAATCATAGCAGCTTTAAGACTGTGCACTTCACTTTGACAGGTGAGGATTGTCAGTTCTAACAGGCAATCCTTAGCTGAGACAGCCAGCACTCCACTGAAGAATGGACTCAAGCCTACAAAGACAGAACCCATCGAACATCCATATATTCATTACCACACACCCAAATAAGTTGTACCTTGTGCAAGTTCTCCAGTCTTTAAAACACTCACTTATTGATGGCACTTGGCTCAGAAGATGAGGCAATCTTAAAGGTTTAGAACAGCCACAATTTCAGCTTCGACAGGTAATTGATGTCAAACAGGTGTGGTTGAGAGCATGAACTGAAAGACAGACAGGAGTCCTGTGGCACTTTCAAAGGCTAAACAGATTTATTTATCACATGAGCTTTTGTGGGAGAAGCTTCCACTTGTCAGATGCTTGAAGATGAACATGGCATTTTCTCCCACAGAAGCTCATGTGATAAAAAGATCAGTTAGCCTTTGAAAGTGCCACGGGACTCCTTGTTAGTTTTGCTGAACTAGACTAACACAGCTACCCCTTTGGAACTGAAAGCATTAGTGACGAGCATAGACAGATAGTAATTTAACAGAAGCCACTATTTGTACAATTTAAAAATGGTATCAATAATGCAGATGGTATGGTTATGCTAGTTCACTCTAAAATGTGAGAGCTGTGAAGCATCTCACAGCAGTGAGGGTTTTGCCTTGATCTATCAGGTACAGCTCATCCACCAAACCAGCTGTTTTAGCAGCAAGATGGGAAAGTTCCAGATACAGCATCAAACATGGATAAATGTTCTCATAATGAGAGTCTAAAATAGGGGCAGACATGACTGCTGCTTGAAGTACTTTTGTTGGTGACTAGTTTTAATGACAGCAGATGTACACAGCAACAGCCCGTGTGGTTGGCAGTCAGCAGGTCAATGCTAGATAGATTTATTAAATATAAATCTTTCTTCAAATACGAGAGGACAATCGAAAGCAGCTTTTAACATGCACATTTTAATGAAGCAAACATTGTTTTAATAAGTTATAAGATACAATTTTACAATCCTGCATTTTATTCCAGTTTTATTTGTTTTTTGTCCTACTTTACAATGTAATATGCATTTCACATTAAGGCACAAAGCACAGTAAAAATCTATTATTTGATTTCCCCAATAAACTGTGCTCAAGAAGTAGTGCATCAACATACAACTCCTACAAAATAGCTCTATGTGGGATCCTCTGGTAGGAACAGGAGTAAGCATCAATGTATTTCCAGCAAATCCTTCCTAATCAGAAAATTAAAGCTTATTCAGCAAAACTTCTGCTCAAAAAAACTACAGCAGCTGGTAGTAAACTTCAATCAGGTATTTGGAATGTATTTGTGGTGTTTTCCTGCAGAACAGTCATGAGTTAAAGTGTTTACTCTTAACTCATGAGAAAGCCCTTGTGCATTTCAGACTTTACAATATGGAAGGGATTTCAGGCAATGAAGGGGCTCTACTGAAGTCATTGGATTGCAGTTCCCAGAAGGGTAATTAGGATGCAACCATGGTTATGTTGCATATTCATAGCACTACTGTTCATTGATCATTTAGACATGCTACTGTGTTGAGCTAGTTTTCAATTACAAAGTTGCTTCGCATGGGGATATTCAACTGCTCTAAGTGTTAGAATTAACCTTTTGATCTTCTTTCCTTTCACGAGAGGTTTATGAGCTGTATGGAGTCACACCTGGCTTAGATAAATAAAGCCTTTAAATCAAGTTAAGCCAGCTGACTGGCATTTGTGGATTTTTGGGGAGTTAAGACCAAAGTTATATTGATCCCACTCTGGCAATTTGCAGAGCAATGTCTACAGCAAGTTTCACTAGAAGCCTAAGCTAATTAAAGTCCCTATCACAAGCATCATGGAAAAAAGCTAATATATTGTAACAAGGCATTAAATGGAGAAGGGCAGAAAGACAAAGGTACTTCCTGGTAGCTTAAGATCTGCTGCAGCAAAATTAAGCCATTTCTCTTGTGCGAAGTGTAAACAATTAGCAAAGCATTTTGTAAAATAGTCTCATGCTGAGCAGTAGTGCCAGTTTAGTAACTTTTCATAATGTTAAGCATTAAAATTGGTCAAGTATATAAAGGCACGTATTTAGTACCAGTTTTACCTCATTTCTTTACAGAAAAAGAATTTGAACTGGGGACAGCCCAAGTCATATTCCATAACTAAATGTAAAGTCTCCAGTTAAAAAACAAATCAGTAGTTTAAGATACCCAATTACAAAAAAGACATTCCAGTTTTCAATTAATACCTCAAGTCAATATATCCACAAACAAAATTAGTGTCTTGGTTATCCATGATTCTGAATGTTGATCGTTCCCCACTGACAGTACAAAAGGTACAATTTAAAAAAGGATATTAAATAGATTTACATTATGTAGTAATATTTAGGTAAAAAGTTGGAGTACATCTAAAAACAGTTACAGAACTTACTTTTGGACATATTGAAATGTGAGCTGCATATATCTAGATATAGTATTTTGCAACAGAACTGCAAATGGTATTTTTATAAACCTGAATTGCAGATGCAAAAATGATACACTAGATGAGCTTAAGGAACAGTGACGTGGAATGGACTTCCAGGAATGTGTGCTTCGCCCCACTTCACTGCCAGAATATAGTCACCTTTCTCTCTGACGACATATGTTACATTGTATTGGTGGTTTCCCAAGTGTTTCACAGATACTTCTTCACATGGTGTTGTGGGTCCATGGACACCAACTAACAACATATTTGAACCTATGATACAATAAGAGGCTGTTAGCTTTTATAACTATGCTAGGTAAACAGGTGGCTTATGGACAGTTTTCATTGCTGTACCACCACAAAATGCCTCCCCAACCCAAAGGGAGTATCATCTTGGCCTGTGTTTTGGGCTATTACTGCTGAGATTTGTTTATAAGAAAAGCAATAGCCTGAATCTCAGCCAAATTTTAGAACCTCAAAAGGATTTTATACTTATGGTACCTCTTTGGAAGAAGTAGCCTTCTTTAAGCCAACATTTCATTTACACACAGTGCATCTGACCCTGCATACAAGATTTTCCTGCCACCACAGGCCTGGCTTGACCTGAGTAACTGGACACAGGGGAAGCCTTATTTCTTGGGAGACGGGATTAAGGAGGTAAATGAATCAGCAAGGTGAAAGCAGAACATCTGCACTAGCTGAGATAAGGATGAATATCCCAGGAACTGTTTACAAAGCTTAAGTTAATGGAGAAGGCAAGTCATGCCTCACTAGGGACTGGTTACTATAACGTGATCAAGACAATCACAAAACTGGTGACGCAATGTATAGTCAATGCAACATCATGTTCAAGTGTATGAAGCAAGAGGTTTGCTGTGCAGCTGTGGATGTGCAGTACACAATATCTGCCTCGTATGCTTCTGATTAACTCAGATAGTTTTGCAGTATGCCAAATGAAAACTTAAGTTAGAAGATTGAGTAGAACTGGGGTTTTGGAGAACCCAGACATATGATACCATGACTCAGATTTCATTTGTCTGGAGAAGATAACTTAGAGCTCGTTACATTTGTAGTTTTACATGTGCCACCTAAGGGTGAAAGTCAGAAAAAGCCATTTAAAATTGTTTAAAAAGGCAGCTTAAAGGTGTCGTCTGCCTGTAATTTGCAGTTTACAAAAACACCATGTCATTTTATGAAAAGAGTTCCAAGGAGTTCAGCTACACGAGGCATTTTACAGATATTTGATCTGTCATAAACTGTATACAACTTAGCAGGGGGTTGCAAAGTTTAAAAATACCTCTAAATAAGGAGAATGTGTAAAAATGGATGGAATTTTTTTAAAAACCAACTCATCTAAATCTTTAGTTCAAGGTTGCAAGGCTGATAGATGTTTTTGGGCAGCAGCCAACATCTCCTGGTACTCCCAGCTTTGTTAGTTAACCCTTCAAGTTATTTTTCAATTCAGCTATAAATGGTGACCATAAATTGGAAAATGCAAGCAGAGGAAGGGCAGCCAGTACCAGAATTCAGCATGAGAAAGGGGGCCAAATACTTCAAGCATTTCTACCATTTTTACTTAAAGGCACCCCAAATTGCTTTAAGCCTACAAATTAAGTTGAGCTGTCTGTTGTATTATAGTTGAGACACCTAAGAAAGTTGACTCTAAGTGTGGGGTTTACAGGGTGTCATACTATGTTTACAGACACAGACTATTTCCCTCCCCACTCTTAATGTGGCTTCATCTGATGCCACAAATAATAAAAAAAAAAAAAGTCAGTGATGGGTACTTGTCACCCTGAACACTTCGCTTTCATCTTCTAAACCTACTCTCTTTGGGTCTTAGATTTATTTTGCTGGGTCCATAGTTCAGAGTTAGGCAAGCTCTGCTATCAACTCAAGCCAGCCATCTCTATTTGGCCTACTGGGAATGCTGTGCACAACTTTCCAGTAGAGTGTAGGTTACAGGGGCATGACAATCCCTCCCCATGCCTGCAAGAGCATGGATTGCCACATAACCGATTATTCCCTTTCTTCCATATCCTTAAGCTAGTTTATGCCTGATCAAGCAGACGAGCGCCATTCACATTCAGTTCTGATTGTGCTGTGAGCTGCCTTGTTAGCCACTAAATCACTTTCCTATACTCTAGAAAGTTAGAGTTAGCTGGAAGTTTTTTATTCTGGTCTGCTGCTGGACCCTTCAGGCCATAAATGTTTAGCCCTGAGATCAAATTCTGAGTCCATACCTGCTTTGCTGCAGTCTACAGTAAAGCTGCTTTTTTGACCAACAAAAGCCTTGGAGAGTCCTGCACCTCTGGAGGTCACTCTGCTGGCATCAGAGGCAGCTTTGGGAATAGCACTGTAGCAAGTTTCTGTTGATGACCGCGTCACTGATTCTACCATGATTGAGCTGGTTTCATTTGCACTGCATGGGCTAACCAACCGTTGGCCTAGAAAAGGAAGACAGATTTGAAACAGGCAGGTTTCTCATTGCATTTAAAGGAATTCTGGAAGGTTGAAGGAAGTGTTAATAGGCTGGACTGAGATGTATTTTGATCTTAATTCACTTTATTGCAGTAGCACCTGAAGGGTCTATCAAGAACAAATATTCATTAGACAATAGACATCTGTGCCCTAAACACCACTTACTGAAATTCAGTTCTCTCTTCTGTTTGCTGTCCATTAACTTCGTGGCAAATATGGTTTCTAATCAAAGAAATGGGCTCAAGCAGAACTGATAGGTATAAAAGGTTGTTAGAGGACAGTGTTAGTCTTCTACTCAAGAGTATTTTCACTTCAGCAGTAGAGGGGCTAATACGGAGTATTTGGTTTACATCTAAATGTTGTCAAACCAACAGAAAGGAGCATCATATCCAAGCCACTGAATGCCACTGAGATGTCCTCTCCTCAAGCTGGCAGAACAGAGTTGGTGTAGTGTTGTAGGAATTCTTGGCAGACAGTCCGCCCAGGACTGCAGTAAGACAACAGGAGTCTATAAAGCAGGGGTGGCCAAACTTATGGAAGTCAAGAGCCACACAAGTTGATTATTAAACCTTTGAGAGCCGCACTGAGGCATATAGCCACATACTTTTATCTACTCCAAAATTATTAAGTTCATTGCACACTTAAATTTTATTATAAAGAGGACAAATACTGATCCTACTAATGTCAGATTCTAATAATTACTTAAGGTTACCATGAAAATTAGGCCTCTACAGTAAAAACTTAGCTGCTGCTTGACACAGAAGACCGCAGGCTAGTGGTGAGTTTTTTAAAAGTCCCGATCATGCTGTACTTCTTCCCACCATACGTGACCATGCTGCACCTCTCCCCATCGTCCTGACCCCCTAGGCTGGGGCTGCTTTCCTAAAACTGATTCGCCGACGTTCTTCCAGAAGTCACAATTTTTCATTCAAAAGCTGCATGTGGCTCCCAAGCTGCAGTTTGGCCAAGCCTGCTATAAAGTGTGGTAGCATGTTCTAGATGGGGCAGTTAAGTCAAGTTGTGATCTTTGGCAACTCAAGGTCACTGGTGGCATTAGAAATTTAGCTATGTTCCATGCTTTGAGTACAGTATTGCAGACAGTGGAAATCCACTGAGCTCTCCTATATTAATGTAAATGGTACATTCTGAATATCTTTATCTATAGATATGCCAGCCCTTTATCCCTTTAGAAGAGGTTCCCTTTGGTTAAAGGGGAAGTCAAAGATGAGATGGCATGGAAGCACAACTGTCATTTATAATCAGGACAAAAAAATTTTGTAGCTGTCACTGGGAAAAGGGTGAGTTATGTTTCATGATCACCAGCCTAGCTCCAGCACATTGAATTTTCAGTATGTTTAGGGAATTTTTTTTCTCCAACCAAGGACAGGTTTTGAATAGCAAGCACCTCTGCTGTCTGTCTCAACCTGTTCCAAAATAGGATCTCTTATCTAGAAGATCTGAGAAGTGGGGAGAATGCTCTGCTCTTGACAGTCTTCATGTTTTATTTTCCAAACCTTAAATCCCTTTGAAGTATTGCACTGAGATAAGCTAGTTTTGTCTTCTGTTTGCCTCTAGTATAGTTATGCCATCACTGGTTAGTATTTTTACCTGCAACTTTTGCCTTGAAAGGGCTGCCCACTATGTGGTTAGGTCCACCATATTTAATTCCAATTAGATAGTTTCCTGGAGCCATAGGTGTATACATGACATTGTAACCCTCTGGAGTTTCCTGGCAGTCCATTTTCACCTTTGATGGCCCTTCGATAGTAACAGAGAGAGTTCCTGGCCCTGCTTTGGTTGTGTTTATGGCAAACTCTGATTGTAATCCTAGAGAGAGGATAAGAATTTAAATTAGTATTAGCATAAAAAAGCCAGTAGGTTTTGGAAAAAATAGTAACGCTTAGGTACTTGCTAACATACTGTTACAGAAAATCAACGTGTGATTTGGCTTGTAAAATAAGGCAAGAACAGGTACCAAAAATCTTCGTCACCTTTACAGCATATGTAACTGCAAGACAGCCATGAGCAGTCCAAGTGACTTCAAGAGCTTTGAAAGAAGCGATGAAGTAAAGCAGGTCAAGATCTTTGGCCATTTCTGCTTACTTATTGGGGCCCTCAGACTAGTGAAACACTGATTTCAGTGGGGTTACTTCAGCTCTCCTCTTACGTAAAAGCAGAATATGCATGGTTTTGGATGTACAGTACCACGCCACAATTCACCTCTATGAAGCCATTTGACCATTCTTGATCAAATGCTTTTGTGCATTTCTTGGGCATCAGAAAGATGGAGCAGAAAAGCCCTTTGAGAACATTATGGGAATTGCTGAGGATTTTTATGCTGAATAAGTGGCTAATTTAAGAGAACAATCTTAACCCTTTCAATCCCAATTGCAGCCTAGATTCATGTAGCACTGCTTCAATCTTAAACTGAGATAAATTTAGCTGTTTACAGTTAAGGCCCCCTTAACTATCAACAGATCACACAAGCCACACAAGTCTTTGGATACATTTCTTGCAAAAAAATATTTAGATTGACCTGGGTAGCGCTCTCAAAGCCTTTTCCAGGAGTAGAAACAAAAGCTTTGGTTTAGTTATAGCATCAATTCAATACAGTTAAACCCATACTTCACTGTCACAGTACAAGGCTATGAACATCTCCCAGAAAGGTTTCAAGCAAGGCTTTCAGTTTACTGTCAGTTCTTTGTATCACCAATCTTCCTGAAGCTTTGCTTTTTCACTAAAGTTTTAAAATAAATAATTAAAAATTCAAAGTAATTTAAAATTGAAATTTAATTTTTAATTCAACTGGGGGCCCTTTAGGGCTGTAAAAATTATATTTGTGGCCCTCAAGGCAAAAAGGTTGGGAACCACTGATGTATATAATGCACAGCCAACCACATACTACATTAAGTTTACTTTAAACATTCCTTTTCCAAGGCTTTGTATTTAATAAGACTAGAAAAGTCATTTAATGTGGTAATAGATGCATTGGAAGTTGCTAGTTACTATTTTCCACCAGTGGCAAGAAGTTTAGTAGAAAGCTTGCTACCATGCAGACTGGAGGAATATTACTGTGCAATTCTGTAGCAGACTACAGAGCCCACATATGGCATCTTCTCTGGCAACAGCTAATAATACTCAGTGATCTTGGAAGAAGATCCTCTTATTCCAACCCCATAGTGTATTGGAAGAACACTTCTTACTTTTAGAAGTGACTTGTCAATACCACATAGCATAGGAATCTATTGCCGCTCTGCTTGTACAGCTATGGGCATGTCTACAAGGGGAAAGAGGACCAGCATCACAGCCCCACTTGGCTGGTGCTCAGGCTGCAGAGCTACAATTGGTGTGCAAAAAGAGCAAGGAGTCTTGTGGCACTTAAAGACTAAGATCTATCTATCTCATGAGCTTTTGTGGGAGAAAATCCCACTTTGTCAGATGCTTTTAAGCTTCAAAGCATCTGGTGAAGTGGGATTTTTCTCCCACAAAAGCTCATGAGATGAATAAATCTGTTAGTCTAAGTGCCACAAGACTCCTTGCTTTACTAGACTCACATGGCTGCCCCTTTGGAAATTAGTGTGCAGACATTCAAGCTTGGGCTGCAACTCAAGCTCAGGGACCCTCCACTCACTGTTCCCTCTAAGCTGGGTGCGTGTGTGCATGCACACAGGTCATGAAACCCTGCACACAACAAAAAAGTGCACACAAAAAATCCAGTGCTAATATTAGTGTGCACACAATTTGTGCAATTTTTTTTTTTTTTTTTTTTTTACCACCACACACACAAAAATATTTTGTGCACACAGCCTATGAAAAATTAGAGGGAACACTGCCTCCACTTTCAAAGGATCCCAGAATTTGGACTCCAGTATCTAGGTAACAGTGTAGCCCTGGACCTGGAGCCCAGGCCCCAGCCAGCTGACCCGGGTCAATTGTGGGTTTTTAACCCCTACACAGGCATTCCCTATAAGCATGTAAGGATTCAACTTGACCTTTAGTAGCAGGGAATTGTGCCAGAGTTTGTTCAGAATCAACACTCCTTTCCACAAATTTAACTCTATTCCCCAGGTCTGGGCTCAACTGCAACCCACAAAACTCCTGCAGAACAAGTGAGTTTAAGCACTTCAGCTCTGGCCTCAGACAGACACTTCCCCACCCAGGTGATTCACAACCTGGGCAAGGTAGGCATTCATCCACCTCTCTGGTTGATGTACTCAAATATCACCTATCAGGCTGGGTCCCATTCAAAATCTGGCCATAGGTGTCACCCATTTCATAACAGGCCTAGCCACTGCATCTCACACACATCAGATGTACGAGATCCAGGTTCAGTTCCAAATCCAACCCCAACCCCATCAGAACAGTGGTCTCTTAACTCTATGCGAAGTGCTCTAACCACTGGGTATGGGATAGTGACATGCAGGGCCCCCTCAGTCTGAACGTTATCTACTCTGACCCAGTGAAGAGTTCATCCACAGTGGAATGTATAGTCTAGCTGGGGAGGGCTGGGAAGAGAAACCTAGACTTCAATGTCCTGATCCAATCACTCAGTTATCCACAGCAGAACAGATTCAATGGAGATTCAGGGAGGCTCTCAGAATACCCCATAGCTTACTGCAGCATTCAAGAGTATTTGAGTAGATGTTTCTCATCTGTGCTCCTGCTAAAAAGGAGGCATCAATCTTGATTCTCATGACAGGCCAGTGCTTCAAACCCTAGGCTACAAGCAGCAGTTGCCTGCAGCAGCAAGTAAGGCTCTTAGCTCACCCCCACAAGACAATATTTAAGCAGCTAAATGACCTAACTTCCTTCAGGAGACAGGCTCCTGTTTGTGGATCACTATGTTGAGACAGGTGCCCATCTTAGAGGGGGTAAAGCATAGGGACACACCCCACTTCTCAGCATCTTCTACTGGAGAGTTTAGAATGTGAGCTGCCTAAGGCACTTACTCCACCGAGCCTTACTGAGTGCAATGTTTGTGATGGTCTAGGAACCTAAAAAAGTTAGTTAGTCCTCATGATGCTCAGCACTGCAGAGGCAAAGTCCCTTTGTGGATCTGGGCCTGAGTAAGTTTCACTTTGCACTAGTGGTCTCTTCCCAAACTATCTGGGCAATAAGGTCTCTATACCCTGTATGTTGGAGCTCCTCATGTGGACATAAAGTCAATATTTCCCAAGTTCCAAAGGACCACTTAAGTTGAGCTGAGCTAATTGGCACAGATTTCCCTAGCCAAGTTACTCACTCAGAGTGAAATTTTTGCTTCAGCCTCCAGAATTTGCAGTTGTCTTTAGCCCTGCAAGTTGTTGGTTTTACACATCTAGTAAGCTTTGTAACAAGGCAGAGTAAGAATGTGTACCAGGAAAATAAAGGTGGAAGAACAAGATGCCAGTTAATTTAGCTGCCCTAACAGAGAAAAAGAAACACTTATTGTTTTATAGAAAAAACATCTGATGAACAGCAGCTCTTCAGAAATACTAAAATGGAAAGTTTTCACTGGACTAAACATCCACAGTTTGATTCTGGACTTTTAAAAAAAGGGAAGTTACCTGTGGTACCACTCTCTAGACCTGGCCCATATGCAGTAACAAGTGCTGGATTGCCTGCTTGCCCTGGTTCCCCAACTCTGACTTTAAATGGGCTTCCCACCACATGGCTTCCATTAAACTTCACATCAATGGTGTGAATACCGTTTTCATGGGGGATGAAACGAACAGCATACTTATCTGTAAGACAAGCACAGTGATTTATCTTTCAGTACATTGCCAGAATGAGGATGTAGCAACCCAGACAAACTCCTTTATCTTCAGTAAAATTTGAGGACCCAGAACAGGAAAGTTGGGTTGCATGTTATTTCGCTTTAGATCCAAAGTAGGTCTTGGCTCAATAGGTTGCTGTTCTTAGTGATGCCATTCTTCCTCCACCACCATTTCCCTGCCATCTTATTTACTAATGAGTGATCTTAACTGTTAGCAATATTGAAAAAGCAATATAGCTTTAGCAAGATCTGTTATATGACCTATTTAAGTGATAAGAGCTTAAAAATGAACAACCTGTTGTCCATTCGGTATATTGAATGAGGCAAGCCAAAACTCCTCTCAGAAGATCAAGTTACTTGGGGTTCCATATTTGAGAAAGCGTCACTTGATCATGCGGTAGTGTTTTCACATTTTTGGCTTCACACATTAACCCAAGGAAACAGGCCACCCGAGTCTATGGCTGCTCCCACCAATATTTTGTGGGGAAAGGCCCATTGACTTCAAAGTCCAAATTTCACTCAGGCTCTTTGCAGGTGTTGAAAATGCCATACCAAAAGGCAGCAACATAACAAGCTGTCACTCACATCTTTCCCAGTCATTTATGCTTTGAAATGAACTGTTGGGCCCAAGTTTGTATAGATAGAAAACAGTTATCAAAATAGGAAACTGACTGTCCCTTACACAAGACAATTGAAACATTTTATTCATGATGTAAAAAATCCATATCAGCCAGTGTTTGTCAAATGAAGATGTAGCTTTGAAGAAAGCCTATTTGCCCTTTTTGAAGATTCAGTCCTGCACTGACTGAGCCACAGAACAAAGTACTTTGAGGCAGCCAGAACAAAGAGTTTCAGTAACAGTCTGCGTAAATCTCACTGTACTAAGTAAACAGAGTACTAGTCACTCAGGCATTTGATCACTTGAAAACACTGCCAACTTCATTTTTAAAAGACAGTTTACATGGACTTTATTTTTTAGACAAGGTAGAAAAGTCCTACAATTTGATAGGACAATTTTAGTTGGAATAGTTCCAAAAGAGTTACTTACTTTTCTGGTTTGTTTCTACTAAGCTAGAAATCTGAGTTGCCAGGTACTTTGGTGGTGCCAAGACAATGGTTAGGTGGCATGAACATGATATTCAATCACTGAATTTAGGATATCAGTTATTGATAGGTGATATAGCAATCTTTGCTGGCATTTTAAAATGCATTAGAGACTTTTCAATCAAGTTCTTACCAGGCTCCAGTTCAGAAACATGACATTCTTCCACAGCTCCAGAGGGGCTATGAACTTTAGCATCTATCTTGCCCTTAGCCCCATTAAGTCTTATAGCAAAAGATGCTGGCTGGTTAACTTTTAATCCAGATTCCTAAAAAAAAAAACACACCACATTTAGATCACCAAATTTAGGTTTTTTTCAGTGGTTTGAGACACAGTCCAATGGACAACAGGATAGTTACAGGGCCACTATTTTTAGTTACCAAAAACAGTCACTGGTAGGACACAAGAGACAATTGAGTATCTGAAAGTCAAACTATCCTGATGACAAGCTCTCTTCCTCCTCATTATTTGCCACTGAAAATGGCAGATTTGTCCCACAGATGTAGCTGTGGATTAGTCAGTCAATGATTAACTGGGAAGCTATTACACTTTCTACAAGCTAGTCAACAACAAAGCTTGTTTGCTTACAGCTAGGAATTTTGACATTCCACAAGTAGTTTCATACTCCTACTCTTGCATGAAGCAATCACTAACACTGTTCAATATCTGTCACCCACTATCAGTGGAGGTGGAGTCGATTTTCAGATGTCTGAGATTTTAGTTAAATATTGGCTATCATTCTACTTCACCTGCTGATTCATTCCAACATTAATTCAGAAGAGAGAAGTCCATCAATCCAGTTGTCAGAAAATCTAACTTCATTTTAAATTTACTGAAACATGCTATATTTAGTGTCTAGCAAATGACAAGCTAAACTGATACTTTAACACAAAAACAGATATTTGTGCTAGGCAGAGTGACCAACATGTGCTAGACTTCAACAAGAAAATCAACACCATCAATTACCTCAGCTGTGCAATTGAAGGGGGCCCTTATCGGAGGAGGATCGCATTTGGTTATGCTTTAGCCATGTTGACTATAACGCTTTGCAACAAAAACATACTTTACCTGATCCCATTTTGAGCTATACCCTGAAGAGGGAAATAAATGTAACTGAGGAGACTAAGTAGAATATAAATTCAATTAGAGTCCACCCCTGAAAAATGTAGGCGATGGTGCAAATTTTTGATCAGGGCAGTACAGAATGTTCAGCTTTATCTCCCTCTTCAGAGAAATGAGTTAAATGTTCCTGTTAAAAGTCTTTAAGTGAAACACAAGAAAATCATCAATACCACTGTGACTAATTAATGCCCATGTAACTCTTGGTTTAGGCTCTAAGCTAGAAGAACTACTAGCCCATATTAAATGTCATCTTTAGTTTTAAAACTCAGAAAAGGAGAGAACTAAAAGTTATACATGGTTTCATTAGGCTGTGTTGAAGGCTAGAGACAGGGCTCTAATAAAGCTAGAACAAGAGCTCTAATATGAGCACCAGCTGAATATTCCACTTACAGCAAGACCTAGGCAGGACTTACACATGGGATCAGCCTCACTTCCAAGTGTCTTGTTTTGAAGGTTTAAACTACGCCTTTAATGTAAAGGATGCGCAAGCATAACCAATGAGCCCAGAATGAATATAAAAGTGGAATTCACTCATCTTTGCTGCTGTTTATAGTGAACTATTTCAGCTGCAAGTCTGTGGTTCTAGGACAGTGGTGTATGTGAATTACTGCCTTGTGTTCATCCGTTTGCCCACATGGATTCTCACAACAAACAAGAAGTAAAAGCTTGATTAAGTTGGTGTGGTGTCTTGCCTGGGTTTCAGTGGCCAAATGTGTGCCTTTACAAGTCACCTCAGCTACATTTCAGTGAACACAATGAGCAGTTACCAGTCATTGTGTCCACGTTACAAGAGATGTTTCAGAGATAAGTGGCTGGGCCTATATAAACAGGCTCCTTCAACTCACTGGCAACTCTGCCAGCAGAGTTAGAGGAGCAATTCAAGTTTTACAGAACTACTGTTCCCTCCTCCAATAAAACTTTTGGCAATTCAATAGTGACTCTCCCAATGTTACCAACTAACACTTGGCCAATATATTTAAAAAAAATACTATTTACAGTAGGATCTTCAAGACTCTCTAGGCTGGTTACATCTCCCTAGGATTGCCAGAGGGCTTTAAGCTGCTGTCATCTTTATCTAGTTAAAAGTTTTCTTTGTAAGTGACACTATGAATCAATTTAAAAAACTCCACCTAAAACTTCAAATAGGATTTTTACAGCCCCTGAGAACAAGGACAGGAATTAGTCAGCACATGGTCAGTTACGATGTTTCCTTATGTCTCACCTGAAGGCTAGTAACAGTGAGTCTGCGAGCATCATCTGACGGGGCGATGATAGGAACTAGGTAGGGACTTTCTGGAATATGCTCGTCATTGAACTTTATCGACACCTCATAGTTACCTGAAAGACAAGAAAATAGTTCATAAGCAAGCCCCAGGTCACTGGTCTTTAATGTCTATTTATTTCGGAGGCACCTGGATTCACTACGTACCAGGTTCTTGAGCAATGTAGGATACACCACAAGAGCCATCTTTATGGTCTTCAAAGGTGATTTCTGCTTTACTTGGACCTTCTACTGCAATAGAGAGTCCTCCAGCTCCAGCTTCTCTTGTCCATATACTGAATTCAGCTATTAAAAGCACAAATGCAGAGTTCTCACTGTAGACACTGTCGGTCAGATAATTTTGCATCCTTCTCATCAGGCATAAAATTTCCTTATGCAATGGTTTGAAAACATATTGAGGCAGCATGGTGATAGCTCTTTCCCAAGCATTTGTCTATTGCTTAAACACTTCTACCATTTAGATTTAGAAAATTTAACAGGTTAATTTATTCTTGGGTGGAGTTTTGACCATTTGGGTGATGGCACAAGTGCCTTCACATACAACAGGAACAGAATTCTATCAGTCAGGTTTACTATAGTTGGAGTCTTAGAGAACTCATCAGACATGGCTTTTAAGTTTTGTTAGAGAAAGCTTAGCCCTATCTGCACTTTCTTGCATGATTTAGCAACACAGAGAAACTCCTAGTGTAGGTGTGCTGTGCTGGCATTAGGTAGATCCAGGTAAATTGCATCAGTGTAAAGTTATTTTGCTTTGTCTGTATCAGCAGTTTGTGTCAGTTTATCTGAAACTTAAGACAGGTGTCAGCTCCTCATCAAAACAGGCCTATCGTAACCCCAGGTTATCAATATGGCATGTTGCAGACATGAAATTTAAAAGTTGAAGATTTCTCTACAGACAGGCTTCTCCACCCAGGCAGTGCAGCCAGACTTATCTTCCTTAGCCTGTATGTCAAATGAACACTCCATAGTTTGAAGTGATGCACCAATATTGCAACTAAATTCTTGAATCAAACTATGCTGAGTTCTGTTTGCAGCAGTTGGACTCTGTGTCAGTATTACCAGCTTCCTGCTATAAAGCCAAAATACGCAGATTGTATTCTCAGCTACAGATATGGTAGTCAAGTCAAGGAATTCTCACCTGGGATGCCAGCTTCTCCTCTCTCAAGGCCTGGACCTCCAGCTCTTACTTTATTAGCTCCCCCTTCACCAAGTGGTCCAACAGTGAATTGGAAAGGACTGCCTGGGACGTGTTGTCCTCTGTATTTGACATCCACTGTATGGACCCCCATTTCTTGTGGCACAAAGCGGACACAGTACGTATTTTTTCCAACTTCACCTATTTCTGCATTGGCTGTTCTCCCAGAGGGACTAGTTACCTGGGCTGTCATATCACCACTGTCAATTTCTAGATAGAAAAATCAAGGAGACTGAATCACTAATGGAACAAGATGATTTGACTCAATGGGCTCTGTACGGCCCACTCCCTTAGGTGCTTGTAAAAAAGTCCTATCTATACAGAGGCAAGCAAATCCATAAATATTAGGTGCTAGATTAAAAAAATCATGAATTTAAATACATCTGTACATCCACACTTGGTTTTTCATTGTAGTTTTCAGTTTCTGGGCAAGAGTGCAGCAGCAGAGAGTTTCAAAGTCTATCAAAGCTACAAGTCCTGTAAGTGCCAATAGTGTGATCCAAAGCACTGTGCCACACGGGCAGAATGCACCAAGCCTGTAGTTCTGCCCTCTTAATATGGAAGATATTAAGCTTGAGATTGTATACCTGTCCTGCCTGGTTTTGTAGCGCAAGAGGCATTAATGGCCTATTGCTTGTTTGGTTGCTCTAATCACTCGTTTAGAGTGGCAAAACATATAGTGGGATTTATGAGCATGCTTGCAGAGCACCATGGACATGGGTAACCCAAGATGGTCAAGACAGCTAAAACGCATGCATTTCCACCATCTTCAGAGTGGAGTCATTTACCCTAGCCAGCAATCTGCCAGTGATTTTAAGAGAAGGTGAAATATTAAATCATAATATTCTTAGGAAAAGGCAAAATAGAGATCGAGACATGAAAAGCATGCAGAGAGCTTACTAATGGTGAAATCTATAAAAACTGTGATAATGGGAAGTAATTTCACAATATTGTGGTTTAATTCTGAAGCATCCTTGAAAAGATCTGTTCACCATGATAAAGCCATTTACCTCATCCAGAAAGATTGTTAAAAGGTTTGTGGATTGGGAACATCATTTCAGGACACTGCCACATTATGGAAGTAGCTACAAGTCACTTCTTGGTTGCTTTTAAAGGAGGCTAATACAAGATGTGCTTTCCTATTTAATGCTTAATTCTTTGCAATTCCTTCCCTTAAAGCACTGTTTCTGTTCACTCTAATTCACTTTTTAAACATGGTGAATGTTAAGAACGGAGTTAATGCAAATAATGCTAGGTAATTAAATGTGAGCACACTGTGCCCAGTGCTAAAACCCACAGTGGAGGCTAATACAGATGGAGTACACTTTGTACTGCTGCTAACAGCAGGCAGATTGATTGGAAAGTCATCCATTCCTAAAAATTTAACACTGAAATTCTCTCAGCTGAGTCAGGTATTACTCACTTCTGTTTGCTGTGCTGATGGACAAACTGACAAGAGAAGTGAGCATCTCTAGAGACTGTCATTTGGAACCAACTCACTAAAAAAGGCAATAAGAAAGTGAAATAATGGAAGGGGAAGAAGAAAGTAGTGGAGATTGAGTTGCTGTAACAGAAGTCGAGAAATAGCTGTATTTTGACTATATCAAGTTCTTCCTCTAGAAACACTTTATAAGCAATTGGCTCAGGTACTACAGCAATGCAAGTTCCCATTTTAGAACTGGTTAATATTACCAATATTTAAATACCATTTGCTAAATGAGGTATTTTCAGTGAAGCTTCTCCATAAGTATTTTGTAAATATTCCAAAATTCTCAGTGCATTTAAATTGTTATACGTAGCCATTTAAAAAAGCACTTACGTTTTCCTAAGCTTTGCTAGGTAAAAATATGAGAGTTACACAACAGTGTGTGTACCTGTTGCTGTACTAGATGGAGTTATACAAAATCTGTTTTCTACCCCACTATGTGACTTGATTTTATTTTGTCAGTAAGTTAGTCCCTTTTTTTTTTTTTTTTTTTTTTTTTTTAACAAAAGGGAAGTAAAACCACATTTACCAGCTTAACAAAGGCAGAGAAGTAAAATATAAATGCACTCAAGTTTCAAGTCTCATTAAGACATACTAGTATTTTAGCTAACAGCATACTAAATGAGTAATCATTTGTAGGTCTCCCTGCTCCCCCTACACTTGCTGTAGAAAATGAGGCATGGCTGTAACAAGTTACAATGCACAAGATTTAATAGCAAGTCAGGAACTATTAAGCAAAATACTTGTGTAATAGTGCACTGACTTCATTTACCTGGAATTTTCAAGTTAAGATCACATATGCTTCCAACTGTTGCAACAGAGGGAGCTCCTCTTGTGCGTGTGATACTCTCTTTCACTCTTCCTTCACCACTTATTTTCACAGTAAATGGACTACCTGTAAAGAAGCACAAACTTTTATCTAAGAAAAAAGTTTGAACAAATGGGAGTGTCAATTTTTAATAAAAATTTGAAACATTTTCCCTAGTTACTTTAACAGATGAGAGGTTACCCTTTTGGGCTATGTACATCTCTAGGCAGACAACCCACACTAAAAATTTGACACCTTTCTCCTTGAGATGAATGGAGAGCTTAAGAGGTTCGACATTTAAAACTGGCACCACTTGCTAAGTAATCCTAGCTAGTACTCAAAAAAGTAACTAAATCTATGGACCAAGTACTCTGCTATTTGAGCAAGTGCTTTTTGTTCTTCTCCAGTACAAGCCACCACTACTGCACATTTCACAGTTTAGCTGCTTCTGTACTCTCACTGGTATCCTACACTCTGAAAACCTCATAAGTTGGTGACTAACCCTGGTGTCTGTTCACCTGCAGCAAGTATCATACAAGTCAGGATTGTAGATTCAGCTTCCCTCCTGCATTAAAATATGAAGTGTAAAATGAGAAGTGGAGTGGGACTAATCAAGTTAGGGCCTTCTAGATCCTCTTTTCACTATACTCAGTATGTTTGAGGGGGGTCTCAAGCAAATTCTCAGAGTATGTAGCCCACTAAACACTCCTGCTTTCTAGAATGTAGACATTTTATCTTTTGACCATCACTTAACACGGCTAATGGTAGACATGTAATCAAGATGATACACATACTGCATCTTTAATTTACCCCATAGTGCTTCTTAAAGACCTTTCTGATTCAACACAAGCAGACCATAAAGACTCCCTCAAACTGATTACACAGCCATGGTAAATCAAGATAAAATGATGGATCCAGTACAGCAGCTAGGAGGAATTAAGTCCCCACCTCATGTACAGCAAGCTACAAGCCATTCCTTCTTACCTGGAACATGCTCATCTGCAAATTTAGTTGATACTATGTACACACCAGGTACAGTTGGAAAATAGGATACTTGACAGGTTCCATCTTCTAGGTCTTCAGTTTGAATATCCACTTTGCTAGGTCCTTCAACTGCTAGTGAGATCCCACCATAACCTACAAGTTGCAATGTTCATTAGTTTAGCCCCAAATACAGTAAAAAAGTTATGAATAATGGTTTCGAGTCAAACGGGCCAAATCCAAGCTTAGTAATAAACATGCAGGCAACCAAGCCACTCATGTCAGCATATGAATGAACTAATCACGATACCCTACACATAGTTCAATGCTGGTTTCATTGCAGCATGTTCTGGCTAACTAATATTTAATGTGATTGACAAGGTAGGTGAGGTAATATATATCTTTCACTGGACCAACTTCTGTTGCTGAGACACAAGCCTTTGAGCTTACACAGATCTTCAGTTTAATCCACCCACCAGTCAGGAATAACCTGTTTTTAAAGTACTTTAATGACAGTACTGCCAGTCTGCTTTAGAGAGGGGAAGTACTTTCCACTCACTACACTTAGTTCTCCTGTCAGAAACTGCTGGCTTGTTTTATGGTCAGAAGTTACTTCTGCTGTTGTGAGAAGAGCTGAGAAAACTGAGCATCCCTATTATGTGGGGTTAGGAGTCAGAAGCTATTATAAGCAAAATAGGAAATATGAAACTGACTTCTTGAATCTTCACTAGCTTAACTGTTAGAAGCAACACAAAAAAGTAAGAGACAGTTTATTGTTCTAATTTGTCTCTAAATGATTTAACACCTTTTTACAGCTTAACTAAAATTCATATCTGCTGTAAGAATGTCTGGGCCCAGGAATTCACACTTTGCATTAGAAAACTTTGGGATTGTACTTGAGGACTGAAGATCAGTCAACATGGATCTAGGGAGGGAAGAAGCAGCTTCCCTACTTTTAATAGTTTCTAATGGATTAGCTGAAACGTCATCAAAAGGGCACCATCCTGAAGAGCTTGTAATTTGGGCATCTCAGAAGAAAGTGGGCTGAAATACTGGTCCAAAAATAGATCCTCCGCATTGCACTAACCTGCATCTCTAGTATCCACAATGAAGTCACACATCTCAAATGTGCGTCCTTCTACCAAGCCACGTCCTGAAACTCTTGCTCTGCTGGCATCTCCGATCTCAGACTGAACCACCATTATGGACACGGGACTATTTGGCACATGACTTCCGTTTTTCTTAATGCTGACAAGGTGTTCGCCTACTTCTCGTGGAATGAACGAGATCCCTAAAAGGCGGATAATTGCGGGGGGGGGGAGATGGGGTTTAGAGGTTTATTCCTTTCTGTAAGTTCACCCATCTTCAAAAGCATCTGAGGAAGTGGGATCTTCTCCCACAAAAGCTCATGCAAAAAAATCTGTTAGTCTTAAAGTGCCACACAACTCCTTGTTTTTGTAAAAACATCACCCTGATTAAACCCTCAATCCCATGAATCAAGAAACACAGCCCTGGGAAAATTAAGCATTTTAAGTTTGCTGTATAGATGCAGTTCTCATTTAAGTGGCCAACAGGGAATATCAAGCTTTACGAGATTCAATTAATCCAAACTGGTACATCACAGGAGCACCTAGGAACATGACAGCATGAAGTATAAAGTGAGCTGTAAGCCAGGGATTGTTACCCTATCCCATCTGTTCCTCTCTCAATGTGATCACCAGTTGAGGCCTGGAGGACATTTTTTCCCCAGCTATCTGGAAAGAATTCAGCCCATTTCACAAGTTAGTGACAACTGCAAGACAGCATTTTAGCTGGCTTTCTTAGGAAGATGCTGAACTTACCAATGTGGTTATTGGGTAATCGTTTCAGAAGACAAGGCTCATCACGACCCGATGGAGCTCGAATACTGGCTGTTAAAAGGCTGAGATCTGACTCATTAATGTCCAGCAAGAAATCAGCAGCAGAACCAAGCTTAACCTGGGACCTTCTTTTGTCATCATCTGCAGAAATGGAGAGTCTAGTAAGGATTACATATTACTAGCTTTAGAATGCAGGCTGGGCTGGGAGGCCCATAGCCTGTTTCTGGCTCTGTCAGCCTGAGCCAACAGCTTACTGTGCCTTGTTTGCTTTATCATCTCTGGTGTTAAAATGCACTGAAATCATTGGCTATATTTTATCAGCTTTATATAAAACACACACCAGGTAAGTAAGTGAGCCAGGAAGAACTTCCATTCTGTTGATTCCTACACCCATCATTGTGTCCCACTATGATAGTCTTGGGAAAGAGCATCTGGCACTCTCTCTCATGAAGGGGATAATATGAAATAAAATTAGGTTATTTAGAAAGACTTCAGCATGAGTTGTTCAGCCCAGGATGGCGACTCTTAGTAAGCTGGTTAATGTCACAAGGTTACTGGATTTTGAAGCACAGAGCTCCGTTTCCACTTAGCACATCTGTATATTGACCCATTCTGAGTCAGTGCTAGGGCTAGATGGATGATCCAGAGACTCATCTCAGTGCTCAACTGGAGCAGTTCAGTTAAAATGAGAGGGCTGGCTTACTATATTTATTAACAAACAAGTTTAATGTATTAGCCTTGCAGGTTAAGGCACTGGCTCCACTGACTAAATAAAGCCGGCTGCCTCACCCAGCTTGCAGGCCAGGAAGTAGTTTTCTAGTCACACAGTGCAAGAGGTTTGGTTACACTCTGCAATCTGACCATCTCTTGATTGGAAGAGTTAACTGTGTCTGAGTTAGCATTTATACCTGTGATCTTTGCAGCAAATGGACTGCCTGGGATGTGTTTGTCATTGTACTTCACCAGTATGCTGTAGTCTCCAGGTAGGGTTGGCAGGTAAGTGACCGTGCAAGTGCCATCTTTGTTATCAATGCAGCTTATTTCTGCTTTTGAAGGTCCTTCAATAGCCAAGTCCAGTCCACCTGTTATCGAAAGTAGTAGTATGCTAGTTGAGTAACCTTTGAGTACGATTTAAAGAGGCAAGGTAGTGTGAAGACAATATCAGTTGACAATCACCTAGCCTTCAAGGTTGATGTTTACAGAAAAAATTAGCAAGAGCGCCATTTGCTTCAACCAACCAGAAGTGTACCAAGGCAGCCTTGACAGAGCAGAGCAATCTTCTACATTTGATTCATGGAGCATAGACTTTTCAGAGTCAATTGACCAGGTATGTCTTCCCCCCCCCCCCATTAAGCAAAGTTTATTATTCCACAAATTTAAGTTTGAAACACACTACTTTGTACCAGAACTGATGTTAGATGAAGTTTTTGCTCTGCTGTGTGCAAGGTAAGCCAACAAAATAAGTCGGATAAAGTCAACTCATGTCAACATTTAATTTTGGTTTTCCCTTGTAGAATTCCAGCTAATGAGAAAAAATTACTCAAAGGTGACTTCCAGTAAGTCAGTGCATCATTATTGGTTCATGATGAAAATTCAATTATACATGCAGAATACATCTGAGCTTTAGGATCATTTGAGAAGAATTCAAGTTTGGTTAAAATAATTCATCATCCCTCTTAAAGAGCTCACCCTCGCCGGCATCTTCTGTGACAATGGTAAATGTTGCTGGTTTGTTTGCTACCCCATAAATGAGACCAGGTCCGTAGGCAGACACATTTCCACTGTTTGGATAGTTTACGTAGAACTGTAGTGGACTTGCTACACGAGAGAAACCGGACAGAATGAAAATATGCACACAAAAAATCAATCACATTTTAGAGTTTAACAGCATTTCCTCTAATCAATGGTTTCCCAAAATCCTAGCTTTTAGTCTTATGTTTGGCATGCATAGTTCCTTGGAACCTTTCCTTTTACCATTACATAAACAAATGGAGAGTCTTCTAAACCGGCGAATTGCAAACATAATCAGCCTTGTTTCCATCTTTTAAGTATACTGCAGGACTCATTCTGGACCAAGATGGGAGGCTTGTTAGTAAGTCACAAATGCCACAAAAATTCCCAAAATAACAAAATCAGTTCTGAGTCTCACTTGTCCTCTAAGCTGCACTGGAAACTCCCTTGCTTTCCCTCTAGTTGCCTTGTCTGTTGATTCAAGCAGAACTATTCACACAGTAAATGCTTCTCAGGGAACTTCCACTCTAAGATATACTTGCTTCACCAATCAAACCAAGTTAAGCAATCTGCCAGGCATAAGCAAGCAACAAAAGATATCTGGGAGCAATAAACAAAACATTCCCAGTTTTACATTGACAATTGTCCCAACACAAAAACTGCTTACTCACCTGGAATATGCTTTCCCATATATTTTATGTGCATCTCATGCAGCCCAAGTTCAGAAGGAGAATATCCAACTGTTATTGTGCCATCTTTGTTATCCACAATATCTGGTGTAGCAGTTTTTCCTGAGGGCATGTGAACTTCACCTATGAAGGGCAATGCAAGAGTTAATAGGAACTGGCATACTGGTTACAGCCCCTCACTCCTTTAACTGTTGGGGGCTGTGGGGTAGAGAAAGAGGCCAGGCCATTTCAAACCCAACCATTTTAGATGGTGAAGTTACTTGTCCACAAGCATAAAATGGAAAACTCGTTGAGAATACCAAAGACATTTTTATTTGTGCTACTACATTGTTTCTGTATAGCTGACAGATGGTGAACGCTTTAGGGTTCACACGCAATCTTGTCCATGGTACATTTATATTGGCCCAAGGAACGTTCAGGATGATGGATGGTTGAGTAACATACACCTTGCTTCTCTAAGGGGCTCTCAAACAAAATCCTTTGAAAGTGATTATGAACAGCCTAAAGGAAACCACTTGGGCAACAGCCAAATACTGAACTGAAAGGCAAGTGGGCATGTTCCTGAAGAAAAACAAGTCTAATAAATGCAGATGTCTGGCCCACACTATAGCTGGGGTGAGGAAGGAAAAAAAGACTGAAAGTCTTCATTTTAGACACCACCCCAGTAGAAAGCCCCTACAGCTTTCTAGTTTGTGGTAACCCTCTTAATTGCTGTGTTTGAGGACTTGGCTTGATGTCACATCTAGCACATAATAGCATCTCAGCTATGAGAATGCAAGGAAGGCCTGAAAGCATCAGCATCTGTGCTAGAGAATTCACTTGATAAAGTGCTGTAGGGTTTTAAGAGTAATAAAGGTACTCCAGAAAAAGCAGCATCCAGAGCCCCTGAAGTGGGATAGCTGCGAGCTAATGGGGCTGCCTGCAACGTCAGGAGTGCCCTTGTTGAATTTAGAACAGATTTCACATCTGCCCGTTTTATTAAGTCATATCACTTATGGCTCCTATATGCATAATCACTGGAGTACTACAACTTTGAGCAGCAGTTCCCCACCTCTTCCTTTATGTCGATCACTACACAACCACTGAAAATTTTCGTAGACCATCTTCTAACCAAATGTGCTAGGAGCATCAGTTTACACTGACCTCATGCGAAAGTACCACTATTCAAATTCAGAGAGTCTGCTCCATTACACAGGGATGTTTGTGAACCAAGTTATATTGCAAAACACTAACACAATATGATACATCAGAAGTACATAGGATTACTACATTCTCCTCTTCCCCCCACCCACCAATGGGCCACTTGCAGTACCCTCATGGACCACAGGTTGGGACCCATTCATTTAGTTTAAAATCAAGCCAAGATAGTCCACAGCTTTTCCTCATCACATTTAGTTATGAAGGCTTGTGTGTGCAGTGTCAAAAACAAACTTGCTCTACACAGTTTGCCATACTATGAGGTGTTTACCTGTTATTTCTCCCTTCCTTAAAGTCCAAGGAATAACTATATCAAAAGGCTTAAATCCCACACCATTCATGTCACCAACAGGCACATATGGTTCTTCTGTGACCTAAAAAAAGGAGCTGTCAGTTGCTGGGGACAGGAGTATGCATAAAACAGCTGGGGTTTGCTTAAAATACCAAAAGGAAAATGTGATCTGGGTACAGTCAGAACATTTGCATTAAATACCATAGAAAGATGAATCAAAATACAGAATATTGCCTAAGTAGTCAGCCACCCAGTTAAGCCACCCTTTATATCCATTAGCTTAATATTGACCCAACTGCCAAAAAGTCAAGATCCCCCCCAGCAAGTTTCAAAGAAAAATGAAACAAGTGAAGAAAATGGAAGAACATTTAGCACACACAAATGTAAAATGGTTCCATCTGAGAGAAGAGTTTTAGTTACTCAAGGCCTGGAACAGAGTGTTTTTTAGAATGGTAGAATGATTGCAATGTAAGCAGCAGCAAAATTTTGCCTGAAGAAATACAAGTTTCACAATGCAGTTAGACATAAGACAGTTTTCCCAGTGAAATGGTAAACACTTTGCTTGAAGTTATACAGCAAGGTTGAATTTGCCAGTGTTAAGAGCTACAGGAATAGAAGCCACAAATGGACACTGTTCCTCTTCATGTCTTGTATGTTACAATAGCTTATTTGAAAACTCCCTTTAAGCAGCAAAGAAAACAGATCTGAATGAAGTCTGAATCCCAAAATACATTTGATCAGCTGGAAAGTGGTGACAAAGTGATCAGAAAGACCAAGCAGTCCCAAGAAGCAGGCTGTCATTTCTGAAATGGAATGTGAAGGAAGAGTAAAAAATTGTGTACCCAGGGATGAAATCCAGGGGGACATGCGCTTACTGGCTCCTGTGACGCTACTGCGATGTCGTCCGCATCTGTAGCCTGGTTAGTGGCAAATGCAAATTAATTTGCTATCAAGTGCTGAGAAATGAATACTTTGAGAGAGTATGACACTTAAAAGGGTTCACTTTACAGACATTTCCTCAACCCCCCCCCCCCAAAGCCACAACACACTTTCCTCTTAGTTCTCTAGTAACACCATGCCAGAAAGGGGAATTCAGCTGGAAGATCTGACTGAACTTGGTTGACTAATGATAGCTGCTTAGCCTGTTCTCTAGATGCACATTCTGGGATATTGACTTCATGACACTCCACTTCAGTCTCCCTTCCCACACATGAAGGCAGAATGACTGGCAAACTCAGGTCACTCCTACTTCAAAACAGAAGTCCAGAGCGCCCCATTAGGTCACTACACTAACTGGTACCAGACCATTCCTCTTAGTTTTCCCATTCATTTCACTGATGATCACTTCAAGGAAGCAACCTGCTAGGAATTAACTAGACCATCTGATCCAGTGTAAAGAGCACTTCCTCTTTAGTATCAAGAGCTGCAAGATTCCCATGCCAGATTCAGATGCATCAGGTGGTCAGGAAGTAGCAGACCAAGCTTGGTCCAGAAACAGTCACTGACCTCCATGTGCATTTCCCATGGAATGTTTTAAGTAGCTATGACAAGAGAAATGCATTCTCCCCAGGAAAAGTCTTCAGGAACTACAATAGTTATCTGCAGTTAGCTCGTATAACTGATGCAATTTACATACCTGTAGCTAGCCTTTTTTTTTTTTTTTTTTCCCCCTTCTTATTGCTAGTGACTGTGCTGTTCTAAGCCTTTCAGCTCAATACAGAGTGGTTTAGTAATGGAGTCTGATGCAACATAGGTAGCTGTAATATGGATTATCTTATTTAACAGAGCTGTGCTGTTCTACAGAATAGAAACACCTCACCATTGGTATTCAGGCCCCAAGAAACAGCTCGGTCAGGAGCATCCTTCACCTAAGCTTGTGTTTAAATTTATTATGGTGATATGACATACCGTGAATGCAGTTTTTTCAAAAAGCTTTTAGAATTTCAAGCCATGCTTTGTGCATAGGGCTTTACAGCAGTCTACCACCAAGTGTTTTTGGGGTATTACAACTCAAGGTCTGTCTTAAAAGTGTGTCCGAGACGCCCCTTACATAAGCAGGCAGACAAGGCACAGCACATTCATATATAAATGGGCAGTTGCTAGAAAAGAGTGGGAACCAACTTCAGATTAGAGGCCTAATTTAACAACCAGTTGTTTAAGTTATATACAGGTTGTTTAAAAGACCATTCTTATCTGGGATGAAGTTACAGACCATAGCTAGTGGTCAAGTCAGGCGTCAGGCACATGTAGCTGCTGTTTCAGAACATTCTGCTAAGGCAACAGGACTCAAACCAAACCAGAGGCTGCGGACAGACTCCAGAGATGAAAATGCTGAAAGAGAAGGCTGAAATGGTTCCCATCCAAAGATGGCCATCCTTGTTCTATGTCCATCATCATGGTATCATACACCCAAATGTACTGTCAAGATGTAAATATTTGTAGATACAAGTGTTCAGATTTTATTTGGTATGTTCTCTCAGTCCAGCAGAAAATATATGGAGTATGGTCAAAGGAAGTTGCCAAAAATATCCCACTTACCATTACAGTGAAGGGACTGTTTGGAATATCCACTCCACCAAAGCGGACATAAATCACATAGGTGCCTGGTTTAGCAGCAGTATAGAAGATGTCATAAGTCCCATCCTCATTTTCAATAACATCTGCTTCTGCTTCTGCACCATCTGGTGTCAAGACTGTGCACGTCACTTTGCCTTTCCCTGCAGATTTAGCATCTACTACAAAACCAACTTCCTCACCAGTCTTCACAGTGGTTGCAATTCCAGGACCTAAAAAGCAGTTTTAGTTACAGGAAGTGCTCAGTTTTACAGCCAGTCAGCTTCTCCTAGGAAACAGGTGAATTTGCTTTGCCTATAACCAGCAAACAAATGCCCCCAGTGAAGACACGCCAAGGCTACAAGACAGCAAACATGGTCACAGGACCAGTTTTGGAGTACAAGCTTTGGTCCTGGCACAAGTCTTGTCTCTTACTACATAATTCTATGGTCTAGATTTTTTTTTTTTTTTTTTTTTTTAAAGCTGCAAGAGCCAGTTTTAATCTTGTTTTTCCTCAACTCAGACACGTAGGTTGGGTGAGGACAACAGAATAAAGCTTAGGGGGAAGCTGACACTGTCACTTTTAATCCTTTATCAGATGCCTGCTTCTCCAATAGAGCCAGTTGGTACACTGCCTCTTCTTACTACCTAATTTAGCCATTGAACAAGATGTCCAGGGTGAAGGAAGACTCAATTCCTTGGTATGGGCCAAGTGTCAAGAGAATCTAGCAACAAAAAGCCATTAACAGCAACAGATCATGTTTCTCCACCTGACTGCTAAAAATGCCTCTTAAAAAGGTATCATACTGAAACCCTTTCTGTATTAGGTACACTTATGTTTGAGGAACTCCCATGAATGTACAGTAATCAAGCACACCAAGGTTAAAAAGACAAGATTTTTTTTAAGTCATTGATGAGAAATATGAAGAAGTGCAAGATTTACAGTATATGAGGGCATCTGCTCTGAAATACAAACAATTACATTTGCCACTGAGAAAGCAATTTGTTCACACCTGAAGATATAAAGCTCACTGCTTTGGTCACATAACATAGCTTAACAGTGTTTGCATCTTTCTATGGATGCCACATTGATGTGCATTTAATAGGGCTCATATTTTAGATTCAAAATAAGCTAAAGCCTTTCCAATTTAGTGCACCGATTTGAGCTAACCTCCAGAAACTCAGTTCAAAAGCTATTCAGTGAATATTTTTCACTGGCTCAGTAACATGGACAGTAAGCTGAATGTTCTCCCTCAATTTTGATTTAAGATCCTGAAGTGCTATTTCTTCATTTGTGATAGGAATCTACAGTTATTTTAGAAGTCTGAAGATGCCTCAGCTGTCAAAAAATATTAGCTTTAGAATTGTCCAGCCAGCATAGGAGCTTTCTAGAGTCTAAACATTATCTAAAAATCCTTAGGTTAAGTAAATCTAGTTTGCATCTACAGTTTAATTCAAACTTGTCAGTTTTTACTTGAGAGCCAACATCCAAGTTCAAGGTTGTATGCTTTTCCTCTAAATTATCAAAACCTGAAGTAAGAGTCCTGCTTTTTTGCAGGTATTAGAGAAATGTGTCCTAAAAACTGGCAGTGAGGAAGTCTCAGAATGACTTCAGGGAAAGGACTACTTCTCTGAACAGCCTCTAACATGATGGGCTTTGGGTGTTCCTGAATTCTATGTGGTCACAGCTGTGGGCTGTTTACCTAACAAGTTTGTCTCATGTTGAAGCTACTTACTGTACATTTAGCTCTGTTAGAATCTGCATATTTAATGGCCATGTGTAGAAATAAGGTTTTAATCACATATCCCTTACCTTCACAGTTAGTGCTTCAGGGTCCATGCCAATGCAATTTCAGAGCGCAAACGTCTGACTTTCCTATAGTCTAAGGAGTGTTCTAACTGCACGGATTTCGGTTACACTTTGCAAGATTTTCCATCTTAGCCCACAGAAACGAATCATCCCAGAAAGATTATTGTTGGGAATTCGGTTCTATTAGAATGGGGTTCTGTGAGAAGCTGTTTTGCAACCTGAATGTCACTGCAGCTGTATCAAGGCTGTTACTTCATTACAGAAAGCTTTTTGTAGCTTGGGTAGAAATGGGGGGGGGGGGAAGAACGGGACAAAAATTCTCATCTATTGTATCATTATAAAATGAGTCAACACCCCAAATACTTCAGAACTAAGTAGACTGGACACATACCTGTGGCCAGACACTTGCTGGCATCCCCTGCTGGCGATGCACGGACTCGGTAAGGAGAAGATGGGATATCATCCCCACCATATTTAACACCAATCATGTATCGGCCTGTCTTGTCGGGGACATATGTTACTGCATAAGTGCCATCCTTGTTGTCATGAACATCAACTCTTTTTGGTTTGCCATCTTGATCCTGAGAGGCACAGATGAAAATATTGAGGGTCCTTTCAAGTCACACACCATTTAATGCAAGGTTGGGCTTTTTGTGGGGGAAGTCTTTACAAGATTAACAGTAACAGTCAGTCAATCTTGTCAGCCATGTTTAGAAATATACCTGCATGTTTTTAACTAATAATTCCAGACCTAAAACTGTTTTAAGATACAGTTCAAGTTAGAACACATTAAAATGCCATTTTAAACAAAAAAATGGGTATAAAGTTACTACACAACTTTTATTGCCTTTATACACAGGCTAGTGTGTTGCTTATTTTCAGAATGTGCATGCACACACACACTGCATCACCTTATGGCTACAAGATAAGGTTATATTAATGCAAACTGCCATACAGTTTGATACTTTAGGAAGCATTCCATTTCCAGCATCACTCCAGACAACAGTTAATGTGATCTGACTTCAGTATTTGTTTCTGTAGGTCTAAGGTCTATGATCAGGGTTCAAATAATTTACATATTTAGTGTTCTACAAGGTTTGCTGCCAATTGCCTACTGAAAAATTAAGGTTCCAGCTGAAGGGATTTTTTTGAGCATTCCCAACTACCGTCACTATCACAGATATTCAAAGAGTGGCACAAGAACTGAGGAGCTGCTTGTATTTGCTGGGGGAAATAGCAGTGAAGCCGAGGCATGCAAGTTTCACACCTAAAAGGCCAAGGTCAACACTGCCCAAGATTGCTTCTAATAAAGCTGAGCTGTTTGGAACAGTTCCAAACGAGCTATCAGCTATAAAGCATGGGGAACTTCCAGAAAACCTCATCTGAACCCATTCATATTAGCTTTGCAGATTCTGATCTAAATTTGGGATCTTAACTCCTGAGAGCAGTGACACAGTCACAGGAAAGTATGTCATAGCTCTTTAGCCTCTTTCAGCTGAGTCATGGGAAGTATAACCTCCTCCCCCGCTCTCCAAGATTACAAAATGAGACTGTACAAAGGTTGATTTATGAAAGTGCAACTGAGCACACAGCAACTTTCTGCAAGTCTAGCCTATGTAGTGCCAGCCTCGCTTGATGTTGCAAGAACTGGATCTGGCAACTACTGCCAACTGGGAGCTTAAGAATTTGCTACATGTTACTGACACTTAACTGAAGAGTTAAGAACCAAACAACTGCATTATGGAGCATGTGGATGCATGAATCTCCCAAACATCATGAAGTGGAGCATACCAAGAGAACAAGAGAGGAGGGATGACCATCCTGAATCTAACCCCATTAATTCCAGCCTTGAGCAGAAAGCTTTAGCAGCTTACTACACAAGGGTGATTTTGCCCAAGCCACACTGTGCAGTCTTGCCACAACCCCTTCTCCACTTATCAGGTACTTGAGAGAATGAAGGCTTCTTTGCAGCAACAACAAAAACTTAACACTGGAACTTGCATACCTGACATCAGTTTGAAGAGCTTGCAAATGTAACACAGTCTGAAGAGAAGGTATTTGTTCATCCAAAACAACTATAATATCAGAAGTGCAAGACTGTGGCCTTGCTGAATGAGATAAGTATGAAGGTGTTTCCTTGGACATTTAAAAGGCTTTTTTGGTTTTAACAGTATTAGTATGTTTGATCTTTGGTGAAAGATTAGAAAAAAGTTAGATGTTTTGACTAATGCAACTGATCATTTAATACTCGACCAGTCTTAATTTTTAAAGTGGTTTGAAATTTAAGGATTAATTACCCTGGAGCAGGCCTTTTGAACACAAAGTATCTGAATTTGAGTTTGTGTTTTAACCAAGGCACACCCTTCAAGCTCCAAGTATTTCAGGGTGTGACAACTGACAAGATCTAAGGAGAAGATTAAGCTAGCCTACCGCTACTGGAGTAACAGAAAGACAATGTTCGGATAAACAAACAGATTAACAATGGATTTACCGTTATCTGTACAGACAAAAGCCCTTCTCCTGCATCTTTAGCATCAACCAGAAACTCCACGGGTAGGCTAGCTGGAACACCATACAGGCTGAGACCAGGTCCACTTGCAGTCACTTTACTGGCATCATATGTAGGAAGCACTTTTACCTTGAAAGGACTTGTTAAAAGGAAACAATGCATTTATGTCAGTGTTTGTTAGTCTTTACAATGGATACGATAACTATTCGGGACAACACCTGGACTTGTGCTTAAATCCCATTAACTCCAATAGACTCTTCTGAATTGGGACTCAAGGACTGGTCCAGGAGAACACTAGTTTAAAGATAAACATTAAAATGGACCTGCTGCAGTTTAAAAGCCTACTCTTATTCTGGATAATCTTTCCATTTCTCCCAGGCAGGAGACCTGAAGAGGAAACCAACAATACAAGATCAAGGAGAGGTCACCTCAGAATCTTACTGTGTTATGGTCTTGGAACTGGACAAATCGCTTCTCAAGCCTAATGCTGAACAAGTTGTTTAAGTGCTCCATGCGTTTTTCATCTTGAAAAAAAAAAACCAAACCAAACAAACAAACAAAATCTTTCCCCACTATGCTGGCTTAGGAGGAAGCATGGCAGTTAAGGCAGTCAAAGTGAGTGTCCAGAGATCATTTTCTAAAGCACTACTTAAGTAGGAGACTTGTTCTGGAAAAACAGATGCTTTATTAGCTTACCTACGAGGAATCTCTTCATCTCCATATTTGACAGAGACTGCATATGGGCCCTCCTGCATAGGTGTGTATGTTACTGTGTGAGTACCATCCCCATTGTCAACAACATGGACAGGTTCCACCACTCCTAAAAAACAGGAACAGGCCACTTTCTACATAGACGTATCCTATTGAACAGCAAGATCACTTTACCAATTCTGTTGCTTCAAGCTTGAAGAGGTGCCATTGATTTTAAAAGCTTACAACAGATCTCACATGAATGCCTCATAGCAAGTGCACCAAGCAGGCATCAGGAGATCCTTTCCACAACTTTGTTCATGAGCCATGGGTCAGAAATAGTTAGCATCCATTGCAAAGCCCTTTAGAAGCTTTTTTCTGACTAAATGGCAACTGCTGTCAGCAAGAGCCAATACCACACTTCTAGAGAAAGCCTGAACTCTCTTCAAAAGTAGGTTAAGGACAACCAGAGTACACCATTACTCAAGTGCATCTGAAGAGCTTATCAAAAAAAAAAAAAAAAAAAAAAAATCTATAGTTGCCTGAATTGTCAAACAACAGACAAGGTTACAGACTACCAATGGAATACATAGCATGCCTGAGCCCAGTTCTAGAACATGTTAGTACAAGACACTGATTTTAGTCTCAGTTTTTTAAACAGATCATTTACAGTAAGGTAAGCAGCTGGTCCAAAAGGCTTTGTTTTAAGGTTCAGGAAATCCTTCGACAATTAGCTCTCATTTCTGTTATTCCACAACAGTTGCAGCAAATTCTGAATGAGACTTAGCATGCAGTAAATCAGTTGAAATCACATTTCAAGACAAACATTTGACAATTGCAGTAATTCTTGCTTTTAGGGAATTTTTGTTGCCATGCAGAGTCTGTAAAGCAAGTCATTTTTAATCACTGATTTTTTGCTCTTAAGCACACAGATTTGAACACATATGCAATCAGCAGCTCATGAAATATGCAAGCCTGTCTCATTACCTTCCCCCTTCGGATCTCCTTTAAAGAATTCTGAAATTGCTTTCAATGGACTGCGCCATGAATGGGAATCCATTTCATCAGCTAGAATTAGATAATTGTTATTTGAAGGCACTCATGTTGTGTTATGACTCATCTTCCCTTGTTCAACTGGTCATTAGGAGTTTGTGCGGTCAGCCTCAAGGTTACAGAAGAGGCTAACCCCTCCCACCTAGTTAAGTTCTCCTAGCAGTTTGCTGCCAGCTTCAGCACTACAAATCCAGGACATTGAGACATTTGACTTATGTGCTATGACTGAGAAGCAGACACTAATGCTAACATGTGGCTCAAAGCAGTAGTCAGTCAAGCTGTTCAGACCTCCTGAATGTACTCTGCTGACTTCTCAGAAACCCCCTCCGAATGAGCCATTGAACTTATTTTAAAAAGGGAAGAGGCAGTTCACCCAGCATGCTTGTCTTGCTTTGTGTGACCAAAGGGCTAGGGAGACCCCCCCCCCCCGCAACTGGTATTTTGGAATGCACACTTCAAGAAAAAAGCTTTTACTCTTGGATTGTCTCATGTGTAGTTGGTCTGTGGACTTACTGGCAGCCTAACCCATATAATAGATGTAACACTGAGAAATAAAACACTGTTCGAGTGTTACATGCATCAGGGCACAGATTAGCATCTCTGCCTCAGTGGAGGATGCATTAAAAGCCACTAGCCTCAAAAATTAACACATTCACCTCAGGCTAGGCTCTATAGGGACAAAAATGGATTTTTTCACTTTTCAGAGAGACAGGGAAGACCGACACTGCCTTTAAACATGGAGTATTGCCCTCCTAGTTTTTACCTACTGAAATACTCCAAGGAACGGCCCCTGCTCACTGTAACCCTCAGTTTCTTCCAGAGGGTAAGACTGAGTTACTTCAAGCTACTGCACCACTGAAGCTATGCAGGGGAGGAAACGTCCAGTATTCATAACCACCACCAAAAAGGCTAGTCATTTATTATCTCCAACTTGAGACAGGTGTTAACTGCTCACGGTCCCATATTAACCCATATGTACTGGGCACTTTCACAGGACCTCCCATGTCAACACCTCTCCTTCCATGTTTGGGTGGGAGGCAGCCTGAATCTCAGTAATGCTGCCATGTTACTTGCTCAAGTTTGGCCCATGCCACGTGGGAGCAAAATGGACAATAGATGTGCACTGAGTGCTGAGCTGGGGCATTGGGAAGTAGCCCAGAAGGGTCCTGATCAGGATAGCTGTTCCCACACATATGCCCGCTGTCCAGTTAGGACAGCAGGAGGCTGGAGTAGGGCTGATACAGTATACAAGTGGGCATGAGGCAGGAGTGCTTTGCTAAGCAGCTCCTGTTCATGCTACACAGAGCTGGTTGGAGCAAAAAAAAAAAAAAAAAAAAAAAAAAAAAATCAGTGCTGCTCAGGCTGGGCCTAGCTGCCTGTCTAACAGGGCAACCCAGGCCAAATTTAAATGGAGGTGCCCTCCCCATCCAGCACACAAGCCCCAACAATTCTTTCACCCAGAACTTCTTGCAAGAGACAAAAGGTGGGCACAAAGGAAAAGAGAACGTTAGCATCCTTACCTCTAGGCCCTGCCACCATCACCTCGAGAGGGGCTATTCCAGCCTTACTGGTGTCCACAGTGAAGGACTGTGGCATTTTGGCTCGAACTGCTGTTCCTAAACCTGGGCCTGCAACTTTTACCTTGCATGGGTCAACAACATCTTCCACAGGAACTTTAAATGGGCTGCCTGTAATAACCGAAATACAAACATTGTTAAGGATGACAGGTAGGGTACACAGGGCATATTTAGCAAAAAGACACCAGTTTCAAGAGTTTTTGAAACAAATGCAGACTCACTGCCTCCATCTTTTGCACTGCCTGTAGTCTAGAGCATTTCTTTCCAACATCAAGAGGTAGAGATATCAGATTATTTTCAGTGTAGCAGAAAACTAAACATGCCCAGTGTGACACAGGCTTCCAAGGCAGTTGTGGAATCCCTGTCACTGGAGATTTTAGGACAGGTTGAACAACCCAGTTGAAGATGGTCTAAGATTACTAGACCCTCTCTCAAAATAGGGCTAGACTAAGTGACCCTTTCATCTATGCATTTCTATGAATCTGACTAAGCAAACACCGGCCTCCAATTCAGGACTGGTTTCAAGATAAATCAGGCTTGGGATGGACCAAACTGAAGTTATGACTACTTTTCATCAAGTGAAGTATTTAAGGTTATTTGTCAGGCTCCAGGCTCCATAATTGAGATGCTGTTTCCATGGCCATTAGCTACAATTCATTTGAGAAAGTTAATGGGAGTCAAGGATGCTTAATATCTTAAACAGCATCAGAAGTCTAGTATTTAACTGTGATAAACATTTTGCTATCAATGGAAAGCCAGTTTGCTTTTGTATTTCAATTTCTTTTAAAAAACCTTTGTCAGTAAGAGAATGTATGAAGTGAAGTAAGCTATTCCCACCAAAAAGTCAGTGGGTCTTCTAACACTCATCTATAGCAGTAGGTAGTCAAATTCAAGATTCAGGCCACTATTTGTGCTTCTGTAGCATTCAGCATGTTGTGTTAGTGGCTCCCACCCTATCCAGGTATCAACCTGTCCAAAAATTTATTATGAGCAAGAATAAAAAAAGTATTTGAAGTCACTAAAAAACAGTCTAGACTGTTTTGTTACACAGTCACAGGACAGTTTTAACCTTCTCATCATTTCACATGCTACTAGGGCTGAAATCTCACACACTATTTTCCACACTAAGTACAATACAAGTTTCCCATTGCCTTATTACTGTTGCTCCATTTGAATGGGGTGTGCTAGCTTTAACACATTAGTATGAAAAGGTTAGACTGCTCAGTCTTCTGTATTTGTTAGATGCAGCCATCAAGTCTTTAATGTGCATATTCACTGTTCTCTAGACAGAGATTCAGCTACCAGGTTGCACAGTTTTCCATCTGGGGCAAGAAATAATTAGTTGTATCACCACGTTACCCCTCCAGCATCCTGCTCATTTATGGCAACTTAGAGTAATAACTACAAAGTTGGATCTGCTCCAAAACTTTAATGATAAGTAAACAATTAAGATTATACACCTCAAGGCTTGCTGTTCAATAGATAACTTGTGCTGCCTACATTGCAGGTTAAGATTGCATGGCACTATTTCCTTTGAATATCCATGTTTTGTGTTTTCACAAGTTTGATCATTTGTTAGCACACTGATATCAAACTGCACAGAAGTAGCAAGTGTTCCAAAAAGCAGAGATGTATTGGGCTGTTAACCAAGATAAATCTACCTAGTCTAGCTTTAACTGCAGAATATAAAAACCCCTTTGCTTAAAAGAAAAAGGGTGGGTGCGGGTGTGTACATAAAGAACCAAGAACAGTTCAACTAGCTTGCAGACAGCAACTGGAAACAGCTGAACATGCTATAACTGGCTAGAGTACTAGCTAACGCACAGAAGTGTTGCTGTTGAAAGTGACTTGCCAGCTTCCTGCTCCTGTAAACTGGGTGCTTAGCTGTGAACCAGCTGCCTGTCATGCCTGGGAAGAACAGAGTACAAGCATGGGACAAGCCAGAAGCCCAGGTCAAGGTGCACGCATGCATTCAGTCCCTTGGTATTTTACCAAGTTACATTACACTGACAGATGGGGCCAGTAGAGGTAAAGTCAGTTCCATCTGGAGTCCTAGAAAAGAATGCACATGGTCTTGACTGCTGCATAGAATATGGAGCTCAGAACCATATCAGTAGAAACACACAGCCGTAGTATCCTTGCTGTAATAAAACCCCACCTAATAAAGTGTCAGCTAAACACCTGGGACACTTCATTTTACTGTAGGAAGTATACTTGTGATCCACTGCACTTTTGAGCAACAGGGACTATTATTTTTTTATTGACATGGTAGCACCAAAATGCTTTTTACAGTGACAGAAGCTCACAATGCATGATATAATCCTGGAAAAATGGATCACCATTTTATGTATTTGCTGCCTTGAGAACATCGACACATGGGAAGAGTCTTAGTCTGGCCCTGTGAAACACCACTGTGCAATTTGTTTCAACATTTATTTCCTGTTTTGGCAGCCAGCACTTTTAGAAAGCAGGCTCCCAGACTAGTCTATGCCCCAATATTCCATTCAAATAGGTTTATACAAGAGGCTAATACTACCTTGTGATCCAACAATAGCTTTTGTGCTAAAAGACAGACACAAATATTATATGGCAGTCAGAGAAGAGACTGAAAGCCATCCTTTCAGGTTTTAAGAAATACCTAGATGGAGTAGCCAGTAGTTTCTATTTTATTTCAAAGTGGAATGAAAGTAATGTGACATCTAGAAGATTAAACAATTACCTCAGGCATCTGGCAAAGTAGGTTGCAGCCCATGAAAGCTTATGCCCATAGAAATTCATTAGTCTTTACAGTGCCACAGGACTCCTCTTATGTTAGTTTGTATACAGCAAAAAAAACTACCCCTCTAGAACTTATTTTATTTCAATTTGTGTTTGCCATCCATCCGTAACAGCTATGAAAAGTTAATATGAGCTAGGTAAAGTTGTCTGGCTTCAGTTATTTTGCAGATGTTTCTACGAGATGACATTAGTGATTTCTAGGAGTGATTTCAGGCCTGCCTAATATCAAATCAAGCAGCAGCAGCAGTCTACAAGCAGGGAATTGAAAAACTGCCAGTGGACTCTGAGGAAGAGGTCTACAAAAAGTCTATAAAATGATTGTGTTCTTAGTGCCACCTCAGCCAGTACTTAGCTACAAGACAACATTAATATTTGAAGACATGCTACTTGGATGCTAAAACTCATTTACAGTCTTAGTTTCAGGATGTCTAATGGAAGAGCTCTTACCAGGTATGTGTTCTCCCCCATATGTGATATTGACATCATACTCTCCTGGCACATACGGAATATACTCAGCACTGCAGCTGCCATCTTTGTTATCTTTACAGCTTATCTTGGATTCCGAAGGTCCTTCTACAGTTATTCCAAGTCCACCAATTCCTGCCCCTCTGGAAAAAAAAAAAGCGTACACTCATACTATCAGCTCATTTTATTCACAAAAACATTCCTCTCCCACTTGCATTTTGGAGTTTAGTAATGCTACAAGGAACTGACTGGTTTTGCTGCATTTTACCCAAGAAGCAGCTACATTTCAGCTGCAAACCAGCCAGGTAATTCAGGAATTGTTTGTACAAGTGCTTTGAAATAAAGATGGGTGTGAGCCTTTTTGGCTGCACAGGAGATATGATAGACCACCAAAACAGGTTTTTAATAGCTACTTCAGGGACATTCCAAAGGCACATTGTACTCAACAGAAGTAACCAACCATGAAATGCAACACAGCCTACTTGAGTTCAACCTTTTCAGTATCCGTATTGGATTTAAGAGCCCTATGTCAAGATGCCCTGAATTACTTGCAACCACACCTTCCACCTCAAGAATTCACCACTCAGAATGTGACTTAGTTACCTGGTTACAACAGTAAATGCATTTGGTTTATTGGTGAATGCTTCTTTGAGTCCTGCCCCTTGGGCTGTTACACGGGATGGATGGCAGCCTTCAGTGACATCCACTTTAAAAGGACTATTTGGAACAGGAACATCATCGTAAGTCACTTCAACTGTGTGTGGACCTGTTAAAATGAAAACCCATCATTGGGTCAGATAATTAATCATCAAGGAGCCATTAGAGATAATGGAGATTGATTGTTACAGGCAGTGATCCTCAACACAAAATGGAGTTCTGCAGAGTCAGAAAAATTACACTAACCCTATGGTCTTTAATACAGTATGTTCTACTGAAGCTATATTTAAAGGGATGAATGCATATGATACAAAACCCTATGCTATCTACCTTCTGCAGAAATAGCTCTTCAAAGAGTCTCTTGTCCAGGGGTGCTCATGTTTAAGTACTAACAAAGCTGACATTGCTACTGAACCATATTAGACAAGATTTTGTTTTCTGCTCCTCACACCAGTTTACCTTTTTCAAATGGTGTAAACTCTACTGCATATGTTCCATCGGTATTGTCCTTGATGAGGCAGTCTGTGGAAGCTCCAGAGGGATTTGTAATTTGTGCTTTTATATGGTCTCCTCCAGTCTTTGTTAGGGGCTGGGCATTCACAGTGAAGTCTGTTGTGGCTTCACGGAAGACATCTGTGGAATACAATTTCTAAGTTTAGATGAGCCAAATATCTTTCAATGTGAAAAATCCTTAGGATTATTCTTCTACTCACTTATCTGTCAGAGTATTCTTCTGCAAAGTTACCAGTTGTACTACTACAGGTCAGTTTATCCATTATAGCCTTTGCACTCAATTGTGCAGGAACACAGAATTTAAATGTACAGGTCTTCTTACCTTTCCCTTCTATTCCTGGGCCAAACACTTTAATTTTGCTTGTGTCCACTGCTGGCTCTACTTTAACCCGAGCAGGAAATTTTGGTACTTGCTCTCCTCCATATTTCAATACAATTGTATACATTCCAGCAGAGAGTGGCAGATACGTAACTGCGTAAGTTCCATCTTCGTTATCAAGAACTTTGACTTCAGCTTTTGAGCCTGAATCCGAAACAGCTTCCACTCCTAGTTCCCCAGGCCCAGCTTCTGAACAGTCAACATTTAGGAGTCCTGCTTCACCCACTTTACCACGTTCAAGACCTGGACCTGTGACAAGTACTTTAGATGCATCAAATGGCATCTCAATATCTGCTTTAAATGGAGAACCAGGAATGTGAACATCTTCAAACAGAATATTTACAAAGTACTCTCCAGGTTTAGTAGGCAGGTAAGAGACTGAGCATGTCCCATCACCATTATCTGAGCATTCAATTTTAGCTTCACATGGGCCCTCAACTGTCAAACCTAAGCCTCCAGTTCCTGCTCCTTTGGTATCTATTGTAAATTCTGCTGGTCTTCCAACAAGACCTCCCTGAAGGCCTGGACCATGGGCTTTTACCTAGGAGGGAAAAACTTCAGTTAGATGCTATTATATTTACACATCCTGGTCTGGCAGTTGCCTGGCAAATAAAGCAGTTCTGTAAAGAACTCTCAACTACTTGATTTGTTAAGTCTTGTTAAAGTCTGCTAAACACTCAAATTACAGATATTACAGTAAGTAATAAGCTGCTTTCCTTTGATAGATGTTGATCTTAATGTCAAGTTACATTAGAAATAAGTCCACTTAAGTTTCCATGTTTACAGACTTGAACTTAGCAGTCTTTGTATACTCATGAAACAAAAACAGCAGCAACATGTGTTTATACCAAGTTATTAACCAAATATACTACAGCATACATTCTTCAAAGAGTGAAACCTCAAGCATGTCTTGGATTAATTGGGAGTAATACTTCCAGATTCATATTGCTTATAATACCTAAAGTTCATTTTCCATACTGAGCTTTTAAAGCAACTGCTTGAAGAATGAAATCTTCTGTTCTGATTTTATGAAGCAAACAACTTGATGCTCGGTTTGATTAGGAGCAACATAATGTACTTATTCCATAGCCATGACTGAAGGTCAAACAAGATATGCAACATTCTCACCCTCCTCCCTGAAACAAAGTAAATTGTGTTTTGCATGTCAAGAGCTGAAACATTTGCTATGCCTTTACCTTGGTTGGATCTGGAGGTAGAGTGGCTTCCACAGTGTAAGGACTACCTGGAATGGGGTTACCATCGTAACTCACATCAACCATGTGAAGTCCTTCTTCTCTTGGGATGTACTTCGCAATGCTGCGCTCTTTGCCCAGAACTGGCTCCACCACACATGGCACTGCTTTCCTTGTAGGGCTGGAAATACTAACGTCCAGTTTACCCTGTCCACCAGCTCCTTTTGTATCAATTATGAATTCCTGATCCTTCCCTACTTCCACTCCTTAAAGAGAAGATCCATATTAAAGGATCAGTGGTCTGTTAAATTTCTTGAATGCATCAAATTATAGGATATAAGTGTCTCACATTCACAGAACAGGAGGGTGTTTGTTTTTTTAACACTAGGATTATCAACAGATAAGCTTCTACAGCTAAAGAAATGTTCTTGAGAAACAGAAGCAGAGACTACTGGTTAATCAAACTATAACAGGCAAAATAGCACTTAAACAAGTTTAACCAGCCTCATCATCTGAAATAGCTAGAGCTCCTTCAGGAATATACCCTTATGCTGCAGCCTTCTACCTCCCCATCCTCCACTCTACAGGTAGTGGAATGCAATGTGCAATTTAAGCTCTTTTGAATAGTTTTGCAAGATATTTAAAATGGTGCTCCCTACTTGTTCTGCTGGTAAATGTGGCTTGTGCTACAGTGCTCCAATGTGTTAGTGGTGTTAGCCTTGTGAAGAATCTTCGAGTGCTTGTGAATAAACAGAAGCTTAGTGGTGGGATGGTGGAATGTCATCTTTCACTTTTGTTGGAAACTGGCTACCAGCAGGGCATTTTGAGAGCTAATTTACTGTGTTTATGTCTAAGTAAGGCATCTGGCAATATTTCATCCAGGATCTTTTACCACCACCAGCATTTCTGCAACAGTGTATATTTGTCTAAACTTAAAGACCTAACATGACTATTTAGCAGTTACCTTTAAAACTCTGGATCTGGTGTGAAAAACTAATGCAGTTAGGAGTTAACACCCATTGAAATAAATGGCAACTAGGCATTGAAATCCTACTGGTGTATATTAATTTCTAATGAAGTGCCTATCTGCACCTTTAAATGGCTACCTATATTTAAAGAAGGTCTGGCTCCCAAAGTTATTTCATTGAAGTACTTAACCCAGTTTCTGTCAGTCAATAAAAAGGAGTCCCTACAATGTTATCTGGGAGCAGTCTCAAAGGCCAAGCATAAAAAATTGCTATTTCTCTTCTGTTCTTGTAAGAGCAAGACTGAACGGAGGATTGTTACTGTAACTACATGGATGAGGACCAAATCAGTAGAATTCAAGGACATTTAGATTTAGAGGTACAAAAACAAAGCTAATCCTTTTGGAAGGCTTTCAGGCAGCCTGCCTAGATTTAAAATCTATGCGCACTGATTAAAAAATTAACTGATCTTGTTCTCACTGAATTAGAGGCCATCAACAAAAGTCATGAGTTTTAAGTAGTAGATTCATGTCCATTTCCAGATGTCCTGGGTGCAACTTACTCTTGGAGAGTCTTTCAGTGCAACTTCATAGGAGAGTTACTTTTGGGAATGTAAAATGTTACCAAACCTTTAGAGTCAGACGCCCCACAGTATTTACTAGAAGACCACAAAAACTTGAAGTTTAAAATAAACTAAGGATTTAGAACCAAATATAATTTAGCTGGGCCTAGAGGGAGCAGAGAATTTGAAGTCCATGTACTGATGGCCAGAGATAGGATTTTAAGGGACACACTTTTCAAAGTCTAATCCTTCAGTATAGTTTACTAACTACACAATCTATAATCCTGTGGGTAGCTAGTTCTAGAACTTCAGATGGCTGCACAGCCTTAAAAAGAATTAGCAAACCAAAAAACAAACAAGAAAAATAGCTGAAGTGACATTATTACACAATTCCATTGTTATTAGGGCTGGAGTACTGAATAGTGGCAAGAAGAACAGCAGAACAGGAATTTTTGTATTTGTTTTATTTGCCAACATTCTAGCCAAGTTACTTGGTGAGAAGACTTCCAGAGACCTCTCTTTGCACACTAAACCAGACTGTGCACTGCACTGCTCATTTGCAAGGTGTACTTACTGTTTTCGAGTCCATTAACTTTAATTTTGCTCAAATCCAGTGGAGCAGCAACTCCCACAGAGAAAGGGCTTTTGGGGACAGGATCACCACCATAGGTTACAGAGACTTTCATGGGGCCCTGACAAGACATTATTATTGCAGTTTAGGTGTTTGGCCATTTCATGCTTGTGTTCTATTGTTTAGACACTAAGGTGTAATAGGAGACAGTGAAGAGGCTTTAAGAATCATGCAAGCTCCCCTCCCTGACTTCCCCCTTCATCCTTTGAGCTTTGAACCCTTTCCATTTGAAGGAGGGGGACAACGTGCTCTCCTGCTAACATTAAGAGTTGTATTGTGATTGCCTGGCAGAAACCCAAGTAGATTCCCACCCTACAAGAACTCAACTATGACAGCTGAATGAATGACCAAACTCAAGAACAGGTATCTTATTCCACAGTACAGACATACCAATCTCAGGACTGCAAAGGGGTTATATTTTTACAGCATTTGAAATACCAAAGTTAAAATGTATAAATCATGAACAGATTAATGCTCTTGTGTGCTTTGGCTGGAACACCATAGTGCACGCCAAATTCAGCCGTAGCTGTGTGTGCTCCTTTATGCTCTCCTACCACAGCCCATATTTCAGCTATACTCTGTTTGCTTATTTTTCATTCTTGGCTGTTTCAGTTCCCAAGTGAAACCACCATGAATGTTTCCCCTAAGCCAGCAAACAGCCTTCCTGATTTCACCTTGTGCTGACATAACTAGCTGTTAGCATGTTACTTAATTGAAAACACGTAGACGTCTGAACCAACAGTAGTATACCAAGCTTTTCTCCCTACCATTGATATTTGTCCCTTAGGACTTCAGCTTCCTAGTGAATCCCACATCTCTAGTTTATGTTGTCTGCACCCTACTAGTAAGCTCTGCAGAGACAAGCTACTGCCCATACAATAAAATTGATGTTGCATAAAAACCCCATACACAACTACCAGGCTCTCTCCCTTTTTGCCAGATTTGTAGTTCCCTCCCCAAGTCCTACATACTATTTAGCTCCATGATCTACGACCCAGCCTTTACTTCAGAGCTTCTCTTACCCCAAGCTGTTCTCCCACATGCAGCTTGGACTGCATGATCACCAACCTCTCTGTATACCTACAGTTTCTCCTGGCTTTTGTACAGCAGCTTACTGGGGCTCAAGAACTGAATGTTTATTGCCTGGAAGCCACAATGCAGCTCTCTGCAGTGCTGAAGAATGGGGATGGATTAATATAGACAGAATGTGTCTTTTCTGTGTTTCATCTCCACAGAACTTCTGCAAGTCTCAGCAGAAGTAAAAAAAGACTAGATACTTTGCCCAAATCATAGCTGAAGACTAAGTATTAGATGTTCAGCTGGCTAGGGAGAATGCAGTTAAAACCTTTGAATAACAGAATGAAGTTCTGTTTTCACAGGGCTGGGAATTGTTTGATAAGCAGCTTTAGTCACTGCTGTATTTACAAATTTGTCACAATATCTCCTTCAATGTTTGCTAAGTCTTCCCGCATGGAAGTTTTCAGACTGCCTCTTCATTCCCTCCTAACTTTTGCCCCCATGTGAGTCTGAGAAACAAAAAGGTACATAAGCTGCACTGTTTAAACAAGGTATACCACCCACTGAACTTTTTTTCTTAAAAACATCTGACAAAGCTGGTAGAGCCATCCTCTCTGTAACTACTGAATTCTTCAGCTTCCTTTATTTAGCCGGAAGCTTTCAGGGTCACACAGAACAACAGCCCATACACAATGTTAAAAACCCCACTAACATTAGCTACTACTTTATTATATACACCTGGGAAAGCTTTCAAGAGCCACCAGATTTGCTTACAGTTACTAAAATCTAAACCTACTTGAGTATGTCATCTCCCCACCTTAATGACGACATTGGCTACCAGGAAGGTTTTGGGTTTGGCAGAAAGAGCTATTCAGAGGACACTGACACCCCCCACCACCACCACTTGCAGAGGACATACTAAGTCAGGGATGCCCAGCATAAGACAGCAGATGTGGCATTCGCCAGTCCTGGAGACTTCAAGAGTTGGAATTTGCTATTTGGATTCAGTGATCTTTGGCTGGTTTTACTGCCACCATTTTTACTGCAACACCAAAGCTAAAATTAGGAATTCTAGAGGATACGCTTTCCACAGTGCTAGGAGGCAGCTTACAATCATTATGGATTTGTTCCTTACCACTGAATACATCTTCTAGGAGACAGATAACCCAAAACTAAAACCCGGTGACCCTACTATATTGAACAGCCAAGCTCTGAAACAAGTAATACTTCTCCAAATATTAATTGAGACTACTGATATTCTTTGCCCATGAATGTGCCATGTCTGATGGCCCCATCATAAAGATGGTCTTCACAAAAAAAGAGTCAGCCCAGTGCAAATCTTAATAAGACATGGTAACTGAAGTCTGATAATTCATTTTGGTTTCAACAGGAAAACAACAGGAAGGGAAGATTATTAGTCTAGGCTCCCTGGTACTCAAACTCAAGAGCAGCAGTGGTTTCGTTACCCTGCCACTACAACATACTTGTATGCATTATCCCTCAGAATACTACTGTTAGATGTGCACATGCTATGCTGTAGATAAGACGCTTTCTTTGTAAGACTTAACCACTTCCAGCTCTGATGTTCTAAACTAGGGAGGCAGCATCCATCATCATCAGGGGAGTTCCCTACCTGGATTCCTTCCTCCTAGAGGCAAACCCTTAGTTAATGCTTAGAATCATCCCAAGGAGGGGGAAGAAAAAAAAAAAAAAGATTCTAACCAAAGTTTCTGTTCTATAGTCTATATTTTAGAGTGATGAGAGAAATCATGCAGACAGGCTGGCTGAAGAGTTATGCTACAAATGCATTTCAACCTGAAATCAGAGTTGTGAACAACTGTTAGCATTACTGTTGGTGCTCAAACTTGACAGAAAGTTTTGTCTCACTACCTGCAGCCCAACACTAGATCACTCCAGATTCTTACAAGTTGCAGTTATTTGCAAGTCACACATCTGAGCCAGCTCAATTCAGATTAATCTAGAAGACTGCTGGTTGTTTCAGATTGTCTGACCATGTTACACTATCAACTGACAAAGGCAAGTAGCGGTTATTAGTACAGCAGGATCTTCAGTTTGTTCCTGTTTCGGTGACTAGGTTTTACCCATCAATAGCTACATTTCAGTACCGCCATTCTCCACACAGATTTTTCTGTGCATCCCTTGTTTTAAGTTGCACTCTGGACTGGTCATGCCAGACCTTTAGTTCACAACTGTTTTTTCTCTCTCTTTTTTTTTAACTGCTAGTGATTGTTTCATCCTCAGTACAGTCAGACCATGGAGACACTCATGGTCCCTTACTGTACAATTTTTTGGAGCTCTAAGGGCTATTAAGCATTTCATTGCCACTGCTCTCCCTTTAAAAAGCTAACCTTCAGTTAATCAAGACCAAATAAATTCACTTGAAATTACATATTTTCAGTTTTATTTTTGCTCTGAATTGTGATTTCAGAAAGAATTCCATTCCTCCAAAAGTATCAGACCTACCTGCTGTACTGGAGTGTATTTAACAGTGTGGGAATAGTCATAGTTGTCAATGATGTCTAAGTCTTTCACAGCATCTCCCGGTGCAGATCCACTGAACTGCACATCCAAAGGTGCTTTCCCAGCACCCTTTGTGAAGACAGTGAAGTGTGTTGGTTTGCCATTTTCCACGCCTGAACAGAAAGCAAGAAACACAGACACGCTTATCTATGTGGTATGTTTAAGCTTATAATCTGTAGTATGAAAATTAACCAGTCTCAACTGGGTCATGTAGGTGCCAAGGAAAGAGAACTGCTGCATTTTTAGTTTTCTGACACCCCCCCCTCCACAAATTTGATGTTTTGGCAAAGAGTAATTCCATCCCAAATCCCTAGCTGGAAGTCAACACAAGGTTTTGCCTACATAATGAGTATGTGCTACTCAGCCCATGATCATGTCCATGTAATCACTTGGCATAGACATTAAGAACCTCACCAGTTTTACTTAGTCCAGGTCCCTCAGCTTTCACTTTGGTGGCATCATGTGATGGGTCCACTTTAACTCTGAAAGGACTGGCAGGAATTTCCTTCAACATAAAAAAAACAAGATTCTTTAATAGGATAGCATTATGGACAGCTATAAGCTAGCTCAAGCTCTGCAGATAAGGGACCCGTCTTTCAGTGAAAGGACTATTTAAGGTTGAAATAAAATATGGTTTAACAGTCTCAGCTTTCTTGAAAGCCTGAGTCTGCCAAATAAATGGATTCTAATGCATCCCATATGATTACTTCAGCTTTGATCAGAAACTGCTAGCAACCTTCTCAATCTCACTGCAACTACTAAGCAGTGGTCCCCAGTCTTTACTCCACCCCTCTGCTTACCTCTGTCCACTCCCTCCCAGCTAGGCGTGGGAGCAGGGCCGTAGTTGGGGCCTGGGGTTAGGAGGTCCAAGGCTGTGACCAGAAACATCTCAACTAGGCACAAAGCTGAGGTCCAATATTAGGCACTCGTGGCTGAGGGCAGGTCAGATGGTGCAACCAGGGCAGAGGCCATGACTTTGCCAGCAGCCAGGGACCAAGCGCTGAGGCCAAAGCAGGGCTCATGGTAGAGTGGGCTGGGTGGCACTTCCTCTCCACTGTTTCCTTGGGGTGGCTGGCTGAGGCCCACAGTGCTCCCAAATGCTCCTCTGCACCCTTTAGGTGGTCACCCCCCTCACCACTCTGGGGAGGTCTGTACTAAAAGGCAAAGTCATACTAATGGGGCCTCCTGGCACTGTCAGCAGATTTCCATTTTGGCAACAAAACATTTTGCTGCTTGAACAAAAGAGAAATCAAGTAGCCTTTGAATTCTTAAGTACCACCATAGCATTTGATGCACAGGTAATGCAGTGTTAGACTCTGAAGAAACCAAGATTACAGAAACTTGTCTTTGGCCTGAAATGTAGGTTTCTTTGAAGAACTTCTACAAAAGGCACCAAGCCACTAAAATAGATGAGCATTATCTGAGGATAACTTGCAATCCCAAAATTTCCCATCAGCAAAGTTACAAACCTCTCCTGCAAATAGCACTTTGATAGTGTAACGTCCAGCAGCAGGTGGCATGTATTTTACAGTAAATGTATCATTCGCATTGTGTATAATATCAAAAGGTATGTCCTCTTCCTCCTCACTTATCACATGGGCATCACATTTAATGCCAACACTGACATCACCTAGGAAGAAACAGAGACCACAAGATATTTGAGTATTTGTTTAGTAACAAAGTAGCTATAGCACCAAGCAACCAAACCAGTTGCATCTTGATTAAGTCCTTGCATAGATATAATTTGTAAAATACTTGTATGAGTCACTGCAAGTCATCTGTGTAATGGGAGTTTTGTTTCAGATCCTCTTATCAAGCAGAAAGCTTCAAGACTTTCTGTTGAACCAAGATATCAGATTTCCCATTCAGACAGGGAATGTCTAACAATTAAGAGTTTTGAGACAAGATAGCAACACGGTATCTTACCTTCTCCGGCTTCTGTGCAGTCAACTGTGAAATGAGTAGGCTCATTAGCTTTCAGAGAAGCTCTCTCCACACCAGGTCCAACCACCTTCACTTTCTGTGGATGACTGCCTTGTCCTATGAGGACCTACCAGGGTTTTCAGAAGTAATCAGTTATCCCATAGCAGGCTCATACTGATACATTAAACTTATGACAAGATCCCCTGACTCCAACTATTGCTTTTGCTGAGTTAGCAAAGAATAGAAATGTCAGGAACTTTGTCTATATTTATTACTATGCTCTTTGGTATCGGAGCCTCCTGACATGCTAGCCTGCTGAATAGGACAGGCCACTTTCAGTCAGACTGATGTCTTAACAAAAAGACAAATTATGTGGCCCTTATTCATGTTACCAAGAGTTTATTCATGGGTAGCTCTATTGACTAGAGTGATCACTAACATGAGCAAGAGAGGTACACACTAGCTCAATATTTGCTTGTTTTAGAACATGTACCAGTCTCCAAGCAACTGCACGTTTTTGTACTTACCCTGTATGGGCTTTGGGGTACATTAGCACCTCCCCAGACAACAGCAACAGTATGTTTGATTGGTTTAACTGGCATATAAGAACAGGCATAGAGTCCATCAGGCTTGCTCTTTACGTGGATATCAATAGGACTGCCTTCTGCATCCTGAAAGCAAGTGTTTAGAGAATTAGATTAACTGCATGCAGACAGCAGCTCTGTAGTTTTAAAAAATGGTGCATCAAAAGTTGCATGATCTTGAGCAGCTATTACAAAGCTACTTAATTAAAAACAAGGAGCCCTGTAGTAGTTTTCAAAACTAGCCCAATTTATTTGTTGCATGAGCTTTCATAGGTGCAATGCCATTTTGTCAAGTGTATGAAACAGAAACTATAGTATCAGTTTAGAATTTTTCAAAAAAAAAAAAAAAGTCAAATTGTTTTGATTCAAACAACATGGAACAGATAGATAAGGAGGAGAATCACCTTTGGTAATGAGTTCCAGTGGGGTAGACATGTTAGCCTGTATATAGCAAAAACAGTGGAAGTCCTGCAGCACCCTAAAGATTAACAAATTAGTCCGACGAAGCGGGTTGCAGCCCAAGAAAGCTTATGACAAAGAATGTTAGTCTTAAGGCACTACAAGACTTTTGTTGGCTTTGATAATGAGTTAGTCATTCCGGGTCCCTAGTCAAACCTAGTTTGATGTCCAACTTGCATACGAATTCCAGTTCTGTGGTTTCACGTTAGAGCCTGGTTTTACCCTTTTTCTGTTAAACACTGGAACAGCCGTGTCTTTTAAAGAACACTTGGGAGGTTGAAGTGCTCCCTTACTGGTTTTATGTTACCATTCCTGATATCTGATGTGTGTTCATTTATTCCATTTGCACAAAGACAATCCAGTACAAGGCCAGTGTACAAGACAGAGGGGCACTGTGAGCACATAATGGCATATATCATATTGGAAGACTGCAGACAGAATCTGAAGATCTTGTTCTACACAGATGAGTGGCTACTGATGAGCCAAAATTTTTTCCATTAGGTACTTGTTTCAGATAACAAACCTCCAGTACTGGCATGAGTTGTGAAGAGTTGGTGGGTTTTTACCTGTGCATATATCTTCAAAGGTGCAGTCCCAGCTTCCTTGGTTTCAACTGTAAACTCAGCAGGGTTGTTTACAATACAACCTGTTCTTTCCAGCCCAGGACCATAAGCCTTTACCTAAAAATAGATATGCACATAAGTTTCACATTGATTCTCCAGCAAAATGGAAGCAAAAGCTATGTGAATATTTCTAAAAATGACTAGAAAGCCAGGAGCAAGTTCTTGTGTGTGGACTGAGGATTTCAAAAAAATTTAAAAAAATTCATTCATAAAGGCCAAGCCTAGAGAAATGTAAGTGAGCTTAGAATTTTGGTCTGTTGAACCATACTCTTCCGTGCTGCCTGGAGTGCAACTGTCATCTCCTTTAGCTCTTGTTTTATCTAGTAAGAGCAAAGCAACAGCATCATTTAGAGCAAGGATTACCCTCCCCCACCTCCCAGGGGCCAGTGAGCAAGTTCTGCATGGGCAGATGCTGCTGCGAGCTAGCTGGCATGGGAGGGTACAAGTGCTAGCTTTTTTGGTGGGTGCTGGCAGGGTGTGCAGTTTTGGAAGGCCAGCAGGATGACATACAAGTGGTCACATGACTTGCAAGTCTCCCCCTTACCCATAGGTGAAAGAATGGGACTCTGTCCTTCCCCCACTGCCCACTTAGCTACTTTCCATGGCAGCAGGACAGGGATCCACTTCTGACCCTTATTCCTCCTGCCTGCCAGGGCCTGGCTAGGGAAGTGGCTTCCCCTTCCTGCCCCAGGCCTGGCTACTAGACTGGTACCCAAATGAACTCATCTGGAAACCTGGGGCAGGGGCAGGCGGCTTGGAGGGTACTGGGAATGCCAGTTCACATGGTCCCTGCCCCCAGACAGACAGCCTGGATGGAGAGGGGAAGCTGCTTACCCAGCCACTCATGCAGGCAGCCACCACAATGCACAGAGCAGTGTTCCAGCTGCCTGGGACTGCTACAGGGCATGAACTCAAAGCTGTGCTGCACTGGTCTGCATTCCTTGCCAGGTTTGGCCAGCATGTGAGGAGGTGAAGGGCCTTGGGCAGAAGGGAAGCTGAGCCCCTCAAGGGAATGGGAGTTGCACAAGCTATGCATAGCATGCAGCTGCAGTAGTGCCCTCTCCCAGCCAGAAGGTTTCTCCCCCACTCCCACTTCTGCTCCTGAGTCCAGGACAGTGCTAGGCTGGGCAGGGCAGGGACACTACTGCTGTACCTGGTGGGCCAGAGAATAGCCTCTGGCAGAATGCACTGTGGCTCCTGGACCATGGGTTGGACAACTCAGATTTAGAGCGTTTAAGAAAAAAAGTAGCCCTGGGGTTGCTAGCCAGTCCTACTGATTGTTGGCCATAACAGGCACAAAATTGACACATTATAAAATGTTACAAACATTTCTACAAGTAGTTTTTAAAAAGCTTCCTCTAGAAAAGAGCTAATGGTAGCCATATCAAAGCTTATTGACAGCTGAATTTTTCTATATCTTGCCTTATCGGGGTTGAAGTCTCCTGAAGCTGGTCGGATGAAAGCCATGTATGGACTATCTTTTATGTCTTCATCATCACACATAATATGAACAGCATATTCACCAGGCTCTTTGGGCCAATATTTTACATCACACGAGCCATCATTCTGATCCTCACATTCTATTTTTGCTTGAGATGGGCCTTCAATGGCAAAGCCTAGAAGAAACAAAAAAGTATCTTGTCTCCCAGAAAAGGGAATGAAGTGCATTTTAAAGGCTTCCAGGTTGCCTCCCAGTTGCCAGACAGATGTCCTCCTCATTCACTACTCCCATTATACGTTCCCTATATAGCCGTTATGCACAGTCCTTTGTCTGAGTAGGACCTACCTTAATGGTAGTGCCTCCTTTCAGCTTAATTGCCACCTATGCCAAAAGTATCCCACATTTAGAAAAAACCTAGAATGTTTGCTTTGCTGGTATAATCAGATGTACGGAAGTTTACTGTTTAGTTACTGACTTGGTGATCACCTTTCTGACTGATAAGTAGTAATCCCATTGAACAGTTCAACACTTAAAATTTAGACAACCAGGCTGACTTACCAAGTGAACCAACTTCTGTGCCAATGGATTCTACAATGAAGTCAGCAGATTTACCAACAATCCCTCCATGAAGTCCTGGTCCCCAAGCTCTCACTTTCTGAGGACCTGCTTCAGGACCTACTTGAACTTCAAAGGGGCTGTTAAAGAGAGTCAAAACTCAAGATTAAGAATGGCAGAAATAGCACATCCAATTTCTGTTAAGTCACAAGATTGCATGAAGTACACCACACAATGTATGAATGCAACCCACCAGTGGCATGGAACCATCTTTCTGATGGTACTACGTGACGGAGCTCAAGCGTTCTAGATCTGTCATGCCATTTTAACAAGGAAGAATGACCACCTAACAAGACTGTGGGGAAATCTTCAACACTGAAGTGTGTTGCCTTACAGGGGACCCTATTATAAAAGCTTAGTGAAATGTATTAAAATGCATAGGCCAGGGGCTGACAAAGTTAGCTCACAGATAGGTGCCACCAATTTTACTTTTGGTCACCAGAGGATGCTCCATTATATTTCTGCAGTGGAGCCAGGCAACAAGCTACTAAAACTGATCACCGTGGCAACCAGAAATAGATTTGTTGAGGCCTAGCATATGCAATGGGAAACAAGCTGTGGATCACAAGATTGGAAGAGACTGGAAATAAAAGTTAAGCACCCCCCTTCACAAACTTTCCAGGGCAAGCTATGCTGGCCTTGAAACAGGCATGATACAAGTCATTAACTACAGCATTTTTTTGGCATAGCTGCTTAGAAGGCAAAATTTGGCCCCATTGGCTTCCTATTAGCAGGCTCCTATCCTCATGATCTACTGAATGATGCAACTCACCTCTTGGGAATATTGTGTCCACCCCATGAAATACTGACAATGTATTTCCCTGGGCTAACTGGATAGTATTCAAATGCATATATCCCATCCACAAAGTCCTTCTGTTTCACAAGCTCCTCCAAGCCCTCTGTTGAAAGATCAGCTCAGCATTACTTAGCTGTGAGGCAACATCTTAACCTAGTCAGGCAAGTTCATGTTTTCCAATATTTTCTTTTGCCTAAGACTGACAGACATTTTACCCAGCAGAAAGTAATTATGAAAGGAAGATAATTCTAGCTGCCCTTCAAGACAGAAATGGCATATGTTCAATCAAAAAAAAAAAAAAAAGTGTTTTAAGTTACCAGACCAAACAGACTAGTTTTGTGACAGACTTTGTGACCACAAGTGTTTACAGAATGCCTACTTTTCATTTTCTGCAAGATAAAAAAAAAAAAAAAAAAAAAAATATAATCTCCCCAGAAAGGCTGAATGTACTGAAATTTACTGTGGTAAAAAGTCCATTGCCTTCCTCTCTAGGCCACAGCAAGCCACAATACCACCACCACCTCTGCAAACATTAAGGGAATAGAGAATATTTTCTTGAGTGTGTGTATCCAGCTAGGAACATTTAAAGGAAAAATGAGCTGGCATCACTGATCAGCCTTGCCAAATCAAGGCAGAAGGCGGCAATCCAGCTGCTCTCAAAGCTTGTGTATAGCTAAATAGATTAGTTGTTTACTTTAGTTCTCCTGTGCAGGAACCTGGGTAAGAACACTGGTGTCTAGAAATGGGTGACAAAAGGCCCTCTTGGGGAGTTTTAGAGCTACATAAATATTTTCAGCCTATAATTTTAACCACATCCTGGAACTCAGATTAAAAAACTTAGGATGGTCTACAGTGCTACTCAAAACAAACAGCACAGCACTCCCATATGCATAGCTGTAGGAATTAGACAATTTAAAAAATTCAGGAAAGCTTTCAACTGATTCAATTGGAAAGACACCTCTAGCATTACATGAGCAAGTGATAGGTTACGCTGTACTCTTATCACTTAAATGAGCCAGCTAGAAACCTGTGTTAGTATCTAGTCCACTGGCTTGATAGACCATGGATATTCATGTTGGACACCAAGCATCCAGCTCCTGTAGTCTTGCTGCCAAAGGCACCATAGCTATGACTATAAAGTATTTTTGTCTAACATTCTCCAGTAGCCAAAAAGCTCCTGCACATCATTTAAGATGAATGCTGTTGCCTCTGGCTAAAAGGTAGACATGGATTGCAGGTCATGAAGTTTTCCAACCCACTGGAACAGAAGCAGGGTGGGACACTGGACAAGCTATTAAAAACCACACACACCAAGTCATAAGAAGTCACTGAAGACTAGTTGGCCTTTCAGCTACAGCCATAAAGAGATGCTCATTTTATGTACGAATGAAGCACCATCTTAACTCTTCTCCCACCCCCTTAAAAATAGCAGAGACCCACATCGTGGATATACGAGTCAAAGCTTCGACTCCTTGACAAGGCCACATTTGAGGGTTCTTTCTTCTCCTTTTACCATCATACAGTACTCAAAATAGCTTCAAAAAACACTAAACACTTACTTGGTCCTTTGATGGTCACATTGATATCCCCACTTCCTGCTCCTTTAGTGTCAACCTTGAAGTCTGCAGTTTCTCGGATCCGGACTCCTTTAGGTTGCAGGCCTCTACCACTGGCACGACAAGCACTTGGATTGCATGCTACAAGTAAATTTCAGAGATCAGTACAGCCTTTGATTCTTAATTAGATGTAGCTAGCCAAGGCATTTTTCACTTGGAAGGTTGAATGGGGGAGACAAAGAAGGGTAATATGAAAAATATGAATGCCAAGCAATACTCAAGCGAACAGCATGGAATCTGCCCAACCAAATCTTTCCACATATGGCCTTGAGGCTTTTGGACTGTAGCATTCAGAAGATTAGATAAATACCTTAAACCATGTACATCTAATTGAGCTGCTTGTAGACAGGCTAAAAAAGCTTCAGCTTCTACAGAGCAACTGGTCTTCAGTGTGTAGATGTTAAATACCAAACATTACCTGGAGCATGTTACTCTATTAACAGTAAAGTTAAGCCCATCATTCCAGCACAATTTGCTCTTCTCAATTCCATTTTTACACTAGAGCCAAACTGTATGTGGTATATAGAGTTCACTTTAGGAGGCCCCATTACTGGGCCATTCCTTTGGAAATGGGGCAAAGATGGTGATATCTACACACAGTTACAGCTGACTTGAGCAGACCCCAGCTCCCTGGAAAGCTGGAAATGAAACCCTTGCTTCATTGCAGGTTCATACAGATAATGCCAGATATGCTCAGCATAGCTGTCTGCCGAGACTGAACAATGCCGCATTGGATGCTTTGTCAGATCAGAACAGGCTATAGAAGCAGAGTAGGTGGCAGATTCTTGAACTTGAGAGTTTGCATAAATGTATTTATCCAGAGCAAAGCGTGTTCCAACCATTGGCAAAAGCATAAAATGGAAACCTTCTACAAAATAATCTATTGGACATTTATGAATTACTGGTTTTAGCTGGAGTTACACTTTGACATCTGGTAGTTGTCTTCAGCCCAGTAACATCTTAGATTTGAAACTCACAAGCATAGGTCCCCAATTTAGTCCCACTGTGCATGTTTAGACTGTGCCGTGCAGTGTTTAGAGCAAAGTGCTTCTCTGCAGCATTTGTGGACAACCTGACAAGCAGTTCATTCTGCTTTTCATATATCAAAGGGCTTGGCATATTTTCAGCCATCAGCTGAGACAGTTCTATCAATTGTCATCTAGCAAGTGTGACTCCTAATCCAGGCTGTATAAACAGTAAAGACACTAATCACATGTTATCACTAGCTCTGAAAAAAGCATACAATAGCAAACCCAAGTTAAAGTTCAAAAAAATCCACATGCCCTTATGCAAGTCCATTAGGCAGTTAGTTTGTGGTTAAGTAGTTTCAACTTTTTATTGCAAGACAAATCTTGCCATAAGAATGGGTAAATGTTTCACATTTTGCTTGCAACTTTATTCTACCAAGGAAGCACAGGGAAAAACTGTTGCCAGTCAAACAAGCAACAGGCTAGAAGCTCAAAGACAAAGTCATGAAGAAAAAGTGTCACCCTTCACCTCTTACCGACATAGCTCGCTCAACTAGGAAGCCATTAGCAGTCAAGTCCAAAATTCCACAAGTGGAGGGTAACTCAGGAAAGGTGAGCAGAGATCTGAGCACGCAGGGGGCAGGTGAGGATGGAATAGAAAGCCAAGTGTCAGTTAAGGAGGAACAACAGAGAAAGTAAACACAGTTGATTAGAGAGTTGGAGGGGGAAAAAAAATGGACACTGAAGTAGGTTAAAGAAGCCTCTTCAAGGGAAGTACAGGTCAAGTTCAAGTTTAAGTCCACTGAGCTCAATGCAGATGGACTAGCACTAGAGCTATATTGCTTTTAAGAGAGAACGCTAATATTGAATAAAGTGGATATGCAAGATCAAGCAGTTCACTTGCTTTAATATTTGAAATTAAAAAAAGATTGTCATAAAAAGGTGAGATGTATAATCTAATCAAATGCACCAAAATGATAGAAAGACTTTGGGGCAGCCACCAACCTAATACATACCTTCCCCAACAGGAACAACACAGGGACTTTTTGGAATAGTTTCTCCAGCAAATGTCACTCTGACAGTATGAGGACCAGCTTGAGTAGGTTTGTAGGTGCAACGGTAGACTTGGTTTCCTTTGTCTTCTACCATAAGCTCTGTTATGTTTTTTCCTTGAGGATCCTCCACTTGCACATTAAGGTCACCGACACCAGCACCTACCCACATGAAAACAAGTTAGCCTCAGCCTTGAACTCAGATGTTCCTGCTATTTGTTTCCCTGGAAGCAAGAACATTCCAAGTCTGACTCTGCCAAAGCACAAGTTCAGGTGCTGTTCTGGGTTGGTGGCTTGCACATGAAGGATTTAATCTACGAGGTACCCAGCAAATAGGTTTGGAGTGTTCTGCTATGTCCCACCCACAGCACTACAAGTGTTCAGCTATACTGACACTAGCCCCTACTTAGACCCCATTTAACCTTTACATCATTCCTGTTCAGGAAGCACCTACCTGAGTAACAGAACAGTTAAATCATACCTGAGCATTTACTCGCCTTCTTGCCCTCCCTGACTTGTAGCCCAGGAAAGGCCAGATTGTTTGCTAGCAAGTAATGGCTGGCAGCTACATAAGATGAGCAGCAACTGGGGGGAACTCACCTCTCCCAGAAGGGTTTTACAAGGATTATTCATTGCTCTTTAAGGCACTGCAGTATTGTCAATACTTTAGACAAAAAAAGGTTACAGTACTTGGCTTTTCCTTTCCACATAATCCTTTCACAATTCAGTTTGTTTGCACACAGTTGCAGAAGCCATAGGCTGTGGAGCTGGGACCCAACACAGACTAGTTTTTGGCCACACCAATTGTGAGTTAGCTGCAATGCCACCACCTTACTACAGGACAACTGGTTCTGATTTGAGCAAGGGTCAGTGTGACCTGACACACTCAGGGCTGTCTCAGCCTCCCCTTAATTGAGGCAGGGGAAGTCAGCCCAAATTACAGTGAGGTGGTGCAACCTAGTACACCAGTTGAAATGCTACTTGCATTTTCAGGGGTTGTGTGTAAGAGATCCATTTCTCCCTCCTCCCCAAAATCAGACACTTTAGAATAGCACTTCCCACCACTCTTGGCAGATGGTAAATTTTCGAGTACAGCAAGTTGCCAATACAAAGCAAGATGTTCCCTGACATTAACCAGGACTTAAATGATTCCAAATGGTAAACTGGAGCAACTAAGGAGAAAATTCATTTTTTTCTATTCTAAAGTATAGCTAAGATTAATTTTTTAAACAACCTAGTCTTGACAAGGGTGTGTAAGTTTGTTCCTTTTCCTTCACCATCCCCCACCACCACCACTCAAGACACCTGTTATTCAACCATCTTGTATTGCTGAACAAGCAATGTGCTTCAACATCCAGATCTTCACATCCAGACATGACTTGACATGTGGCAAATTACTACCTTCCCAACTAGAAACAAATGTTTCAGAGTAGTCAGGGGAAGTGCCACACAACTGTGGCCAAGATTTTAAGAGCCTCAGGCAGAAAGCAGTTGAATATATATTCAACACTTCCACCCAGCGTTTAGTTACTGGAAGTAATTGTCCCATTTTGTTTCACAGTCAAGTTCTTAATCAGCATCTGCAATAACTTAATACTAAATTCTGCAGGAATCAGTTAATGGGCCAAAAAGAGGCACAAGTATATGGTTGGTAGGAGTAACAGAGGAGTCATGTATTAGATCTGGTTCACCATTTAAGACATAATTCACAATTAGTGAGGGTGGATTCTTTTGTTGAAGTTACATGTAGACTATAGTAAACATTTGGAGTGTTTGCTTACAGTAGAGCTCATCTTCAGCTTCTCTAGGAGGCAGGTATAATCAAAGCCCCAATTTAGCAATTAGTTATGGGAAGCCAAGTTAGTACCACTAGCCTCTCACCCCCGCCCGCACACTCTCATGGCAGAATACGTGGCTATGCCAGATCAGACCTTTTGTGAACTAGGCTTCACTTTATAGGTCTTAGCTACAAATGGGTTTAGAGTGAAGCGGTGGATCTGTTCTTCTAGTGCTGCGGTACTCACTGCCAGCAGCACACACTGAATTTAAGAGTTTAACCATCTGTTTATCCTATGTAACTTAGTTTTATCTTCATCAGAAGGGCTGATGTTGATACAATGGGTAGAAAACTACAGAAACATTTTGACCCCTAGAAGTCAAGTTGGAACACCTACTGTAGGGCATATAGTCATGCAACTCCAGACTCCAAGGATCTGAAGTGCTCTAAGTATTCTCACCTGCTGTGTAAATGTCAAAGTAGGTAGGTTTATTGGCAATGTTTCCAATTGCCTCCAGGCCTGGTCCTTTTGCTGTTACTTTGCTAGCATCTCCCTGGGCTTTATCAACAATTACATCAAATGGACTCTTTGAAATATGTTGTCCTGCAAACAGAACTGTAACCTAAAAAAAAAAAAAAAATAATCAGACATCTAGTTATAATCCCACAGTGCTAAGATGCCACCTCAAAATTATGTTAGGTGTCTGGCAGAACTTGTTGCATGAGTCACAAGATCAAGAGTTAAGACAGTGGTCCCCAAGCTTCTCACCAATGCCCTCCCTCTTACCCCAGTCCTCCACAACTCCCAGTCAGTCAGTCAGTCAGTCAGTCAATCTGGGAGCAGAGCTAAAGTCCCACCAAGAGCTGATCCAAATCACATCTGGGAAATAGGGCCAAAGTAGAGCTGGGGATGGAGCAGGCTGGGTGGCACTCCCTTGCTTTGTGCAACTGGACAAACTGCAGCCACTTCCCACCCTCCTAGAAAGATATAAAAGAACTGAAGACCAGTATTTTCTATCATCTGTGTACACACATGGAATTAGGTTTAAGTCTTAATGTTCAGTGCTGGAGACCCAACTCATCTGGACCAATCATCTGTATTGCACTAGTGCATACAGACTGAGGATGGGGCCCTGGGATTGGCATGGAACAGTAGCAGCTAGTGTCTGCCCTGTGGAGTTTAATCTAAAGAAAGACAGTTGGTGAAATGGGCAAATTTCACAACCAGCAATTTAAAAACTACAAATCTAGATGACTGCTCGTTTCTCTGAGCTTGAGAAGTGGAGGGATCAGAAGAATGTTAATTATTGTAGCAATGCCCTTTCAACTATATGACTTGGAGTTCAAGATTTGAGTTAAGTGTGACACAGGCAGCAGGAAGAGCTGAATGGAGCACTTCCGTCCAACTTCACACTTGCCAGCCTCTTTCTCGGAGACATCAGTGGTACCACAGCATCTGCCATTCTGATGGACCCCATATAAGGGTAAATCACATGCCCTACTCCTGGTACTAAAAGCCCATGGAGAGCCAAAGGCTCTGCTCATCCTCTGGAGGTTTTGCTAACACCAATGTGGAGAAAGCAGAGGAGAATGAGCCCAGGGGCATGGTGTCAGTACTTTTCCCATCCCCTTTTGGAAAGGAATAACTAGGCTTTTGATCAGCAACAGATCTTGTCTGATATACAAGAAAAAGAGTATTGACTACAAGACCAAATCCCCTCCCCACCAAGAAAGCAGAAGTAAGGGATGGACCCATGCACCTCTGGAGAGGAAGAAAACAGTTTGATAGCCTGAGACTGTGGAGACCTGAATAGAAAAGTGTGACAGATTATTTACAGAAGAGCTTCTGGATAGTTTATGTCACCAATAAATATGCAAGTTTAAGATGCCCAATTAGAGTGCAATGCTTGACCACATTTAGCACCCTGAACACCCAAAAATCTAGCTCACTCACCTTGTGAGGTCCAACAACTTTTGGCACATATTGCACAGAGTATGTTTTGTTCTTGTCATTATCAGGTGTCACTTTTGCCTACAAAAGAAAAAAAGCATGTTACCTATTTGATTTTTCACTAGAAGTTAAAGCTTTAGCTGGCAAAATTCTGATACTGAAAGTAGACAAAATGAAAAAAGTGATCCATTCTCTCTTTAGGAACCACAGAAGCATTAAATACTTTTGCCATGGCAGTAAGTATATTTGCTAGCTCTCTGTTCCACAATGTTTACATGTGTAACACAATGCAAGTTAGTAAACCTGGGGCTATCCCTGTTCCTCTGCTATCCAGATAGTTCTAATGCACAAGTAATAAGCAGCAAATTTTCTACAACTTTAGTCATCAAACATGCTTTAATTGGATTCAGTAACCCAATACTTTCATTTGTGAAAAATTTCCTTTGTGATCAATCACTATTAGATCTGTGCTGGTGAGCAGTAATTTGCCAAGTCAGTTGACTGAAGAGTATGACCTACTATTGTCAGGAGAAGAGCCTGAAGACTCCTGGTGCTTTGACGCTGACCACTATGTTGATCAGGAGGTTTTTAGTCTGTTTTTAAGCTATTATTTAGGGAAAAATGGTTGTGGAAATGAGCTTCTTCTACAATCATATTACATGCAATAATTGTGTGGTACTGGTACCTAATTAAAGAACTCCTTTTCTGACTTATGATTTAGCAAAGATCTATAGGAACTCCCCACACAACATTTGAATACCACTTCAGCTACCATCCAGCATCTGAATATATAGTTTTCAATGTTCATGCCAAAAAGCAAAACTACTTAAGAAGATGCACTGAAGGACAGCTTGACAGAAACCGAACTTGCTCATGTCCCACTCAAATCAGTTATAACCAAAAACAATGCAGATACAGAAGTTTCAAGTACCATACACACCAATCTGTAAATAGTCAGTCAGCTGCTATCTTTTTGGCATTTTAATTAGTCCTATTTCTATTTATGATCAAAGTGATGTTCAAGTCAAGTATAGTGCACTAAATACAAGTGAGTTACAGTAGTTTGCTGTTGTTACAAGATTGAAATTTGGCAGGGAAAAATCTTTCAAAACGTTTAGCATACAGACCTCTTCTCTGTTCCCCTCTGGATCGTCTATGAAGACCATCACATCTCCCTGCCCCGCACTGATAGTATCTACTGTGAAGTTGGCAGGTTGCTTTACCATGTTTCCATGAGGCTCGACTCCTGTTAAGAGGATAGAACACAAGATGGCACATTTAGCTAGTTGCACCAAAAATTAAATAAGATGGTTTGTCACAAGCACACAAACCATTTAATTAAAGTTCTGAAACAGCCATGGGGATGAACCAAGTTCCCTAATAGCCTCTTGGGCCTGCTTCTTTACTAGAAGGCCAATGGCATTGGACTTAACCAGCACCACAGCTTTGGATAGCTATGTTTATTTCCCCTGCTTGGCCCAGCAAGGACATCCACTTAAAACTTTCAGTCCCCCAGCTGCCACACCTTGGGTGAAGGACTGCATCTCACCCTTCAAAGTAAGGTACTCCCAGACTGCACTGCTCCCTGCCTTCACTATGCAGTCCACAGCAGATAGACTTACTAAAGGTCCTTGTTGACTCTTCAGAGACCACTAACAGTGACTGTCATGAGTATCACAGCTCTAAACAAGCCTGTGCTACTCTTGATACCAAACCCTTTTTTGGTACCTCAAAAGGCCAAATCCTTCCACACGTGCAAGGATTTGGGCCCTCTTTTTACCAAGGGCCCGATGTTTGCTACAGCAGGATAAAAGGCCCAAGTTTAGACAAAAGCTGACTTTAGACCAAAATCCCATCCTAGTTGACATTTGGATTTTCCAGAGATCAAGTATATGTATTTCTCTTCCAAGGGTGGTGTCTAAAGTTGATGACCAGAGACTAGTAGCATCCCCTTCCCCTCTAGAAAAGGGCACATACGATGCCGCAACTGCGTTTCATATAATACGCCGTAAAAGTGGTAGCCATAGCTAATTCCAGAAGGTTTGTTCAGGATCTTAGTCTCTCAACCTGCACTTCTTCCAACAGTACAGGCTCCTTATAGATGTTTAACGATTAAAAGTGTCACAGCAGATGTATCCCAGAATGAAGTCTGGAATTCTGAATGCCACTTGAGTGTAAGTCTCATGCTTGACTACCACAGTCTCAGCCAAGTTAAGACTACTAAGAACCATCACAGAAAAGCCTGCACCAGTTCAGTGTTATTTCTACACTAAGACTTCCATGGAGTTGTAGTTCCACAGGCAGCTTCTTCTTTAGGGTAGTAACTGTTCTTGTTCTACTTCCGAGGACTATTTATTTGCATTAGTCCAGACATTTGACTTCTGCAATATTTTGAACAGTCCAAAGTAATGTGAATGTTTAAGATGAGGTGCTAGAGAAGTTCTGAATAGTAATTTGATATGAGAGCAAAAACCATTTGTGTAAAAAAAAAAAAATTAAGCAAGTCAGTTATTGTGGCCAAAAGATTAGTGTCATTTTGAAGAGGCAAATTTTACTTTTACTATACATAATAGACACTAATGGTTTATCTGCTTGCAAACATCCCATCCAAGTCATTTAACAGAAACAAAAAAAACCCCAAAACCCATCAACATCTTACCAAAGCGAAACTTACATAGCTAATGTACACTAGCACTAGCACCAGCTACGATCCATATGTACTTCCAGGCTCAGTAGACTTTTCCTGTTATTCTAACTTCTTCCCAAATGAGAAGTGCTAAAATAACCATGGAGTCAAGACTTGTAACAGCATGCATTTACTGCAGCTTAGTTACTTCATCTTTTATACTTAGCCCTGGAGGTATTACACCTGTCTACTTTGACAGAGTAGGCATAGGAGTGTCCCAAACTTGCTAGTTTTATACTAGTCCAAGCAGATACTGTGTCACGTCCAAGAAATTGGTTCTCATGCAACAGTGCCTCTCATTTTAAGAAACTCTCCACAGCCATTAGTACAAACAGAAAATAGTGTCTGATAGCTTATCCATGAAATAGTTGTGAACTGCTGTTTCTGAACCTATTCGTCTCTAGAGAAACAGAACAGTAGTGCAAGGACTTTCATGTTTTATACACCTTAACGTGTTAAATAAGAACTGAATCAGTCATACCTAGATTGAAATACATGTTTTGCACATAGGCTGTTGATGTTCAAGAAAGATTTCCCTTTCCACGGGCAAGGAAGGCAAGGCAGCAAGATAAAGCTGATTTTGAATGCAGAGTTTGAGTCCTAAATGACCACTTCCCAATCCTGTGAGCCCTCTCGATCATGCTGCTTTTTTGCCTATGATAAGGGTTCCTATCACTCATCTTAGTGAGCCCGTTAGTGCTGTTCTCTACAAAAGCCCATTAATCACATGCTCTCAGCAAAAGAGCTTAGCTGACCCTGAAGGGAAAGATGCTACCTTAAATACTCTTCTCAGCCTGATAGATAAGTATTTAGAATGAATGCACATCACACATGGAAAGCTGGAACTGCTGCATAGATACCTATTTGTTTCCAATGGGCACAGCAGCCAGAAGCTATTTTTCTTAGCACTCTCACCATTAGGTTGCCAGTCAGCCTTCTGTGAGGTTTCCAAATCCACCAAGCCAAGGGGAGAGTTTAAAGATTTGGACAAAGATTACCAGCCTATTACCCATAACCAGATGGGGTCCCTTTTGCTGAAAAGCCCACATGGCTTGTCTTGCCACTGCAGTCTGTGTTTACACAGAGGTAAGTGATTAACCCGACTGTGCATGGACTGCACTGGCAACCTTGCCAATTCTTGCTGAGTAGTTCCTTGGCCATTTGAGGGCAACTGTGAATCCAAATACAACTGAAACTAAGGAGGAGTTCTGTGGAGCTTTTAAAAAGTGTAAAAAAAATTATTGCATAAGCCTTTGTACTTAAAATCCCACTTCATAGATTTGTGAGAGAAATTTTATAGTTTTGAAGAGTGCCAGAGTCCCTCTGTATTTTGGCTTTGCTGGAATAGGCTGACATGGCTACCCTTCTCAAACTTAATATACCTGAAAGCATTCCAGTTATTCGTCTACAAAAGTGAGTGCCATTAGGAGTGTTCTGGTATCATGTGTGGTTCCCCCCCCCCAGTAGCTAATCATCTAGGGCCAGAAACTCTGAATATATTGATTCACATTTTACCTATTTCTTGGCTGCATTTTGGTTTCTGGGCTATTTAAAAAGGAGAATATGTCATACTGTAATAGACAAGCTTGTACCACCCTGTTTGTAGGATTGTTATGCAAGACACTTATCCTGCCTGTTTCATGAAAAAGGTCCTGCTTCTCCCAGTGAAGAGTGATGGGTACTTATTAGTTACACAAGCAGGTTTGACAAATACATCCAGATTTTCTTCAGGGAGGGGGGATTTTGCATTTTAGAAAGAGCTTTTTGTGTTGTTTCTAATTTGAGCCCAAGCATAAAACAAGTCAAGCTTCGAAGGCTGAACTCAGACCTACTGTGAACACCAAAGGCAAGCAGCAGCTTGCTTCTCTGGGGGGGTGGAAAAGTCAATGCAAGTCCAGCAAATCCCTTGCATTGGCAAGTGTTACTCCTTACCTCTGCCATAAGCTCTTGCTTTCTTCGGATTCAGTTTGGGTTTTAGAGGAGCTCCTGGTTTGAGCTTGGCTTTGGGAAACTGTGACAGGTAAGTCATTACAGAGTGTTCATCCACATCAGGGTGGATAATTTCTTCAGGAGTAATCACCTGGAAGATAGGCAGGTTAGTGGGTTTGTGTACTGAGTCCACAATTCATCAACATTTGACTCCCAAGATCATTACAACTGGTGTACAAGAATTTTACACATTAATAGCTCCCCTTAGACCAGGGCCCCCAAACTGGAGGGTCATGGAGGAACGCTGAAGGGGGCTAGCACTTGGGCCCAACCCAGCATCCATGTAAAGAAAGTATCCCTTTGCCCAGCCACAGGACCACTTGGCACCTAGCCCAACTCCAGCCCTCATTCCTGCTCCACCACCATGCCAGCTCTGTTAGTCCCAGCCCTCCAACCCCCCACCTTCTCAGTTCTGCCCCCAGCTCTGCCATCAGCCCAGGGCCTCTGAGATAACTGTGCTGTAATGGAGGGGAGGCATGGACAGATTTATTCCTGTGTGTCACAGGAAACATCTGGTCATCTCTGCCTTAGACTGAAGTTTCTAGCATTAACTGGAAGAATCTGCAACACAAAACTCAGTTTCAAAGTGTCTTTAATGTAAAGCCATGGGTTGAGTTAGTAGCAACTAAGTGGGCCTTGGAATAGTTGTGAAAGCTAGAGTACTTGTGTAGTTTTAGGTAAACAGCAATTTCCTTTTGTTAGCTCCAAAAACTAAAGAATTCAGAAGAGGAATTACTGTCAAGCCAAAGCCAATTACACGTATCCTCCTGGGGAAGGAACGGATATTCCTTCAGTGAAGATAACTGTAGATGAATAAATTGCAAAAGTGAAATGTTGAAACACGAGCAGCACTGAAGCTGTCGTGTCCATCTTTAAAAAAAAATGGAAGATCTTAGTTTGTTCTAATACTATGAGCAGAGCTGTTGCTGGAGCTTTGAAGATTAATGCATTTTGTATGTTTATGCTAGCATGAAAGCCTGGTTTGAAATCCAGGGGCTCCTGCTCTTCATTTAAGACCACTGCAAGATGGAACTACTTTCTTACAAAAAGTATGATTTCAGGTGGCAGACTTAGTAGGTTTGCAAAGTTTCTGTTCAAGCAAGCACACTTAATGAAGAATCAAGTGGGGGTTTTTCCCCAGCACTGCTCTTGCAGAAAGATGGATGTTTTCCAACACCCACTTTGGAATAGAGGTTAGGTTTATTGAAAGAAGATAGCATAGGACTCTGGGTGTACAGCGGTACTGAATCCTTAAGTCAAATCTACTTCAGACTTGGTCAAACCTGACTCTGGTGAAGACAGTTTTGAGCTCTCTTAAGGGCCCAAGTCACTTCATCTGTTGTCACATCTAACAGAAAGGCAAGCTGGAAGTTGGCACATAGACAAATAAAAAGGAAAGTCATCCTGGCCTTGAAGCATTTATTTCCTCTTAAACACCATTAGCTGATGCACCACAGCACTGTGTCTTGCTTAGCTTCATGAAAGAGAGCAACCACGGAAGCCCTGGTCTACATTCGAGTTACTTCAGTGTAACATACCCCTGAGCAATGCAGTTATACCCGCTGAACTCCTGGTGTGGACAGTACAGGTTCATTGGGAGGGCTCCTCCACCTGACACAGCTATCGCCTCCTAGGGAGGCGGAGTATGTACACCAACAACAGGAGAAGCTCTCCTACTGGAGGGGATGGCATCTTCACTAAGTACTCTAGCAGCTCATCAGCATCAGTGCAGTGCTGCAGAGTATAAACAAGCACTGAGTCAAAAAACCAATTTAAGCTACTAAAGACTGACTGCAGATTTCCAGCTGCAAACCCAAAAGAGACTTCTGAAGAGCTGGCATTGAAGACAAGCTCAGTGTGACAGCCAAATCCCATTAAAATTTAAGTCCCTGCTAACAGTACCAACTCAGTTCATGCTTTAGCAGCCTCTCAGCTTCTGGCATTTTCACTTCCAGTGGTCTGCCTTACCTGTGGCACACCCAGCCAGTCATCAGCCTGCTGCATGGCTTCACGAGCATTGTCAACCGGTTTATTGGGATCCCAGCTCTCCCAGTCTGGGCAGAGACCTAAGAATAATCAAGTTAAGCATTTAGAGCTTTCACACTGACAGTTTAGCTCCTAGAGAAGGTTAAAAACTCACACACAGAAACAGTTTACACTGCATATGATGGCAACGGCTTTCCAAATCTGTGTCCTAGATTTCTTTAACGGTACTGAAAGCAACCAGCTCTCAGAAGGAGTTTAAAAAAGGCAGATTCACCATGGTGAGTGTTTGCTGTTGGATTAGAACGCTGATTTCCTCCAAGTTCCAGAATTACACTTGTATTCACTGAAGCCTCCACATTACTTCCAAGGAAGGGGGAATAAAGTTTCTTTTGTATCACTGACTGACAAGGGTGTGCACTACAATACAATTTTCAGTGACAGCATGTAGTTGCAAGCTAGGCTATAAACCAAGAGGCCAAGACAGACATACATCTTGGCAGGCAAGATGTAAATTAAGTTTAGATCGCTTATAGATAGCTACCAGATTGAAAGCCTTTAGATCAGGGGTCTCAAACTCAAAATCACACAAGGGCCGCATGAGGACTAGTACGTTAGCCTGAGGGCTGCACCACTGAAACTTTTCCATACAATGATATTACAAATATCGGTAACGATCATGCCATCATGGGCCGCAGGAAATAGCTTGAGGGGCCACATGTGGCCCATGGGCCATGTGTTTGAGGCCCCTGCTTTAGATTTAGCCTGAGGAATGAGGTACCATATTGTGCTGCAAGTCCACAAGAAAGACAATTAAGTGATAAGTGAGTCCTGATGGTGTTGGAATCTTGTGTATAGCTGAAAATACTTGGATACTTCCTCTTAATGGTGCATAGGCAGAAATGTGTGGGCAAGTTCAAGTAGTTGTATTCAAAAACACCATCATTACACAGGAAGAAGAGGGAGTTGTGCTGCCCTCTAACAGAGAGATGATGTGGGGAGGAGAGAAAGACAAAAAGGTTAAGATTTAGATTGAGGTGTACAGCTTCCTGGAACTCCTGCAGCCTGCTCCCAGGGAACGGCTTGTTTTAAAAACCTTGCAGAACATCCTGCTGTGATCTGACACAAAGATATTTGGCCTAAACAAAGGAACAAGTTGACTGTTCAATGTACAGGCTGATTTACTCCTTCATCCCTTGTTCTAGGTTAAACACAGACAACCCTAATAGCTGCTATAGAAAACAAGACTATTCTCAAATTTTTATACCAGCATTTCCCTGTAGATAGCCTTTACCCAAGTCATTTAAAGCTTGTTTCCAAAGCTACTGTTTTACAGCACTTTAAGACAAGCCGTAGTCTCATCTACAGGCACTAGAGTCTAATTTCAGCACCAGCTTTAGAAGATAGGCTCAATACTGCCACATAGAACAAAAAAGAAAAAAGGGAGAAGACACTGGTCTATAAGAAGATTGCTTACCTGGAGCACAGCTATCAACAAGGGCACCCAATGCCTTGCCATCCTGCCAGTTTTGATTGAAGTTTGTGATTGGCAAGTAAGGAATTTTGTTCTGAATCCATCCCAGCAGTCTCTGCTTAGGGGTCTGTTTCTTGGCATCATCATCTCCTTCATCCTCCCACACTGGCATGGAGATGGAATAGTGGAGGATAAGAGTCCATACTAGGCCAAGGATCAGTTTTAAGTTCCCATCAACAATGGCTTTGCTATCTGCAAGACAAGAGAAATATCAGGTTAAGCCTTATTAAAGTTCACCACACACTCGATTAATTCAATTCAGTACCAATTAAGCAACAATTACCCAGGATGATTCTTATGGCCCAGGGTCCTCATCTAATCCTCTACTCAGTACCTACTGCTTCAGAGACAGAAACCCAACAGAGGGCAGTTCTGGGACTAGCCTGCTCAGAGTCGAGAACATTCAAGTCCCCTATGTAAAGGGATGGGGGTGTTCTTATGACCTGGTGCACATGAATTCTAGAAGAAACAGATTTCGCCTTACCCCATGATTCCTGCTTTACTCTTGGCCTCCATTACTTTTGTGGAACTTAAGCCTTAATGTATCAAAATATTCCTTTTTTTAGTTTAATGCTGCTGTAAAGTTTGATTTAAGGTATTGCTTTCATAGTTAGCTAATGAGCTGCTGACCTGGTGCCCTGGTATTTTAGAATGCACCTTCTTTTGCAAGGTATTTCCTACAATGCAAGAAAATTTTCTTGACTAGAAAGCCAATAGGAGACACACCTTGTCTCCAAGAGAGGAGAGTTTCCAGTCTAGGATGTGCATTGCTGCAATAAGACACCCATGGCCATGTTAACTGACTCAGGCTCATGGGGTCCAGACTATGAAAACAGCTCAGCTTAAATGCCTAGGCTACTGGAGCCCATACTCAGTAGCTCAGCTGAACATTTCATTTACAGTCAGGTCACAGGACAACTGACTTAGTAAAATGGCACTTTTGAGACAGCTCATACACACCAGATAAGTACCTGAGAAGCAGGCCTTTTTAGAGTACATCAAAGCAAGTCTGATACACAGTATGAAGTCATCCTTCCAGTTCACACTGTGACTAGACCAATTCAGTGATTAGCATGGTTCAGATGACATGTGACCAGGACTTAACAGTGGTGAAACTGAAGGAGTAGACGTAGTGGGTTATTAGTTGAAACATACTGACACATGGCGAGCAGTTTTAGTAGCCTATCACCTAGCTCCTAGTTAGGAGTGCCCTCTGATGACCAAAAGTAAAACTGCTGGTGCCTAGCTGTGACCCAGCTTTGTCTGAGCCTGTGTTGCAGCTAAGACCAACTTTAAACTGAGAGAGTCACTGATTAGGAAGCAGCCAAAGCCAAGAGTCACAATGCGTCTTCTATATTCTGCATGGTCCAGTCATGAAATACTGCTACAGGATGCTATGGCAGAACTGGTACCTGACATGAAAAGCAGCCTTGGAGCAATCTAGTCAATGAAAGATTGAACACGCTTTGGAACTCTCCCTTTGCCAGAGGTAGGAAAAGCAGCTTTTCCCTACAGAGAAGTGATTCTTCACAGGCAGTAGGGTTTCCCTTAGCTAGGGTGAGCAAACACCCCCAACATGATCCTCACAGACAATGTGAGAGAATGGAAAAAGTAAGTTACTTACCTAAAGGTCATACAGGAAAACCAGGAGAACCAGAAAGAGCCTAGTTTTCCAAACCCCAGTGTAGTAACAGACATTCAAGAGAGAATGCTTGACCACTAGTGTCAACCATTTAAGTACGTGAACCCAATTCTGCAGGCGTTAAGGCCAGCACTGCATTTAAGTTGAGTCAGCACTCCATTCTCCACCCTTTCAAGACCCCAAGGCTTAAGTCAAGCCTTAAGTTCTTTAGAAGAGTGTTTCACCTCTTGTCTCAGAACTGCTGATTTCATGTCAGACTTATGCTTAGAGAGGGAAGCTTCCACTTCCAATCTAGGACTGGCATTATGACCACATCATCAACAGCTTTGTTTTGCCAAATGAGCAGACCTCATGGGGGAGTCTAGAGCACACAAGTGCAACTTGTCCAGAAATGGATTTTTAGTTTCTTGGGAATTTGAGTAACTTTGCAATTGAACCAAAAAGCAAAAGATTTGACTTGCCAAAAGCCTCACTCTTCCCTGGCTCAGTGACTGTTACAAGACTGGGAATGAATGACTACAGCCTGTGACTAAGGGAATTACAGTGTGGGAGTGCAAGTTACTGCTCCAATAACCATTAAATACTTCTCAAATGGAAAAGCTTTGACAGGAGAGTTTGAGAAACACCTATACCAACATCGCAGTGGCCATCTCAGTTCTGCAGTGTTTGAGACCAGAGTTAAATCCCACCTCTACAGCATGCCAGAGAAGGGGGTGAGGGAGTGAACCTGTCTCCCACATACCAGGTTTGCAGAGTACCCAATGGGTTAAAGCGGGTTCTCCCTCAGTTTGCCCTTGCTATTTTGTTAGGCTAGTTTTTGGGCACTGCCAGAGCCAAAAATAGCAAAATTAAGTGAAGTGTTTTGTTGTAACATTTCAATTTAAGCTTGTTGGTGAATCCATCAATGGTTTGGGGTCAACCAAAACCATCAAGTCACTGTTCCATGAACAGAGTTACAGAAGTTGAAATAGCTGTATCAGATGCTCAAATTACATTTGTACTCACCAATGCATTAAGATTTTCTTCCCCACTCTCCACCTTTCAAGCATGGTCTCTTGTTAGGCTAACCATTTAAATTTCAATAAGAGGACAATCCTTGCAATATGGTTTGGTTTTTGAAGTGTCAAAAGACAAAAACTAGATAGCTACCATTGAACAGTTTGCAATTGCTACTCAGATTCTGTGATACTAGGGAGTAGGTTTGGCAGCTAGACTAACAGACCCAGCCACATATGCCAGATCTATTAAGCTTTATGACACCCCTCTTGTTCTCATGTATCTTACTCTCAAGTACATTAAGACACAGAAGCCAAGGAATGGGAGATCTAAGTTATCCAGAAAACTGGTTCTGATTCACAACTTGCTTGGCAGTCATTTTGCTACTACTGGTTTGCAATGGTCTGAGTGGCTCCTTTTGCCAGGAGTCAACCTGCCAGTTAAGGAAGTAGAACCCAAATGGTGCTGCTCTGTAAAGTGATCACTGGCTTGCAGACCAAGACTGAAGTCTGATGTGTCACTTCACAATGGCTGTTTACTGCTAGCCACACATTCTTCCCATTCTGTAAATTCCCCTTCTTCCAGCATCTGACAAGGTGGGGTTCTCTCCCATGAAGTCTCATGCAATAACTTTGTTAGTCTTCAAAAGTATCACAGGACTCTGTTCTACTAGAAAAAGATGCACTGCTTAGTAAGCTGATGCCATTTTAGCCTATTAAAGCAGTTAAAAAAAAGTCACATTTCAACAATTATTGTAATAACTGCATGCAGTTGTTACAATCTGAGATTGTTAGCTGTAAGTTAATGTACAACAGAAGTAGTTATGCCTTTAGTTTCACAACAGTATCTACTGTTCAGAACGGAATTAACATTCCAACTTGTATTTGAGTCTCACATTCTACATGATTATTTTGGTTATTAGACTAATTTCAGAAGCCAGACTTCAAACCAGTACCTTGTAGAATTTTGGTTAATGCTCAATGTATTTAAATACTTGTAGAAAATGTGTATTTGGTGTGATAACCAAAGAGACTGCAGTCTGTTTAAGCTCCCACAGAATGTTAGACATTCCAGGAGAAAGTTCACAATATGTAAATAGTGAGGTATTCTAGCAACAAATCACAACTAAACAGAGTTTTTATTGATCATATCTTCAGCCAGATAACACTAGTTTCACTTAAGTACAAATACTCACCACCTATCCTCCCTGAAAGAGAATTTGCTAGCAGCACAAGAGTACTCAAACTTTAGCCTAGTTTCCCTGAAACCAAATTTCTGAAAACTGCAGCAGGAACAAACTCAGTTTAAGAAACAGGCACAGTACCTTTACTAAATATGAAGCAGATGCCCATTTTAGAAACACCTTTTCTGTCATAGTTGCTCATTTTACACTGTTTTTTCATTACTCCATGCATCAGATCTCTATTTGTCATTTCAGGGTGAATTAATTTGTGATAACCACCAGTCTAGCTACAGAACACCATTGAGCCAGGAGTTTCTCTATGCTCCAGGTTACAGAATTTGTACTGGCCATCAGCACTTCAGTGCTCCCCTTAAGTCACTGCTTTGCCTGTTCACTGAATCCAGTGCAACAATGCTCAAACAAACAAGAAAGTGTCCTAACTAGAACAAAAGTTTGAGCTGGACAGAACCACCCAGCATTATCAGAATTATTCATACTAGTCGAGTTGCACTGTGTATGAAATATTGCTTTGTTATGACAAGGTGTGGCTTCACCAAGGTTAATTATGTCAGTAAAAGAGCTTCCATATTCTGCAGTTATGGCACAACTGCAACTCTGCCCTGAGCAACCATTGACTGCAGTGAGCAATGATATAGTTTAGGGCCTGATTCAGCTTCCTGAAATGCTTGATCCCACTATTTCCTTAGGTGTGCCTCAGCAGCAATCCTTGAAACAATAGAAGGCAAACTAACGATAGACAGTTCCCAAATTTCATCTAGGGGGCAGGGAGGAGAACCATCCCTGTACAAAGAACAAACAAGAGAATTAAAAGGAGGGGGTCAGAAGATAATTAGCAAGAAAGTCTGAGATGAATAGGGAAGTCTACCTGTTTGCAGTTTGCACTAGATCATTTAGGGTAGCCTGCTTACAAAAAGCATTTGCTTAGTCACTTAACCAGTCTATTCAGTGAAAGCTCTTTATGTTCCCCTAACCCAGAGTGACCCTGCCAGCAGGTTCGAAGATTTGAGGATCTTGGGGGGCAACCACTGCACCCGTGGGGTACGGGGTGGATCTGGGGTACACTTTATTAAAATGAGTATAGGGTAAGGTGAGCGGTGGTCGGTGTATGTCGTGTTTGTCACAGTGGTTTCCGTAAAGTGTTGGGGGGGTACCTAACTTTCGGGAGTGGGGACAGGTTGGGGAACAATGGGGTTCTTCAACTAACCTACTAACACTATAGCCCTACTCACTATAAGCTAAAGGCTACCTTAACACACTATAGGAAAAGGGGGGGTACAATGCAAATTAGTGTGCCGCAGTGGCAGAGAAGATAAGTAGCAGGGAAGCTGGGGCCTGAAGAGGAGTGAAGGCAAGTGGGGGGGGTGTCGAAAGGCAGCGGGGTGAGGAGGTGCTTGGGGGTTGGGGTAAGGGGACAGAGGCAGGAGAGGGGCTGTAGGTGCATGGGAGTGTGGGCAATGGGGAGAAGCAGGAGGGGCTGAAAGGGGATTCAGGGGTTTGTGAGGGAGGCAAAGGAGGGCAAAATGGTAGGGAAGGCAGAAGGGGCTCGGGGGAAGCGGTGGTGGCCGCGGGAGCGGCTCGGGAGCCGGAAGCCGCAGAGAGCCGCAAGGGTAGTGGGGCGGGGAGAGCGGCTCGGGAGCTGGGAGCCACAGGGACAGGGACAGAAGTTGAGGCGCACCGGGGATCCCAGAAATAAAGAGGGAGCAAGTAAAGTTAGAGAGAAAAAGGTTTATTTAAGTTGGGGAGGGCAAAGGCAACTTAACCAAACAATTCTAAAGGCTACCAACTAAAGGAAACAATCTTAACAGCTAACTTAAGACTTCTAAGGCTACCAATTAACTTTATACAATGTTGCAAAACACAATACTCTTAAAGAGAGTTCAAACAACCCAGAAGGAAAAGAGATACACTGGGTGATACAAAGTAGCAAGAAGCAATTGCAGACACAGGGAGCTCCTAACACAAACTGGAGCTGCAAGCAAACAGAAAGGTACACACGCAAGCCTGTAAAGCTGGGGAAAGCAGTTTTAAAGCAGCCCTAAAGAAATAGCTTAAAGAAAGGTTGCAGGGCAGACTCTTACCACCCCTAGAACAGCATCACAGGCTGGAGGAGACTCGTAGTCGGAACTCGTGGATACGCTCTAGGGGGAACTCGTGAGCGGAGGAGGCAGCTTCTGGTTGATCAGGCCAGGAGAGATGTTGAAAACCGTCCTGCCTGAGCACCCCAGAACCTCAGCTTTTAAAGACTATTTCCCGCCTTTCCCTGATTACAGGGAATGCGGGGAACAATGGGGGTACGAGTCATGCCCTGCAGAACCTTGCAGTTAGGCAGAGCCCACCTACACCAAGCCCTGCAAAACAATGGGCCCCCAGGGTGGTAACGGCCATCCAGTTGAGTTCAAGTGGGCCATCTAGTTAAGGTGAAGGAGCCATTGTTCACTTCACAGGTAATGATGGCCCGGGAGGGGCGGCCATCAAAGTAACTGCTATGAGTCACAGACAGAGCAGAGCCAGTGTTTTGATTACTCAGAACAGCATGAAAACTGAATTAAGAAGTTAGCAAGTGCAGGTATATTACCACAATTGAACCGATACTATCAATTTACTTCTACTTTTAGACTATCATTGCACTAATGTAACTCTGGAGATGACAGTTTCCAATTTTACTTGTGCATCAGTTTGCTGCATCTGTGAGTCTTCCAGCAAGGTGGTGAGAAATAAGTTAGGAAAATACAGCTGTTAGTTTCACAGGGAGTCAAGGCTTGTCCATGTTCGGGGGTTATGCAGGCAAAAGCTTTGTTGCTCCTGGCCATGAGGAAAAGGAACCCAAGAAACACCACCACCACCTCCACTGATGCACTCACGCCAGCAAAATTTGTAAGTGCAGACATCATCTCCATGAGACATTTAGCTAATCCCATGCTGAGATGTCCCCTGACTAAGGTTTTGACTTAAAAAATTAAGATAAAATACTTGTTAAACTACATGTCATCTTTCTTGAGAGACTGTTTTAGGGTCTCATTCAACGTGACAAAAATAGCCTACCACCATATCTAGAACTCAGCAAGACCTTGACACAATCAGCATTGCTACTTAGGAAAAATGGGCCTGTTCCTTATGCCTTACTACAAGATGCGGCTATTTGGGGATATGCAGAATTGCATTGCTTTGATAAAGCCCCTTCAGCCAAGTAGTCTTTTAGAGAGTTGGTTTAATATTTATACAAGTTTTCACTTCAGATGGTATTTCAAGACGGTTATGCGATATTATGCTGTAATATTTTAATGTGCATTCCCATCAGCAGTCAATGAGTAATACTATGTTCAGCTTGATGACAGCTTATCCTGAGATATGCCAATATAAGGGACTCGCTTTCAGTTTTGCACAGAAGTGCCACAGAAAAGACTTGGATCAAGTTTCAGAAAGGATTAAACTTCTGTTTGTAACTGTGAATATGCCCAATAGAGGGAAAACAAAGCAGCATCATGTTTCAATACTGGAGAATTAGACTGTTCAATCCATCATTAGGGATTGCCAAAATAAATGTCCACCACACTCAGCCAGCTGCCCAAAGAGACATGGAAGCCTAGTCAAAGTGCTTTTCAAGCATTCAGCATCCTCACTCATTTCCCACTAACAGCTGGATGGAGTTACCATGGCCAGTGTAGCCCGTGCACTAAAGTACAAGAGGACTTGTCAGTTTAAAACTTCTGGCTCTTGCAAATGGAGCAACCTAGACCCAGCAGGATCTTGGAGGTAGTGTGGCAGGGAGGGCTAAACAAGATCACTTTGAACAAAAAACACTGCAGCAAGAAAGGAAGGAGCAACATTCCTGCCACAAACCCAGGCCAGCAAACAGTGAAGCCCTCAGAGGGCTAGCAATATTGATAAGCCTGTTATCAGTCTGGACTAGTTTGGAAGATCTGATTTTAACCCATAGGCATTTTTCAATCCCTTATATTCATTTCTTGAAAGTGTTTGTTGCATGACAACCTGCCAACACTCCAGACCCAGGGCAGAGCCCAATGCATCTGTCCTGTTCACCAGCTGAGATTGGACAGGACACAAACAACAAGCAAAACTTAAAACTGAAGCAGGCAGGATGGATGACCAGCCCAACAGAGAGACTTCTGTGCACTTTGTCTGGTCCCAGCACTGCTAGTAACTTGAATATTGTCATCCTGCCCTGTGTAAGTATTGATCTCCCTTCCAATGAGGCAGCATCACCACCTCTGGTTTCCTAGCCCCAAAGCTGGCCAGAAGCCACCCCTCTCCCCTTCCTCAGGGCCAGGTTTTTCCCAAGCTGCACAGCTCCCTGCCCACACCACGTCCCCCACAACTCTCTCCTTGCTTTGGTGCCTCTAGGGAAAAAAAGCACTAGATTTAAGAGTTATTGGTCATACAGCTCTCTTAATCATATTAAGGTGCAGTTATTAGAAAGTGCCTTGCATCCATGTAAGCTTGAGTTTCAGTTGGGAGTTCTGGCAGTTAGCTTTAAAACACAACACAAACACACTACACATCCCTGAATCCAAGTTACTACTTCAGCATTTCAGCCTGTGATCTTACCTTCATGTGAACAGGTGACCAGATACAGACTCCACCCTACCCCCCCTTATAACAGGGTTACCAGATACCAATACTACAGCATGGAAAGAAGGACAGAAAGTACCAACAAGAGGACATGGAGAAATGCAGTAGTAATGTAACTGTCATTTCCATATTATGTCATGGAAAATGGGTAATGATTAGCAAATGCAGCATTAAAACAAATCTCATGTGTTAAAATAAAATCAAAATGTTTAACTGGATTTTCATTAAAATGAAAGTATGTTCATGAGACTAAAAACGAAGTTTGCAAACAAACTTGAAAAGCACCTAAAACAAAAACGTTACCTCATTTTCATAGCAGCCCATTTTACAATTTAAAAAGTCCTAAATTATTTGTTTAGTTCAAATGTGCCCCTTTGTTTTACTTAATTGGTCCCTGTTAGTAATTTTATTTATGGTATAAATTATTAGCATCCCTATTTTTTCCCCCAATTTAGCCCTCCCGTAGGGAGCAACAGGCCAAAAATTGAAGTACCTTACATGGGCCTCAAACCCACAGCCCTGAGATCAAGAGGATCATCCTCTACCAGCTGAGCTAACTAAACTGCTGTTAAAAGGCGGGAGCCAGCCAACCTCACACAGAGGCAGGAACATTGCTGGCCCCAGCAGAGACCTAGGGCCCAGGCCACACCCCCAGGTCACATTCCAGTGCCCAGGCCCGATAATTCGTCGGGCTCCTGCTGCCTCCAGCCTTGCCCCAGATCCCCGGCCAGTTCTGGGGCCAGGAGAGGCAGGTCCTGCTGTGCGTTTCCCGGCCTCAATGCCCAGCTTGGGCAAGGAGAGGTGGGTACTGCGGAGGGTGCTCCAGCCACAAACCCAGGTCCCCAGTCTGGGACGGGGCACCCGGGACACCGGCACATGTGCCCTGTGTGCCAGCAACATATCTGCATATAGGAATCAGTCAGGGGATTTTTCCCAACCTCCTAATGAGGACTGATTTGTAAAGCACTGATTCAGCCATGCGCGCATCTACCTGCCTCCAAGGTCACTACTCCAACACCCAGCTGCTGAGGGAAGATCTCTCTGCTCGGCTCATGAACTTGGTTGTTACAGGGCTTTAAACAGTAAAAAGCCAGACAAAGCCACCTATTTTAAAATGCCTGCCAGATGGAGGCAAAAAGGAGAACATGTTCTCTTTTTGCCAAATGTCTGGCAAACCCACCTTATAATGAAGCTACAGAAGGCCAACATCTTATCTAACTGAAGCACATTTGCATCCACAACCCTCCATGGATTTGATGAGAAAACAACTTCACTTATCCTCTAACAATCAATCATTCTTGTCTAGCACCTTTTAGACAAAAAATGTGGTTCAAGGAATCCTTGCAAGTCCACGGCACTCCCCAAAGTTTACATTATTCAGGCCCCCCTCCCCCAGCCTTGCATACAATCCTACAGCCCAAACATCTGCCTTTTTAATACAGGCTTAAGATGTTTACACTTAGTTCAAGGTGTCCTTGAGGATATTGCATGAAGGTGCCATCTGTGTTGCTATCCCACTACCTCAGTAACTGCACCAATTATGAACACTGACTTCTGGGTAGACTTTTATCCTGTTGCTATGGTGAAGCATTTTACATGTGTGACCAGCTCTTGATCTAACTGCTGTGGCACTGTTGAGCCCTGATGCTCAATTTCCATCACCTTTCCTTAAGGAGTTAGGGAGGGAAGGGATCTCTTGGGCTAAATGTGAAGTGTCTTAACATGGAGCTGAAACCAGGAATCCTAGGGCATAGCTACAGGCCCAGATTTTACACCATGAACCACATCACCTATTAGTACATGGAACTGTCACTGCTACACTTCAAACCAATAAGCTTGAACTACAAGTGACTCCATTATCCAAACTAGGTACCTTTTAATCCACACTTGCATGGTCCCATGTAGACAACCCCCTACCACCAGATGATGTTTTATCTAAAAAGCATTTGTCGTTGTGTTTACAAGAGTAAGTTTTCTGGCCTTATGCATCCAGTCAGTCACATATCTTATGGAAAGCAGTAAGATTTGTATGCAACTAGTCAGGTCATCATGACTCCTTGGTGACCTCAGACTAATACATAAACTGACCAGTAGCCCTACACCAGAGAGTGGAATTTAAAAACAAGTAAAGTTTCTGTGAACAGCCTGTGTTCCTCAATTCTCATAGTTTAGTCTGTCATAGAAGATATGACAGTCAGTTTTAATAAAAGCACTGGTAGGATGGGTGTTGTAAAGTCTGTATTTACCTAGTAGCATCAATCTACATAAACTGGTCTCTATAGAGAGCTGACCCATAGAAGTCATTGGTCTCCGTAAGCAAGACCCACTTAAAATAAGTGTTTACTTGGTAGCCATAAAGAGAAAACAGTTTCCCCCACTACACTAAGAACCAAGATCAGGGGTTGGCACAAACAAACAAACAAACAAACAAAAAGCCTGTGGGCCAGATCCAGCCCATTTGACACTTATCCAGCCCAACATGACTCCCAGCTAGAATCACCACCACCATGCCAGCCCCAAGGCCTTCCACTCCCCTGTTCTTCATGCCTCCCCAAAAAGCTCCAGGGCCCACCACTGCCACCCTGGCCAGCTCTGTTGCAGCTCCGCTCCCCTCCCCTCCTGGCCAGCCCTGCTGCTAGCTCTTCACCATGCCCTAGCCCCCCCCGGGAAAGTCATCATCTAGGCCATGGGTCTCAAACACCTGGCCTGTGGGCCACATGCAGCTTCTAAAGCTATTTCCTGCAGCCCACACCACCACCACCATTTGCAATAGCATTGTATGGAAAGATTTCAGTGATGCAGCCCTCAGGTTAAAGTACTAGTCCTCATGTGGTGATTTGAATTTGAGACCTCTGATCTAGGCCAAGGGTGGGCACCCATTCTTTTGCTTTTGTTATCCTACTTAAGCTGCAGCATGCTCAAAAGAACAGATTGGGCATCTCAAGACATGCAACTAGAGCCCTGCAGATTCACAGGTATCCATATCCACAGATGTAGCTGCAGATAATTGCAGACCCATTGCTGCTGATTGTCCCATGGATAATGGATTCTACTTTTATCTGCCCAGGGTGTGATCCATCACTGCAGCTGCTGCTGCAATCTGTGCCAGTAGCACAAAGGGGAACAAAGTGCTCCAGCCAATCCTAGCTCAGCTCCAATTGTGGTCTGCCAGCCAATCAGAAGCTCAGTTGCAGCAGGCTAGGGCTTGAAGAATCACCACTCCCCATCAGGCAGCATGCTGGCCTTCAATCGGCTCATTCCCCTGCCTGCTTCTTCCTTCTCTTGTTTGCAGTTTGCATGCCATGCTCTCAGATTTTAGTAGCCAAGGAAATCTGACAACAGCATGTGAACTGCAAACAAGGCAAAAGTGGGCAGGACCCATGTGGGGAATAAGCCATTCTTAGGCTAAGATGCTGACTGAGCCCAAGCTTGGTGGTGGATGAGTTTACAGATCTAGGTAAGACATGGCATGTGGATCGTGGAGTGGATGGATACTGCCACTGAGCAGATGCAGATCCACATTTTTGTATCTGTGTTGGGGTATACATGCAATATATGACGCTAAAGTCTTGGACTAGACTCGTGTCTGAACCACAATTTGTCTATTGTTGCTTTAGTTTGAATGCCCATTGAAGACTATTACTCTATTAAACAAATCCCCAGAGTCTACAGTAGCTTTATCATGTTTGACAGTCATAGGCAGAGTGTTGTGGCTCACACTGGTGTCCCTAGCTTGTCTTTGAGTAAAGATAGGAGCTGCTACTGCTTTGCTTTAACAGGTCTGTCAACTCACCATACTGCATGTAGCAAAGTAAATTGCAAGGTCACAATTCACATTTATGCTTATCAAGGCTAAAAAAGCCCAATCTTGAAAGCTGGACATGGAGTTTAAGCCTGGAGCTTACCAGATAATCATCCATTAATACCCTGAAAGCAGCCATGGGTGAGCTGACTATTTACACACCAACAGCAGAAGATTTGCTGCTGTCAGATTGATCCAGAAGTAAATTCAATTAAGCCACCTCCTCAAAAGTCATTGTGGTGCATCAACAGAAACATTTCCTGTCACCATGCAGGAGAAACAGTACTCTAGAGGGAAATAGACACGTTACACCAGCTACTCTACAGAGCTAACAATTCCCATCAACTGCTGCCAAATATCCTGGTAAAAGTATACAACATGCCTGGGACTTCATACAAAACAACATTAACTAAAAGCTAATGGTCCAAGTGTGAGATCACATTTAACTCCATCATAAACAAGGATGTAGTTTAATATTCCTCACCCCACCCCCAATATCCCATGAGCATAGTTTAGCACCAGAGAATTCTTGTTCTGCAGACGTCCAAAAGCTACTTGCTCTATTAACCCCAAAATTTAAAGACAGACTTCAAGCTAGGCCTTCACTAGTTTTGCTGAAGACCAAACAGAGCCATCAAGTGGCAGCCCAAACAGGCATCAATCTAAAATGCACATTAATAGTGTTAAATATTGTCAGGCTGGATCAGTGATAGTAATCTTGTAAACAAGATTACTTTCCCTCCCAAAGCATATTATGAAGTGCTTTAAGTACCACTTACAGTGTATCCACCTCTGGGAGGAATAGCCACTAAACCGCAAATAAGGAAGGGAGAAAAGCTTGAATGCTATTTCTTCCTTTCCGCCAAGTCTCTCTTGGATACGTTTTTCATTGCCCACTATTCACCAATGCGGAATGCTGTATATTTGTTTTCACACGGCCACACTGTCATAGCTAACTATATCTGTCAAGCCAGCCACCATGAGTCATCCAACTGCTCCCTAACATCACAAGAACTTAGACATTGGAGAGTAATTTCTGAAGGGCTCATGTTCAGAAAGAAGTCCACTACTGGTCCAGAGCCATAACAGCTAAGGAGATGGATTTTTGTCCACCAAGTATAGTTGGACAACAGCAAGACTTCAGTAGTCCCCACTAGTTGAAACTCAGATTTAAGTCCCAATAAAATGAGAGCTCTGCACATGCAGGCATGCAGATGAGGGTCACTAAGTTCAGTGCCTTGACTAAGGAAATTTGTTGCTCAAGTGTACTGTCTTTCAGCATTGCATGAGCTTACTGGGCCCATTAAAACCATTAGCAACATCCTCTGTTGTGCTAATGCATCTTTAAATCCATTACAAATTTGTGTCCCTTTAGAACATACTTCCACTTAGTCCTTCAGCCATCCTTTAGGGCTTAGGCTAGGCCTAGACATCTTGCAACTTCTCAAAACCTGGGAGAAACACCTTGTCATCTACGGTGAACCCATAAATTCTGCTCATGCTACACAGTGGCACCAGGAGAGAATTGAATTTGGGCCATTGTCTTTGGTTCCTTGACATGTGAAGGCAGCAAGCTCCACAGGTTTATTGCACCTTGACTAGTTTGCCCTAGCCATAGTGCTATTTAGTTTGCTCAGAAGCTTTAAGAATTAGAAGACATGAGACAATTTGGCCATAAGACTAAATCCTTTTGGGTCAGAAAGTGCTACAAAGAGTGTCCATTTGTTTAACCTAGTAGCCATCAGCAGATGTTTGGGAATTCAAGAGTGTCATCTATGTTCTGATAGAATAGGAGCAGTAAGTTCACTGTTAGTGTAGATTTTTGTAGTAAAATAACCTATTAGAGAGGCAGGCTATCAGACTAGATGTTTGGGATACTGTTCACCTAAGTTCAGCTTGCTTTTTTGACCCACCCATCTGCAGAAGTACAAAGAGTCCCCAGGTCAAAGGACATATGGGTTTACCATTTAAGACTGCAATCCAAAAACCCTGCTGATGAGTCACAAAATGGAAGTTATTTTTAAGACAAGCTGATTTTTTTGAAATTTGAGACAATTCAGCAAGTTCAACATGAATTCACTAAATATTTCACTCATTCTGAATCTTTTTTTTTGTCAAGAAGTTTGACCCAATGTATATGCCAGGGGGCACCAGGGAGTGGACAACATCTTTGCTTTCTAGAATGAGATTTCTACTGCTTGAAGTCAAACTCGTTTTGCTATTTTCTTGCTAGTTTGGGGGTGTGGTAAACATTTAGGATTTTTTAAGTCATTCCTTTGTGATCTGATGTTAGATCCAGGGCTACTTAGGAAACAAGAGGGGTAACTGCTTTGGCCCCCAGTTAAGTATCATTACTATTGGTATACTAGGGTTGAAGTACTGGTCAGGTTTTACCCAGTAATCCCAACATCATGGAGGCCAAAGGTTAGTAGTAGCACTGCAGCCAGGTGTGTCAGACTGACACCTGATCAGGCCTTGCCCCAGAGGGCAACCACCACCATTACAGGTCCCAGATCCTCACTCAGGGATCTGGGATGGACTGGGGGGGAGGGGGGAGAGGTTTAAGATATGTCCAGGGTCCTAAAAACCCTTGGGGTGCCCACCACAGGTTTTTATTCTAAAAGCAGCCCAACTGAAAGTAAGTTAGAATGGATTCAGACTTGTGTTAATGTCATCACACCCATACGCCAAGTTTGTGGTTTAGGGCTTGGACCTCAAACCTAAGAATCCCTACACTCATCTCAGCTAGCTAGACAGCAGAAAAAATTCTCCTCAGTATAGTATACTCCTGCACCTTGCCATATTCTCTGTTCTTGGGAGACTTACCTTAGGTTTACAACAACAGTGGGTTAAAACTAGCCCACCACAAAATGGTGTCCATAAGGGTGGGTGGGTGAACAAGAGCAGGGGCCCAGGCAAACACTAGACACTGCTTCTCAGTCTCATAAAGGGAGACTACTAGAATAGATACAAAAACCACCACCACCACCACACACCCCTTACAAGATCACAATCACTACTGAAGTTTTGGTGGCATGTGAGGATTAGAAAAAGCCATGCATCAAGTAGGTGCTCCTTGTTTGCTGGTAGGAAAGAGAGCAAAAAGGTATGGAAGCACACACCCTGTAACAAGTATTGACAGGGTATCTGGGGAAGTTGCTTCACAGTGAGGTAGAAGTGCCCATTCATGATAAGAGGCCAAGTGAATGATAAATGTACGGGCTCCATTGCATTGCTACAGAAGTGGGGGACCTGACAAAGGAGTTAATGCCTCAGGATGCAGTCCCGCCTATACCTCTACTTTCAAGAATTCCTTTTAGAAGGCCAGGGTGGGGCAACTGGATAAACTGTACTCAACTAACATTCACAGATGTCAGCAACGTTGCACTGAACCTGGATAACTGCCTCCATTCGAGTTTACCATTTAAGAACCATTCTTAGTGGATAACAGTTCTTGCAGCTATGAGGCAGATACCCAGTCACCAACTACATTAGCTGCAAGTTAGTCTTCTCTAACACATCCATGAGCCCTCTTTAAGAAGAGAGTCTGAATGTTCAATCTTTATGCACCCGTCAGCTTCCATAAATGCTTCTTTGTTAGTAGATACTTTGTCTCCTGCCAGTTTCGCAGGGCAGTCAGCCAACACTAGTAAGTTAGCCACTGCCACATTTTGAACTAAAAACCTCTGGTTAAGCTAAACTAGAGTCTGGCAGTTGTTTCTGAAACAAGAGGCACACAGTAATGCTTCCTGTTCTAATAAATTCTTCCACACCCCACCTGTGGAACTCTACATTTGTTTATGACTAGTCAAGAAGCAAGCTTTCAGACCCCTTCTTGTGTCCTTGAAGCCTGTTGCAGCATGCTTTGCTGGATGACATCATTGACAAACTGCTTTTTCTGACAATAGGCCCCATAAGCATAGACCCCTTATACTTAAAGCACATTCCTGCTGAGTGAAGTCACCTTTGCTCCAATGGGAGAGCCCCCAGAAGTAGATATCACAATTTGTTTTCTGAATGGGACAGGCCCCAGCTGAAACAGATTTGGAGACACTTCATCACAGAAATGGCAGTTTGTTTGGATTCTTGCAAGATTCTTAGCAACTTGACATTTATGGACTAAGACACAGCATAGCTTCCTTAACTGCCATTCATTCTGTAACTTAGTTGCTCATGATGCCTGAAGAGCAATGCTTTATAATGTATTTTCATATAGACTGATTGCTGTATTATGTTAAAAATACTTCACTGGAGTTCATCCTATTTCTACCATGTGAATGCAAGTGATATGCAGAGGCAGGACTGGGCTTCTGGCATTTGTTTACAGGCAGAGTTTTGCCACAAGTTCCTCTAGGCTTTTAAAAAAAAAATCAGGTCCTATTTAACCTGGAACAATAGTGAAGCTGTGATAAGTGGATTCTTAGAGCTGTAAGCTGGATGAGGGGAAGTCATGGTGACTAAATGTGACATTTGTGACATGGCCTCACTGAGCAGTGATAACTGGAGACAGACCTCTTGTTTAAAGGTGTGAGAGTTAACACTTTTAGGCAGTGCAGTGTCAGAGGGGGGTCCATCAATGGCACACAAAACAAGGATGCTTTTTTTTTTATTTTATTTTTTACTTGAAGTCTGTGTCTGACACCTAGGACTGAAGTTTTTACCATCATCTGATTAGCCTTTTAATCCAAAACAGCAGCATGACAGACAAGGATACGTCTGATTAAAGGAAAAACAATTACTCTTTAAAAGAGGCAAAGCTAAAGACCATAACTTCTAGAAGCCTATTTCCTGCATGAAGTTGAGTCCCCTTTTACAACCATTGTGCACAGTGGGCATTTTAAGACGACTTGAACAGCCTTGTACAAGCTCAAAAGCTTGCCCATATCAACAGAAGCTGCTCCAATAAAAAGCTATTACCTCATGCACTTTGTCACTCTAATTCAATGGCTGCCAGCCTGTGGTCCATGGACCACTGGCGGTCTGCAAGGGTAGTGCAGGTGAGTGCGAATAATGTTTGTGGGTGAGCGTAGTTACTAAAAATAACTGCATGTTAATCCTTTATATACAACAGTGATCTCTGTCAGCCACAAGACATGTTAAAAACCATTTAAAATGGCTTGCTTACATGGTGGTCTGCAAAAGCAGTCATTGAATATGCAGTGGTCCAAAAAAAAAAAAAAAAAACACACACACAAACACACACCACTACACACTATCAGTAACCACTGTTCTAAAAGTCTGATATACTTGGGTGCCTTGCTGGTTCAAAAAAAGCCTTAATTCAGCCCTGAAATTCAAGTTTATGCCTGACATTTTCCAATACAGACACTGAAACATGAGTCTAAAAGGAAGCTCAGCTAGAAACAAAACTGGAGCATCCACCTCCAGCTTCATTGACTTGACTTACCCCTTGCTTCCACTCAAAGCCTCCAAGCCCAGGTCACTGATACTGTTGTGTAGAACACAGATTCTTAGCCTTTTGTGGGGTGCAACACACTTGGTAGCATGTTGCAACTCTACAGGATGACACCCCTGCCAGGCCAAATCCAGCCATTTACCACTCTGTGGCAAAGTAATGTTTCGACACAGTGGTTGACGACTACTGGTGTAGGATCACAGTCAAAAGGGATAGCCCTGAAGTTTGGGAAGGGGGCTGATGGGAGGGCATAGCTGGAAAGCAACTATGACAGAATTCCATATTTCTTGATCCCAGGACACTGGGATTGTGGCAGTCAAGCATGATATGACACTGCCTCTGTCTGACCTGCTGTAGTAGGCCTGTATGTTTGGAGTTGGGGAGATCAGATTTTGGTGCTGTCAGGTGGGGCTGGTGAACATTCTGACTCAGCAATATTGTGATTTAGTTCACCTAGATACTGCACATCAAGTTCTATTTTAGGAAGAGACTATAAAGGCTTTTGTCAAACTATAACTGTCTTCAAGCTCAACTGTAAAGTGACAAACTTGTGCTTCACTGATCTACAAGCTACAGAAAGTAAGTAAAGAGTTTGACTAGCAAAATGTTCCATTTGTATGTTATGCAGGATTAAAGATCACAAAAGATGCTAGTATACAATGGGTGGAACATGCTCAATGAGCCAAGAGGCATTTAAAAAAAAAATCTAAAATAAGAAGATGCAGATACAGAAGACTGAGAAGATGTCAAGATTGGTTCTGTATTTGTCAGGTGTATTGGGACTCGCTTACTACAAGACAACGTTTCCAATGGGATGCTAAGAGCCCTCTGATGAGAGACTCAATCTGAATTTTCTCCATTACCTTTGACTAAGTGGATTAGGTGGGAAGACCACCCTACTCCCACAATAGCTTTGAGTGCAATCACTATTTTGGAGTTGTCCTACCACATCCTTGTCCAGTATTCTTTCTACCTTCCTGGGAACATAGACAATGCTGACTTCAGAGTCCTCTAAGTACATAGGAAATGGTGACCCAATCTCTACAAATGATCCTGACTATTAACCTAATCCTGAACAAGTAATACACCTGTGTGATATAGCTGGCTACTGAATTTGTTTTTAATTTTGCATTAAATTTTTAATGAGACAAGACACCCCTGTCTCCCAAGTTAATCACACTAAAAGCATGGTCTAGTAAACCTGACCAAATGCTCTCTCAAGAGGGCAACTAGGTATTTGGGTGAAGATATACCTAGGGAACTCAGGAGGCCAAAGTTAAGTGGGCTATAATTGAAGCAGTCCTGAGCATTTCAGTGTAGCCTGTCCCTCAGAAGTTACAACAGATCAGTACAGGAAATAGCAGTTTTATGGCTTCCTTGGAAAAGTTTGAACACTGGGTTACACCCCTGTTTTGCAGTTCCATCCCCCCCTGCCTCACTCCTGACTTTAAAGTTCAAAAGTAGCTTAGTGACTGCCAGTTTCCCACAAGAGCTTTCCTCTTACAGCCTTAAGTCTCAACCAAGAATTAGGAAGGCCAAATGGCAAAGAAGCCAAAAGGTTCCCAAATGCCAGAATGACCTCTACATTGCTTAATAAGAGTGTTTACTCACACTGCATGTAGGTCAAAACAGTTATGAGGCAGCAAGTAGACTACTGCTGAGATAAATGAGCCTATTCAGATACAGTTCAGGCTAATGTCTTGCATGCAATTGATGCCAAGTCCTAAAGCCATAGAGGATGGGTTTTTGAAGCCAAAACCAACATGCTGGAAATAATCAGTGATTACTGTTTGGGGAAATCCTTGGCTACAATGTACAATTTGATTCAGTTTTTCCACTGTACTAACACTGGACTTGCAAGAAGAAATCCCCATTCATGCAACCCTGCACAGTTCAACCAAGCTCTGCTTTGTACTGAACTGTTCTAAATCAAGGTGAGTTTGAGAAGAATTTTTGGTGTTCCTAATGTGACATGATTAAATTGCTAACTAGTAAGTTTAATTGCATATTTCAGTTAGAGAACTAAGTCAATTTGAAAGACGCTATTCTGAAGAACCCCAAGATGTTGATGTTTTATCTTAAACCATCTGCATGGACTCCTAGTGCAGCATTAGACCCATAATTCATGTACCTATGGGAACAGGTTGCCTGGGAAGTGTTAGGATGACCCCAGCTGGCAAAATGTAATGGGTTAAGACATGCTACAGCCATCATACAAGTTCTGTCATGTTTCATAAACTAATGCAAGTTCAGCTAGTCTGATCCCACCATTCTCTTGGGCAGGGCAACAGGAGGAAGGCAACAGAAGGTTTTACATGACAAAAAATCCTAATTGCTTTATGACATTTACTTGTGCAGTGTGCCTCATTTGAGCAACTCAATCAAGACAAAAAAAGTCAGCCTTGGACATGCATACTGCAGCTAGAGTTCCTGTTGTCCACTTTGCATGACAGTGCCAATTATGTTCTTGGTTTAATCAATCCTATGATGGCAGATGAACACTGTATTCCAATGTCTTAATTCTGGGCAGACACTGCCATGTGTCTGGAAGCCAGTGCTGCTTGAGACTAATTAGACATACACCACTTCTGCATGATCTTGAGTTATAGGGAGACTGCTGAATTTGCATAAACCAAGTCCTTCCTCCAAAAACAATTCACACCAACTGCAACATCATACAAGCAAATCTGATCCATTAGATCCAAGAGGTTTTGCTTTTTGCCTGCAATCAAGTCATAATAGCACTGATTAATTAAGCTCAGGCTTTGCACTATAAAGAAATAGAAGTGGGAGACCAGATTGCTTTTTGGCAAGATTACAATATCTTTTGTATTTCTACCATGACTGTTCAATACTGACAATGTTTAAGCCAATTCTACACTGAACTAGAGTTTCCTTAAAATAGAGGTTCCACTGATTATCTCCACTGTTATTGCAAGAAAAGCAAGGAGTCGTGGCACTTGAAGACTAAGATTTATTTATCGCATGAGCTTTCGTTGGAGAACATCCCACTTATAGTATCATATCCTTTAAGAAGGCTGAGCCTTAATTTAGGGAGGCAGAAAATTCAGTGTCCTCCAGCTGTCTAAATGGGGAGTGATGACCCTTCCACCTCTAGACATGAAGTAATTTTAAGCATGATCCTGCACATGACACTAACCAAAGCAAAGCAGAAGTATTTGCCCTCAGATCACCAAGTTAATCCTGGCATTCATTGCACAGTGGAGATTTAAGACACAACTGTCATACAGTATGCTAAACGTGCACATTTATGTCATTTTAACTAGAAGTTGCTAACATAAGAACTAATGTTGGCTCTAAGCCCAGATAACTTGTCTGATCATGGTGGCCACTGACAGACAATCCCCTTTTGAGAAGCGTCCAAGGCCAAGATAGCAGCCATGAATCTTATGGAATATGTTCTACATGGGTGGTCCCCAAGCACCTTAAAAAGGGCCATATGGCTTTATTGCTGGGCTGGGCACATTAGCCACAGCTGTTCAATGCTTATGTGTGCAGGATGAATTGCTACAGAACATTTTAGTTTAGACTTAAGTTTCTATTATATATGGGATTTTATATTGCTAGAGAAAAGACCTCTTGTTCACCACATGTGAGCTTTTCAAGTTATTTCTAACAAAATAAGAACTGGTTCAAAAAAGTTAATTTTCTTGCAAAAGTTATGTTTCTCAGCAAGCTCTGGCTGCAAGTGAGCAACTCCACTTGTTAAAGTTGTTTTTAGACCTACAGTGGGTAATTTTTTGGCCTTGCAGATCATTTAATTCTGAGCAGCAGGTTTTGGTGGTTTTTTTGCACACTTGCTAGTATGGGCAGACTTTCACTCTACTGAAAGAGTGACAGTTGAAGTCATTCCTCTGCCAGCCAATTGGTATTCAAACTGACTAATCACTATGTGGCAATAAAGCAGAAGAGCCTCTTTAATGGGAAGTGTTCTGTGACAGTGAGATCAGAAAACTGCTGTCCTCCAGAACAGGTTTAAACTATTAAGTATTCAGAATTAATCCAGGCAAAATGCCACCTCCACCCTTCAGCACATGATGGGCTGGAAGAACAGAGACATTTAAGCTCCTAAAGTCTGCACATTGTATCACATTTGAGTAACCTGCCTTCTCCAAGCTCCATGAAGAGCTAATATTACAGCTTTTACCAACAGATTAGGATGCAATTCACAGCCAACAATTTGCCAGTCAGACTAGGTTTCAGCTGCAGACCAGCAAGCAGTTCTTACTTTAACAGACCAAGCATGTGTTTTAGTTACGTACACCTGCTGCTTATTTGGGCATATTTGAACAGCCAGCCTACCACACTTCCGTAGATTTTGTTTGCAGTCCAATTCAAATGAGGTTGAGAACACACTACAGTAACTCAAGGACCCATTGTTAAGTGGGAAAGCTAGCGTAAATGGGTACAGTGGTTTGTTGCATAAAGTGGGATACTGTTGCAAACCTGTAAGATGCCACCTTATAGGAAAGTCAAGGTACTAACAACTTTTGGCTGCTGCAGTGCTGGAGCAGCCAATTTCAACATGGCTGTGAAGGAAGGTGACCCAGAATCCAGAGATGCAGTGTACATGCATTTAGGAGTATCCCTAGACAAGACTGAGCCTACATGCACATTTATAATCCATTTAATTCAGCTGTGTTTCACTCAGATTCCAGAGATTATATTTAAGGGTCTTCATTGTTTAAACCAAAATCATAGATTCAGTGGAAGAAACTGTATATTAACATATGAGACTGAACAAGGCTATCTACTTCCACAGAAGTCTGAGCTTTGATTACATATTCCATTATATGCCATTACAGGAACTTAGTTCACCCCAGTAAAGTGAAGGTTTGTTAGTCCACTTTGACACCAAAAATTTAGAGCTTACACTTTTGAAAGCAGTCAGAAAAAAGGGCATTGTTGCCTGCACATGCAAGGCAGATTTGACTAGGTGGAGACATCATCCACATATGGTGCAAATATCCTTTAAATGAACAGGGTGGTCTGTTTTAGCCTTGAGTATGTGTTTCAGTTTGAATACTCTCTTTGTCCAATTGTAAGTTTCAGATGCTTGTGATTTCTCTATAGCTCTAGTATGAAGTGTACCACAGCTTTTTAAAGCCTGTATTTGTGTAAAACTGGTTAATTAAAGCTAAATATTTAGGCTTCCACTCCAGGCAATTCATTTTCAGTCAATAGATGTGGAAGTTTAAATTAGATAGCTTCCCTACACCACACACATTTAAAACATGTGTTCATAGTGCAATTTCAGGCTCAATTACACTTTCTGCACCACAATATAGAAAGTGCTCCTTCTATTTTAAGATACTAAGTTCCCTGCCCTACTGCAGTACAGCAACCTAGGCTAGGCAGAGATTGTAATGGCTTTATCTAATTAACATTTCATACCACACTATTCTCAGGGAGGCATCTTAAGAAGTCTACAGGAGTAGACATGAATCTCTGAAGATGGAAAGCAATGCTGATGTTCACTGACACCCCACAGCTTACAACTCACATCTGCTGCTTGATTAGTGTTTGCCTACTTCAATTTTAAAAAAAAAAGTCACTCCTGATGCTCTATTTCTAGCACAGCAAATGGATGCTGATTTTCCATTCTTGTCTATTCAAAAAAAAAACAAATGAGATGATAACTAGCTCTGGGATGTAAAGGTAGCAGTGTTGCCCAGGTATCACCAAGGAGATCACTTTTTAGAGGCTGGGATAAACTAGGGGTCTGCAACCTGTGGCTCTGGAGCTGCATGTGGCTCTTTGGCTGCCTCCTTGCGGATCTAGGCTCCAGGCCCCCTCCTACCGCCAGGGGACCCTGTGGTCTGCACCAGTCTCCCCCTGCCACTGGGGTACCCTGCTCCTGGTTCCAGGCTACCTCCCTCTTGCTTGGAGACCCTGGGACCCAGCCCCCTTCCCCCTCACCCCCGCCAGGAGGCTGCACCCACTGCAGCTGTCAAAGCATTTCTTTTCCTCCCATTCTGCAAGTCCCCCCCCCCCATCTTCAAAGTGTCTGATAAAGTGGGATTTTTCTCCCACAAAAGCTCATGCGATACATAAACTTGTTAGTCTTTTAAAGTGCCACAGGACTCTTTTGCTGAACTAGACTAACACAGCTACCTCCTTGGAACTTAGTTCTTGAAGGAACTCTTTTTTTTTTTTTTTAAGGGCTTTTCTGTCATGTCAATTTATCACAGGTCAGCAATCCAAAAAGATGAGAATGCAACTTGCAACTAAGTAGACATTCAATATGAAAGGATGGCAGTTAGACAATTCTCTTGTTTTTTATTAAGAGTACCTCTGAAACATGGACCCCCTATAATGTTTGGGGAACAACTTTTCAGATTTAGTCTGAGTTCATTAGGAAGTCTGACACCAGTCCTGGATGCCAGACTGTATTAAGAGTACAATGCAAATTAAGTCCTGCATTAGTTGGGTCTGTTGTGGAGATAAGCATCCAGTGCTTACCAACTCCACAATATGGCAGATGCCAAACTTACCATTCCATCCAGTATCTGCTGGACTGACTTCACCTCAGCACATAATGCAGACAATTTCTAATGCCACTTTCAGCACAGGCTACTGGCCAATACAGTTTGCCTTTCAGGTACGGACTATGAGGAGGAAGCAAGCAAGCAGCACATGACAGAAAGCAGATTAAGAATTAGGACATTAATACAACCAATAAAGTGGCCCAAACCATCTTCTCTGGAGGTGGAAGAAAAGTGGAAATAGCCTGGAGACATCTCCAAAGCCAAACATTGTTCCATTTTGGAAGAGCTACAGCCATGCTGTTATCTCCTCCTTTTAAAGGCCCTCCATTTCATTCCACACTTGCTACAGAGTGACAGTAGGTGGGCTTGCTGGCAGCTCACTACCAACATCTATTAGTCAGGCTTTGTACACCTTTAAGGTTTGTTAGCTACAATAACTAGAGACCCAGAATCTAGTAATGTACAGCCCAGAAAGTCTAAAATTGATTAACCCTGTGCTGTAGCTTTGAAGGATCTGAATGCAGATCTAATGAGAGGAACAAACTACTCACGCCACTTCAGAGGTGGGGCCAGAGAGGGAAGTGTGCTTCTAAGCAGGTGTATGAAAGTGAAAACATTGTATGAGCTTCCCAAATTGAAAGTTCCCCATCATCATTGTTTAGGTAGGATTTTCTCCCACAAAAGCCCATGTGATCAATTTTGGAGTCTTTAAAGTGCCACAGTACTCCTTGTTTGTTTTGCCAAGTTGGGGGTGTTATTTTAAACCTAGGTATTCACTTGATTAGAAATGGCACTGTCTGTACAAGGGAGCTTTCGAATACTGTTAGACCTTGCTCAGTGGTCCTGCCACAGCAACTCCCTCAACCAGAGGAGTGTCTGTAGTACACAGTAAATAAAGAAAACATGGTGGCACTTAAAAATCTGACCTTTACACTAGCTAAGCACAAAGCACACTCACTCCTGTCTGTGGAATGGACAATGTCTAAAAGTCACTGGTTTGCTTAGCAATGCCCATGCACCATGAATCCAGTCAAGGCCATGCCTGCACGTACGCTGCTACAGCTCTATGGCTGCAGTCTGTCTGGTGAAAAGTGCTCTATGCCAACAGGAGAGCTTTGATGGCATAACACCATCTCCACAGGCACTAGATGCTATGTCTATAGAAGAAATCCCCACCAACAAAACAATTGTGGGCACAGTGCTAATGTCTGTAAAATTTATGTTGCTTGGAGGTGGTTTAGTCACACCCCTGAGCAACTCAATTATGCCAACATCAGGTAGATCTACACTGCAAACCAGTCAGGGTTGCATCTTCCAAGTGTGTAGTAGTAGTAATGAGCAAAATGAGAGAATTTAAAAATGTTTAGTTATCCCTGTGCATGCAGTGGAATAGGTTGCACTATAGAAGCATTTAGAGAGCAGGTGCCTATAGCTGCCTGCCTTAAAGAGCAGGAAAGGGAGCTATATGGGTATGGCACATCTCCTTTTTGAGCTTTGCAGTACAGTTTCAGGGCTTCTGCAAAGCAATGTGTACAAGACACTCCAGTTCCCAGAGGCAGTGTCCACAGGCTATGAGTTCATGGCTTCTGTTGGCTCTCATTTGTTAGTCTGCTTCTAAGTGATCAGGTTGTGATGTTTTAACTGGCTATTCACTGTGGGCTTTATGAAGCCAGAGGCACTACAGCTGTGATGTCACCATTTCAATTTAATAGTTTGGTGAAGTCTCCTTTACATCCAGATTGAAGCTGTGCTGACAGAGGCAGCGCTGGCTAGGCCATCAAATGGCAAAGGCTTCAGGACTAGAGTTGTTTTGGCCCTGTGTCAGCCTTAAGACTACTAGTATAAGCCACACTGTTACTCCCACTTAACTGTCATCAGGCAAGATGTGCAGTTTTATCAAGAGCTGCAACTGCCACTGCCTCTCCCCAAAAAGAGGTCTAGCCCACAGCTAGTAAAGAATTTGTAATCTGCCTCATTTTACAGTTTATAGTATTAGGCATGAAGACAAGACCCAAATACATCAGTTCTCTTGTCAGCACAACTGTAACTTCCTGCCTTTTCCAAACCAGGAGTGCCACCCCTCATACTAGGTGCAACTTTCTCAAAAAAGCATCATTGTCCCAGGAGAGAAGTTATTGGAGGTAACTCAAGTCATCTTCTGGGGAAAAGTTAAGTGGTTGGTTTGATTTTTATACCAGTTTCTACCACTGTTCCCAGATTACTTTGAGCCTTGTTTATATCATGATAGTTCTTTGAAAAAGCCTTAGGACTCCTGCTGCATGCAAAAAAACACACAAATCTTTCCAGTCTGTATTAAACAGGATATTGTAAAGACAGTTAGTTCTTCCACTCTGCTCCACACTGATTAGGCCTCAACTGAAGTATTGTGTGCAGTTCTTGGCTCCAAACTTCAAGGAAAGGGACAAATTGGATAAAGTCCAGAGAAGAGCAACAAGAATACTTAGCGATCTGGAACACTTGACATACAAGGGAAGACTGAAAGAGCTGCGTTTGTTTAGTCTGGAAACGAGGAGATGAAAGGGACATGAGCACAGTTTTCAAGTACCTAGAAGTGTCATGAAGACAGAAAAATTTCTCCTTAACTACCAGTGACAGGACATGAAGCAGTGGGCTTAAATTATAGCCAGGGAGGTTTAGGTTGAACAGTAGGAAAAAATTCCTAACTATCAGGGTGATTAACCACTGGAATAAGCTGCTGAGGCAGGTTGTGGAATCTCCATAACTGGAAGTGTTTAAGAGCAAATTAGATAGGCACCAGACAGAGGTGGTTTAAGAGGGTACCTGGTCCCGCCATGAGTGCATGGGCTGGATTCAATGACCTCTCATGGTCCCGTCCAGTTTCTATGATTCCATCAACATGAATATTGGGGTTCCTTTTAGAAGTAGGCTACAAAGCAAAAGCAGCTGACAGAGCAGTGTTCTGGTCTCTGAAGTGGTTTGACTAGGGCTCTTGAAGTGGGTGCTAGAGTACAAGACGCAAAGTTTGAGACTACACTGTGCCACGCAAGGTGCATTTACAGCACTACCACACACCTGTAGCTGGCCAGTGCAAGCTGACACTGGCTCATAGGCTTTGCCTAAAAAGCTGCTGACTTGCAGCATAACTGTTCGGGCTTGGGTTGGCCCTTAAGCTCTGGGAACCTGAGGTGGGAGGATCTCATAGGTCAAACTCCAACCTGATCCAGAAAATTTACACCTCAAATTATAAACAGCCCCTTCACCTGAGCCAACAAACACAGGCCAGCCAGAAGCATCTAGTTGTAGTGTGATCAGACCCACTGTCCTATCTTCACTGGCCACTTGAAGCCCTATACTTTAGCTTCAAAATTAAGCTGCAAGTTCATGAAGTTAAGCATTTCATATTTAAGTTGCTGATGTCAGTGTTTGTCTCAAGAGAGGATAATCATTTTGAACCTCAATCAATCACTGAGGAGACAGTTGGTTTAAATCTTATCGCCCTAACTCAGCATATATAAAAAGAAGGTGTGAACAGGTTAGTCACAAATTAACAGAGCATGGCTTCACTGTCCACAAAGGCAAATGCATATGAAGAGTCCATGAATTAAACAGTTAAGGGTCACACCTCACCTAGGTTCAAACAAACAGCTTGAATTGACTGCAGCATGAAGGCTGGAAGTTGTTCTGAGAGCCTAGGTAAACACCACTGCACCCCAGACACATGCAGTACATGGTAGTATTCACTGATCCTGTGCAACTGTTGCAAGTTAGAAGTTACTACCAAATATTAATCAAGAAAGTTACACGCCTAGACCAAATTTGTTCTTGTTATTCACAGGAGGTGTAGGCTGGAATGCAGCTTATCAGTGCATTCTTGAAGTGACTGAGCCAGTTTATTCAGTGAAAGAGGGTGTGACAGGAAGTGGGCTTTACAAGTAATCCACCCAAAGCAGCAAGAGCTCTACTTGCCAGTTTTCCCAGTAAAGGCAGCAGAGAAAAGCACTGAAGTTGTTAGTTCCTACAGGGAAAAAATCCTAATGGTTTATTGCTCTGACATTGTTACCAAAACCAGCACTAGGTGTCAGAGCGGGCTGCTGCAAGTGACAACCCATAGTCTTCAGAAATCCATAGCTAAGACCTGGCCGCTGTCTTTGCTCACCCTTAAAGGGAGTGGCAAGCAGTGGAGCTGACTGCCTGGGATAGGGTTACCAGATACCAAAGCCTGGAAAAAGAGCACAGGGAAGTATGAAAAGGAGGACATTGGAGGACACATGGAGAAGATGTAGTATTAATGTAATATTCTTCAGTTTTTAGGAGGCCCTAACACTTTCCCCTAATAAGGTATTCTGTGGCATTCCAGCATACTTTAACCCCTATAAGTAAAAAGCCAGACAAAATCATGCATTTTAAAATGCCTGCTAGATGGAGGACATGAAGGTAAAAAGGAGGACATGTCCTCCTCTTGCCAGACATCTGGTAACCCTAGCCTGGGACAGCTAAGTTTGCCCCCCCCCCCCCAGTCCCACAGGCTCAGTATAGCAGTGGACTTAAACTGCTTCCCCTTAAAAGCTTCATGGTTCATTAAGTGCACCATGGTTCAGCGAGACTCTGGGTAGCCCATATGTGCAACAGAAGCAGAGAGTTCCTTAAGGATTGCCACCCAGGCTGGCTAAAATTTGTTTAGACACATGGTTTAGGAGATTAAAATGAAGTCTGAAATTGACAAGTTGCATTAAGGCTTCAGTTTACTGTTAAGATTATGGTATGTTTTTAAAACCTCAGACACAAAAGTCAAGACTATGAAGTGATAGTATAAAAAACTGCTAATTAAAGTACCTAGAACTAGAGGTTGAAGTCACTAGCCTGGATTTCTCTCATTTGATTATTCAGTTAGGTCAGCATTAACAGCTACCTCTTTCAAAAGTAGAGAAAAATCAAGGTTCTAGCCAAGGAAGAGGCAAATTGAAGTCAGGATGACAACTACTGGTTCCCAAGTATCTTGAAGGACACAGTGACCAAGAACAGTTCTATTTACAAGCTATAGCCCAGACTAACTAGAAGTCCTGCTTGTGCAGTGTAACAAATGACATTCAACATCCAAATGCAGTTTGACAGTAGCCATGAGTGGAAGTGTCCAAAAAAATTCTATTGCCCCAGCACTGTCAAGAGCTTTGGTCAGCTTCACTGCCACAGATGTGAATTTCATACACCTGGAGCAATGCTGCACAGTTAAGGTAAAGTTTTAGGTGAAAGTGTATCCTCCTGGCCAGCAAAAAGTAGAATCAAGTTACTTTCAACCTCAAAAGAACTTCCTGTTAACTGATTTAATCACTCCAGCATGTTACTACCTCCACCCAACTCATAAGGGTGTGCAGTAAACCTTGTTTTGATTTAGCTTTGTAGTTCCTTAGCAGACAAGAAGTGGTTCTTCAGTTATTACTTCAGGGCACAAACTTATGTTTCAAGTCACTAGCCCTCTTTGAAGTTCAAATCAGGTACTTTATGTAGTGATCAGTTTGTTTCTATTAGGAGCTGTCAGTTGCCTGCATGCAGTACATACTTCAGTATAACCTATACCACTCATGTTCCAGAGGGGTTGCAGCGTTAGCCTAGTTCAGCAAACAAGGAGTCCTGTGGCACTTTTAAAGACCTAAAAAGGGTATTTGTATTTATATGCAATGAAGAAACTTGCTAGTCTTAAAAAGCAACACTGGATGTTGTTTTATGTCACTCACTGATGTGAAAAATCTACACCCAAGTGACCTGGTATACAGATCTTAACCCCCTATGTAGACTGCTCAAGATCAGTGGGAGAGCTTCTCCCACCAACATAGCTACTGCCTCTCATGCAGAGAGTTGGCCATTGGAGAGCTCTATCACTTTAGCACTAGTCTACAAATGCACATCAACACAGCTGTAAAATTTGTAAATGTAATGTAGCTCTGCCCTTAGCAAATTGAGAATCTGGATGGTTAGGAAAGTAATGGAACCTCTCATAGCGTGAATTAAGATCCCACACTTGGCTTTGCACCAGATATTTTGTCCTGGAAAAGTCTAAGCAATTGTTTTTATAGCACAGACAACTAGAAAGGATGCCTCCCTATTTTAACCCACTGCATGTGAAGATACTAGCTGTTTGGTACATGTTCTTCTAGTTCTTCCCCTTGCCACAGCCTATCCCTTGGAAATGGAATTAGCATCACTTTGGAAGTATCTTCAATGTCTGTTTATCCTACCAGAAGTCTCTAGGGCATAGTGAGTTGAAGTCCAGAGCTGTAATAGTCACTGTGACATTTATCCTACATCCACTGATACAGAACTCTTGCTACAGACCCTTGTCTACCAGGTCTCTTCAGTCTGGAATTCAATTATGTGAATCCAATAACCAATCTTAAGCGTAGCTCCACCTCAAGGGCCCCATTGTTACTGCCAACACACCATTCTGTAAATCCAGAACCATTTCACAAATTGTGAGCAGTCAGAAGTACTGGTGGGTAAAAAGCATTCATATGCATGTAACAAGTATCCTCCCCAAAACTGCAGAGTCACTTTATTTATACTGACTGAAAACCTACAACATACAAGCCCACATTAAATTATCATTTGTACTTCTCTTCATTAAGTCTTAGTATAGTCATGGGCCAACCAGCAGAGAATGTCCCTCCCACTGAGGGTTCCCTACCACCAAAGCTAACAGGGCACTTCAGAATAGTTTCCATGTCATGTAGAAGCAGCCATGGCATACCTTTATGCAGTTCATTTTCAACAGAACAATGATTTTCAGCTACAAGTAACAGAGCCTGGGAGTCTAAAAGGAACTAATGATGAGAGCATATCAAGAACAAGTGCACAACATACAAGACTGACCAAACTGAAGCTACCACTGGCTGTCAGCATGCATCAATTTATTGCCTTTAATAGCCAGCAATGCCATTAGACACATTCATGTCCCTTAGACAGTACAAATGTAGTAGACATGTATGTGAGCAGTTTATCACTACCAGTAAACCAAGATCTTACCCCAGTACAATCAAGTCTAGAGACTGAAATTAGGCCAATTTACACCAGCATGGCATCGTCCCAAAACACCACACATCAGTTTACACCAAGATTCAACTAGTCAGGCTCTGATAGTGGCTAACTCCATTTCAAGAATTTTAACTTGCTTAGTGTGCAGACTTGCATTTGAGTTGTATTTTTATTGTTACCATGGGACACTCAATTTACATTTGACACTGGAGCATCTGCTCCTTCTAGATAAAGTTATCTTATGCAAAACCTGCTTCCCTTGACACTGAAGGCTGCCCTTAAAAGTTCCAAAAAAGCTATGAGTGATAGGAACTGCTAACAATGACCCTTAACCAGAATAATTCTAGCAGGAGAGCTGAGTGGTGAGTAATCACCTGTGTCTAATACTGAAATTCTCCAGATAATAGCCTCCAGGGAAGGAGGAGAAAGTTACATGTTAAAACCACACAGTCAAAATGCCCTTGCATTCTATCTCCTGCGGATATGTCAGTAGCACCTGAGGTTTCTACTGAGCTTAAAAGGAGGTTCTCTCTCTTGCCTCAGAAATTCTTGTAGTTAGACTGGACAAGGCATTCAACAGCACAAATATAATTGTTTGGTTTATTCTTTTATGAGAGAAAACTGACATTTGGTCTCATAGGCTATATCTACACTAGCAAATTAGTCCAGACCAAGCAAGCTTAGTCCAGACTAATTTGAACTCTGTCTACACTAGCCTTGGGCTAGTTCAAACAAAAAAAATTTTAGTTTGTATTAAACTAGGTAGTCCAAACTGCTTAGTTTGAGCTTATTTGCTTTTAGTTCAAACTAGCCCAATGGAGACATGGCTTGAATTAAATAAGTTCAAACTTGAAAAAAGCATTTAGCTCAAACTAAACTTCAAACTACTTAGTTTGGACTAACCGAGTCTGAACTAAGGTTTTAGATGCAGAGTTGTCATCTGATTTCATCTCAGCTCTTGAGCCAAAGAGGGTTTTAAGAACTCTGCTGATGCCTGCAGAATCCACATCTTTTAGTCAAATACCTGGGACAAGTTCTAGGGTGCCAAAAGGATTGGCAACTCAAAAAGATAAGTCATTTTTAAAAATTATTTCAATAACCAACTGTTTTCAGGGCCACAATGGGTGGGGGGAAGCAGGAGCAGCATGCCTGCTGCAAGGTCATCCGGTGTGAGGGGGAGTCCAGAATCAGGAAGAGGCCCCCTGCAGGGTCCCCTGTTGGTGGTGGTGGTGAGCATGGAGCCTGGCATGGGCCACTCAGGTGGTTCCCCAATGGTGGGGCGGGGGGGAGAGGGAGCAAAGCCATGAAGGGGCAGCCAAGGAGCTGCATGCAAATCTGGAACTGCAGGTTGCAGACCCCCTGTTCTAGGCAGAGATATGCATCCAAGAATGGGATCTATGAGAGCCAGCACATTAAGCAGGCAGTCACCTATGCTAGCCAGTAGGAAGTGAAGAAGAGTGGGGCACCTAAGCACCACCCCTACAGCCAAAGTAGAGGGAGGCACAAATCTCCACTGTCAGCTCTCTCATGGAGATGGCTGCCCCTTTAACTTTTAGCCCAGTGGTGAGCACACCTATGTGCTTTCCAATGACCCAGCTAATGCTAGTCCAGTGGATAGGGTGCTCACTTGGAGTAAGAGTCAAGTTTCAGTATCCCTGTTCCAATGAGTTTTTTTTTCCCCCCATTTATACTTTGGAACAGGTTCCATAGGAGAGATGGATGCCTTGCCCAAAACAGCCATCGTTAAGTGGTTGGGGCAGTCTTCCAGGAGGAAAGAGACCATAATTCAAATCCCTTCTCTACATGGGAGTCTCAGCTGAATATTCTAACCACTGGGATCAAAGTTACAGCAAGGCCCCACCTTTGTTGAGCCCTGCAAATCCACAGATATCCACAGATATCCGCATCCGCGGACCATTTCTTGCAGATGCAGATCAGATACGGATCCACATCCACACATTTTTATTTGCACAGAGCTAGAGCCCTGCAAATATGCAGATATCCGCATTATATCCATGTCTGTGGATACAACACAGATAGCCATGCACAGACCATTTCTTGCAGATGAGGTTGGATATGGATCCACTTATTTGTATCTGCACAGGGCTCTACACCTCTGATGGTAGTTAGCATAGCCTCTGAGAATGCCCGGCTGAGTGGGGCCTGCAGGCAAAATAAAATGTAAGATGTGGAAAGAACAGTTAAAGAGCTTGCTGAGGCTTTAATGCCAAGTACAACAGGGTGTCCAGATTCAAGCGGCCATAGCCATGTTCACTGAGTAACTTAGGCACCTATGCAGTTAAGCAGCAACTGAGCAAGGGGCTTAAGGATCTCAGTGGTATACCAGCTGGATTCAGGCGCTCAAGTCCTTTTGTGCCCAGCCTTCAACCCTTCTCATTGTAGGCAATGGTCTTTCACAAGGACACTTGTCAGACAAGGGAGAGGATTACATAGACCAACTAAGCCAAGGCTTTGCCAACTCATGGGTCATGGCCCCAAACTGGGTCATCCTGCAACAGTAGCTCCTGCAATTCTGGTCCCATGTGGCTGGCTGGGCTCAGTTTCCTGTTATCTGATGCACAGAATAGCACCACTTATGTTCAGCCCAGCTGCCCTTTAGTCATGATGGAAAGCAAGCCAAGTCCAGCTCAAGTGAGTGGTGCTGTGACTCCACACAACTCAACAAGTGGAGCAGGCAGCTAAGCTCAGCTAATCCTTTGGGATAAGAACCACCATGTATACAAAGCGCATACATTAGGTTAGTAAATGTACTGGTTATGGGTAAGAAATACTTATTGAGCTAGGGTTTTTCTTGCACCAAAGCTATTAACTGGTTTCAATAGACCATGATTTACAAGTGGCTCCTGAGCTCAAAAAAGGAGACAGGCACTGGACTAAGCCATTTTTAAAAGCTTAGCAGCACCTTCAGGTTAGGATTCAAATCTGGTAACAAGGTGATGTGAGCATCATTAGCTACAGAAAGCTTACAGCAGCAGCTGTAGAGTACTTCAGTGTTAAAACTAGGTGGACAGGTCTGTTTAAGATTTTTTTTTTTTTTTTTAAGCGTAAAAAACCTTTACAGTCAAAGCAGCTAGGTGAGGTCACTATTTCACAGCTAAGCTAAAGTTGGTGGTAGTTTTGTCTCCAGAGATGCTGTAGTGAACATGTACTCACCAGCTCATTGCCCTGTGATAAAAAACTGCTTTTTAAAAAACAAACATGAGACTAAAGCCTAATTTCTTCAGTGGTATATACTTCTGTCACAGTTCAGTGCTGTTACTACCATTAATCCTGGCAACTTTATGCCAATCTGGATCAGTTTTAGTCCAACTGTGAAGTGGAATTCAACTGGATTCCATGAGTTTACTTGATACATCAGCATCTATTGTTGACAAGGCTTCCTATAGTCACATCACAAACCCCAATCTTAGCTAACTGTCCCTACCAGGCACAGTTGCTCAAGCTTGTTCCAATGCAGCGCTGGGTCCTGCACGCTAAGGCAATGGTTTTCAAACCAACCCAGTACTGAGCTGCAGCTCCTCTGTGGACTGCTTGGGGACTTGTTCCTAGGCATGGCCCAGAAGGAAGCTGCCTAGAAGGATGCCTCTCTGCAGCCAGGGCTATTCCAGACTGCTTCTTTCCTGGGCACCTCAGGTCATCTGCCCCCAGGGACACTGTGGAAAGAAGGCACCTGGCACTGCTCCTCTGCAATGGTGTGCCTGAGGGACAACCCACCCCACCCCAGGGCACCTTCTGCAATGCCACAGAAATTGTGGCTCCTGCCACTGAAAGCCACTTCAGGCAGCTTCTTTCAGGAATAGCTGGGGTGCAGAGTTTCCCCCCTACATCCATGTTCCAGGCATTGTGTGGAAAGATGCCTGGAACGGCTTCTCTCCATGGTGTGCAGCTGCCAAGGAGCCACTCAGGCATGCTGAGGAAAGAAGCTACCCAGGGGACCTCACCCACCCATAGGGAGCTGCTCCAAACAGCTTCTTTCCATGGCATCCATGGAGACACCTGTCCCCAGGCCTGCTGCCAAGAGGAGCCACTTCAGACAGCTTGTCTGTGAGTGGCTCCTTTCAGCAGTATGCCAAGGAACCGCCCCACTCCCCAACCTCCAGCCATGGCTGCACCAAATTTTCAGGCAGCCGCCACTTTTATTTCTGTGGAGAGAGCCACTGGCATTGGCAGAAAGTCAAGGAGAAGAGGCTGGCACAGGGGTCTGCAAAGGTTGCTGACCCCTGCAATACAGCCTGACCATTGCTGAGATAACAGTACTGGGTTGCTAATGGGTTGATCCCTACAATAGCTACCACCATGATTTTGTAGTTATGTGTAAGCCAAGTGTGTACACCCTCCATTTGATACTTAGAAGGATCTGGAGAATTAACTTCAGAAAAACTGATAAGCTAGTCAGGCAAAGGTCAGCTGAGTCAGATTCCTCCATGCTCTCCAGCAGGAAGATGTAAAGCTCAGATCTTTAGGAAGTCTATTTACTTAAACTTGTGCCTGCAATTGACCTAAGGCCAATATCTGCCCCATGATTGTTTTGCTTTAGGGCAGTAAGACAACTAGTGGGCTGTATGAACATGTCTGACATTGAGTTTAGAAAATTGCTAGAGATAAAAAAAAAAACAAAAAAAACTGATTTCGGGGGTAGATATTAGTTTGCCAGCCACCACTTCTGTCTAGAAGAGTTAACATTACGCTTCCTGTCCACTCAGTTGCTTTAGACCAGGGGTCGCAAATTCAAAATCACCATGAGGGCTGCATGAGGACTACTATGTTAGCCCGATAGCCACACCGCTGAAATATTTTCATACAAGAATATTGCAAATATTGGTAACAATAGTGTCACTGCAGGACACAGGAAATAGCTTTAGGGGCTGCATGTGGCCATGTGTTTGAGACCCCTGCTTTATATAATGTCTACTTGGAGCGTCCTTTTTCTTAGCAAGTGGGCTGACAGAATGTTCTGCAGCACTCTGATACAAAAGCTTAGCTCTTGTTCTAGGCACTCAGCAAGATCTGGCTTGAAAACTACTTTAACTCCATGGCTGGTCTCCTTAAAGAGACTGAACACCATGGCCAGATTTGTTTTCTGAACTTTATACACATGCTTCCTTGTCTCGTCTATTAAGCATGCTAAGCTGGAGAACCATGACAGGCTCAGGGGATTTTAAGGTCTTTACATAAGATTCACTATGTAGAATCATCCTGCAGTATGGACAGTATTGTTACAACTGTCATTTGTCACTAAGAAGAGACATGAGAAACTGAACCCAAATAGACTAGCCATTTCACTGGAGCACTGCTGCAGAATACTAGCATATTTTTCAAGGGAGCGCCTGTGAGCAAGAGCATGGGCATACTATTAATAGGGCAGGGAATAGCATTTACAGAAAACAGGACAGTAGCTTGCTCAGTTTTAGTGGAGGCTAGGAGCCAAAACAAACAAAGCTTCTCAGTAGCATGTACCCCCCTCCTGCAGATCACTGGAAGTAGAATGGAAAGATGATCTCTTGGCAAGTGACGTTCAAACATCAGTTATGTCTGCACAATTACCAGAGATTCATGAGTGAATAATTAGATTCATAAACCACATCTCCTATCCAATAGGCTATTAGGTCTGCAAAGCACTGAAGATGTTAAATAAAAACTTACGGTTTCCAGTTAAGAAAGTAACCAGGCACTAGACTTAAGTATTTTTGCTACAATGCCTACTGTTGCTGTTCTAAACTACTATACAATTCCAATTTTAACTGGGCTCAAGTTTAGTTGCCTTGATCTCCCATGTTAAAACAGTGAGCAACTCAGAGTCCAAACACTACACAAGTACAAAAAAGTTTTATGTTCAGAAGCCAAATCTCTTCCATACTGTCTATATTTTCTTACTACTTAGCAAGAACATCTAGATTGAAATACTATCTTCTCTCATGCAAGATGCCTTGTTTAATCCTACTTTGTGCACAACTGAAGCTAGAGCACAGCGATGGGACTTAGTGTTGAAGATGAGTGACCCAGTCATAACAGGCATCTGAACTACTGGTTTCCAAATAAGTGTATTGGGACCAAACCTGAACCATTGTGCACTTGGAAGTTAGTTATGAACTAACTACTACAGACTTGCTTGAAAAAGTCTATGTTTGAGTTCCATGACAAATTGAGAGCCTATACAGATTTCATGATTGTAATCTACCAAAGAGACCATTAACTGGCTCTTTGTAACCTACAGTGCCGCAAGTAGTGCTAGAAGTAAGGTGTACAATTGTGTATGCTAGCTCCCTTCTAATTAATCTTGTTCACCTTTATCCTACCCTTGTGTTCCTTGTTACTAACTTCATTACATGCATGAGGCCTATGGACAAGTAGTTTTCCTGTTAAAAAAAAAAAGGATGCACAACTATGGAGCTTTTTAAATAAAATAGCATGTTTGTTTCAAAAGTTCAGTCTGCCTAACATGCTTATCTAGACAAAATTAAGTTTCCCAGTGTTCATTTGCCACTTCGTATCACTATGACACAATAGTCCAATCGACTGGAGTTGAGACAAAGTTGATTTGAATGAAGAATTCATATGTTGGTCAGTCAGTTGGAGACTTCAGATTACCTGGTTTGATTACTTTTGAGGCAACCTTGTCAAGGTTTAGCAAGCTTGAGACTTGTCAGACCTTAAGGACCAGTCTTACTTGGAAGAGAGCCAAATTAAAAATCCTACAGAAAGCAAGGGGAGTTGGTCACTTTTGTAAGAGTCAATCTACAAATTCATCTAAAAGCAAATTACCTTGTCTCCTCTAGAACCAACTCCTTATAGCTTGCATTTAAGCCAGCTTTGTTCCTAGTGAAGGAACACCCTATGAAGAGTGTTGCTGGTTAATGCCACAGCAGTTAAACACCAAGAACAGCTTGCAGATAAGAGTTTAAGAAAAACTGCAATACTTGTTTTATGCCAAGTTTGAAAGATCCCAGCTAGGCACAAGCAAGAATTAGAGCATTTCAGAAGGTATCTTCATAAGAGGGAGGAGTGATCAGAAACAGCAACTGTCACTTATTTCTCATTCTTAGTGTTCACTGAGGAATAGTCCCTTTAAAAAGGGGGGCAAAATGGAAACAAATAGGGTTTTCCCTTTGGTCTTTCCTCTTTTCACCCCCTCCACTCAGGCAGGCCATCACCACAAGACAGAAGTCCTCTATCTTTCATTCACATGGGTAGAAAAAACCCCACCTTTTAAGAAGTTAACTTTTATAAAACAAACCACATGATCAATGTCTGGTCAAGTCTATTGTGCACAGGTGCTGGAATTACAGGAGCTGCTGCATTCCCTGGCTTGAAGTTCACAATTTGTCCCAGCACCCTGCAAAAAGGGGCTGGAGTTCCTGTTAAAAACCAACAAGGGACAGCTTGGAGTGGCTGCCCCACCTCAGATCACTAGGTCATAGCATTTATGTGATGGGCAAAATAGTAGTGTCAAGTCAGTACTCCAGGTATACTAAACACTAGTTTTTCTAATTACCTCACTTATGCTAAGTGGAATAGTTTAGTATGGTGTTTCCTTACTTAATCTGGACAACTGCAACACAGGAAACAGATAACTGTTAGCACCATTTAGTCTTCCATTTGATTCAAGTTGAAGAACAGCTTCCACTCTAAGTAGAACAAGTTGCACAAGCAATCCCATAAACGGATGGGTTTATGTACAAGACAAATCCTCAGTTCTACTTTCACCATATTACCTTGGATACTTGCTTAGTTCATGACCACAGCAACTGCAACTGTTCTAACAAAACTGATGCTACACATGCATTACAACTGAAGTCACTAGACAGTGGTTTTTGGATGAGATTATAGGTACTTTTCATAGACATACGATAGGCAATATTCTTTAAACCAGTTTATTATCTGGCAGAGGACTGTTAAGGTTCCAGAAGTGAACCTGGCAGTTACAGGCCATTAATCCTCATTTCAGACCCAGGCAGACTGATTGAAATGATAAAGAACAATCAGCCACCTTGATAAACACCATTTTGGGGGGAAGAGTCACCACAATTAGAATTCTTTAATCAAAAATCAGCAGACAAGGATGACCCAGGCAATATAAAAATATGACTTTTGGAAGTCTATGTACACAGACCCTCAAAGGCTCTTAAGCCAGTTAAGCACACAGGCAAACAAAAATCCATGCATTGACAATTGGTTAAAAAAGCCAAGGATAAGAAAAAAAAATAGGCTATTTTCTGAACTGAGAAATGTAAACAGTAAGGTCCAGGGACCTCTACCAGAACCTGTGCTTTTCAACATGTTTATCAATGATTTTGAAAAAGGATCAATGCTGATGTGGCAGAGTTTGCACACTATACAGAATTACTCAACCAAGCCCAAAGCAGACTATATAGTTAAATCCGTTTTGAAATTTTTCTGGGCAGCAAAATTGCAGATAAAGGTCAAGTGTTGATAAATTAATCCTTGAAAATGAACCCACCCAAGTTACCTGTTACCACTCAGAGACTTTGGCATCAAGACTAGCTCTGAGAACATCTGCTCCAGGAGCAGTTGCAGTGGAAAAAAAAAAAAAAAAAACCTATTAAAGTTAGAAACAGGGTAGATTAAAAATGCCACTACATAAAACCAGAGTACAGCCACACTAATCACTGCACATACCACACTCTGGTTGCCCCATCTCAAAAAGATACTAGAATTAAACAAGTGGAGGTTGTCAACAACAGACTACTAAAATATCAAACAGCTTGCATGAGGGCAGAAATTAAAAACATGGGACTTTTCAGCTTGGACAAGAGAAAGGATTATAGGATAGAATTCTATAAAAATCATGAAGGGTGTGTAGAATGTGACCAAGGTACTGTTTAGTTTTTCATGAAAAAAGAACAGGAGTAACCCCATAAAAAGAGCAAGTATCTTTACCAAATAAAATACTTCTTCACACATGAAACAGTCAACTTGCAGAACTCATTGCCAGGAGGTGGTGTGAAGGTCAAAACTCCCAGGGTTCAGAATAAATAAGCTAGCTCATGGAGGATAGGTCCATCAATAGCTATTAGCCAAGACACCTAGGGATGCAAACCCAGCCCCTGGGCATGTTCATTCCCTCCAAAGCACCTGGTCAGAAGAAAAAGGCACTGAAATAGAAGGACCATTGGTCTTTGGTGCATGTTAAACTGCCAGGAACTCAATGCCACAGCCTTGTCATATGGCACTAGATTATAGGCTAAATAAGACCTGAACAATTTTGGCTTTTGGAGCTTTCATCAAGCCCTCTGACAGCAGGAAAAAACATTTCAATAGTCATTCAAGAGAACACCTTGGTGTTAACCTAGCACATATTTAAGTCTCACCTAACATCATCTACCCAGACAGCCCACAGTACAGAGGTGAATGCACCAGTCAAACCACAGTCACAATCCAAGAACAGGCGTTCTTTTCCTCATATATGTTTTCATTCCACAAGGACCAAAAGTCTGCTCTGGTGCATTTCACCAGTTAACCCCTTCTACAGCAAACACGTGAACAGTCAGAAACAGCCTTGGCCTGTTTTCAAGGAACTCAACAGTGGGATCTTTGTGGATAAGCACAGAGCTGCTGCAAAGCACTCAGCCCACAGCAGCAGTGGGAGTGTCCGTAGCACAGGGGCCACACAGCAAACCCCCATCTCCCCCACCACAGCAGCCAGCTTTCCCCTTCCCTGCTGCCAGGAACAGGCTCAGCCAGACTCCAGCCAGGCCTGTGCCTGGAGGCTAAGCGAAGTTGGGGTTTAAGTCGCTGGTCTCAGTGAGACACACAAGGGAGCTACCTGGTGCCGGAGTGGGATTCATCCACCGCTGGCCCCCCACAAGAGCCTCAGCACAGGTTTATTTGCAGCCTTAGCGAGGTCTTCAGTACCGCCCACGCCAAAGCTCCCTCTAATTTTTCATAACCTGTGCACACAAAAAACTTCGTGCACGACCAGCACTGTTGAATTTTTTGCATGCCCTCTATTTTGTTGCATGCGCCAGTCGTGTGCCCTGTGCACAGCTTATAACAAGCCCTTCCAACTCACCCCCCCACGAGGGCCGCAGGAGGAAGAGTACATCCCTGAAACCTTTCCATACAACCATACTGCAAATAGCGGTAACAACTGTGCCCTCCCAGGCCACAAGAATGAGCTTCAGGGGAGCCCCCTGGCTTAGGAGAAACAGCGCCGATGCCCTCCCCAGTCTCCCAAGACCCCAGTAACAGCTGCAGCTATTAGCGAGCACCGCAACACCCCCATGCCAAGCCCTGGGGAGCCCGGCTCCCGCACTCACCGATGGAGACCAGCTTGATGCTCTCGCGCTCCAGGAACTCCAGCGCCACCGAGACGTTTTCCAGCTGCATCTGGCGGAAAGTGGGGCGCGCGTGGTACTTGCGGTACATGCGCTTCTGGCTCAGCACCTCCAGCAGCGCGATGAGCCGCAGCCCGTCGCTCAGGTCGCTCTGCAGGTTGCCGATGCGCTTGTTCACGCAGCGGAGGTGCTCGTTGCACCAGCGGGTGAAGGTGTTCTGCTGGATCCGCTTCCAGGGCGCGTCCTCCGCCAGGTCCTTCTCCGTCACCGGCATGTCTGCGACCGCGACCGCTCCCTGCTGCTGCTGCTCGGCCCGCCGGAGCTGCTGCGTCCGCCCGCTGCCGCTCCAGCCTCGGCCGCCAGCCCCCGCCTGGCCCCGCGCCTGCGCGCTCATGCTGCCGCCGCGCGCAGACTCCGCCCCCGCGCGCGCTCCGCCGCCAGCCGAGCCCGGGATCTGCGGGAGAGAGCGGCCGCCTCCGCTGGGGGAGAGCAGGCAA